>BMAC01000217.1:551385-620964 GCA_014905375.1 Phtheirospermum japonicum
AGGCGCGGTTCACAAGAGAGTGGTTCGGTTTTATGGATGACAACAAAATTAAAGAGGACTATTCTGTTGTTTTCATAAGTAATGAGCCTTATATTTTTGACGTAATAGTCTTTGACGGCAAAGGCGTTACAAGCAATCGCTTTGTAGGTGAAAGATCATGACATTGAGCTGACTCATTTTCCTTCTTTGAAAGTACCAGTATCGAAGACTGTTCTAGAGCGTGGACGAATAGTAAGTTGAAGATTTTTTAAATTATCTGCAACTAATACACTTTCCACCAATTATTGATATGACGTTAGCAGCTTCTAATCATGCAAGCTTTTTATAGGCCATTCCAAAGGACCTCTGGACTAAGCATGTGGTCCCAGGAGGTAATGGTCATCAGGTGAAGGCTACAATTATAGGGTTTGCTGATCGACGTTGGGTTGTTGATGTATCAAGCTGGGCATCAGATGGTCGCCTTGTCCTTACTAGCTACCAGGAGATGCTTGAAGACTTATGTTTGCCACTCGACTCAACCTCCCGTCTTCATCTCGTGGATCTCCCATCTTTAGTTTTTGTTTTGTCGTTGCATATTTAGATGTTTTTGGGATGGAATCAAATGTAATGGGGAATTAGATGTGTTTGGACTATGTTCATTGGATGTAATATTATGGTGAATGCTTAATCTTTTGTAGTAATGGTTGTTATGAGGCCAAAAACTAATTACTTTATAGCCTTTTTATTTATGTGTCAGGCATTTAATAACCTCTAAGATTAGTTTATTTGTTCTCTTCTCCTAGCTTTTATTAACAATTCCCCTGTGTTCGAGTAATTGATTGAGAGTTGCTCAATTAATTCAATATTAAATTTTCTAACTTCTCTGGAAAAAAAGAAACATACAAAATGGATTAATTTATCCTTCGATTAAAAAACAATACTCTTCCGATCCCAACACATGAACAACGGAACAATCACATTGGCAAATTCCCTTTCTCGATTTTAGAACCCTAGCAAGGCAAACAATAAACGGCGTACAACACACTAAAACCACATACACCCTAGAGACACCTTTAACTATTTTTGATCCAGATAATAAACAAAGTAATCAAAAGCGCCGTGCACAACCAACGTTCCCGATTTCGCTTCTTCTTAACATATTCTTTAAGCTTACAATTTTCAACTGCAAGTGCTTTCAGGTTTGTTTCATTCTTTTTCACATCTAATTCAAGTCTCTTTACGTCAGCCTCCAACACTTGATTTTCAGCTTCAAATTTATTTGCTCTTCTTAAGAGTCCGGGAATAATTTGAGTAGCTCTTGGGCACACTAGGTCCTCAAGCCATTTGAAAAACTTGCACCCTTCAGGCTCCTACAATATTATTACTCCAATCAAAATTAATGCAACCAACCCCTTTAACTACGAAAAATGAAGACTATCAGAAAAATCAAGCAAAAGCACGACACACCCACACAAATCTTAAGTAACAGTTATTTTAACTACAATCAATCGACCCCATGTTAACATTTTATACAAACCCCCAAACCTACAAATCATTATTAGCCCTAATATCTAAAAATAGGAAACAAATTCAAAACTTACACGAAATCTTGGACAACTTTTATATCTCCTCCCGGGATTGAGGTCGGTCCATGATGTCCGACAAACCACATCATCATTAAAATTGTATCTCCTCTTCCCTTAGTGAACTCAGACGTTTGCCTCCATGCCATTTCCAAAATATTTTTGAAATAGCACTCCTAGACTGAAATATGTTAGTTTTATTACAAACAGTTTTTCAAATTTTCAGATTGCACCATAAAATTTAAAAAAATTATGTTCTGGCCCTAAATTTCAAGAATTCGTAATTACTCAATCAAATTTCTTACCTTTTATCGGAGTTTAATTTTTTGATAGTAAAAATTTAGAATTAAATGAACAAACAAGTCTTTAAAAAGATATAATTATGTTTTAACTTCATTGCCAATAAAATTATCGTGGCGACCGCAAAAGGCAGGCGAAACGAGACTCTCCATAAAGTAGACTTTGTCTTGAAATTGATCATAACCCCCATTATCGACGGCCAAGAACCTCAATGATCTATATTTCACGTTATAAACAACCAAACGAGCTCCAGCCATCAAAACAACCTCCTCCTCCTCATCTCAAACAAAACACAGGCGTGAACCAAGATAAAACTCCATTACAATAAATGCTGAGTTTCGTCGAAGACCCTACCACACCATACTCTTTCATAATCCAAACATCCATTCTTTGGTCACCGGTTTCCCTATCCACCAAACAAAGACATCCCCCAAAAACCACAAGTGCATTTGTTGAAAACTCGCTAACCACGTGGACACCAACAAGTGGAGTGATTTTGAAATATGCCTCGGTAACCAAATCTAAAGCAATGATTACAAACTCCAGCTTTCCAGATTCACTCATCTTATAATGCAGCCAATGGATAGCCCCGTTGAAAAACATTTCGTAGGGGATGCAAATTACTAAATTACCATCGCAACGGTTAGGCACGAATGGGCCATCATAATCCAAATCGCAATAAGAAAGTAAAACCACCCTATAATCATCTCTAGCACTATTATACCCGTATTCACATGCGACATGGGTAGTCTCACCCCTAACCAGACGTGGAGGAGGTAGTCCCACCTGCTCCAGAGTAATGGGGTTCACCAAAACCATCCCACCAGTTAGATTGAGTATCAGTAATAACCCATCACTTGAACCCAAAATGAATCTGCACACACCTTGGAAGTCGAGCTCTCTTGAAACGGTGCTAGTGTTGCCTTTTATGATTTCGATGGAGCGAACGGTGTTAGATGGGGTGATGAGAGTGAGATATTCTTGGCGGGGAGTTTTTCGAGCGAGGTAGGATTTGATGGACTATGGGGTGGAGAGCAAATTACACCATATTTTTGATAAAGACTTGAGCCTGCCTATCAATTTCATAGGGAGGCGTAAGAATATGTCCATCAAGATTTCTTGGGGAAGATCCATTTTTCTGTTCAAGACTTTGTAGAGGTTTAGAAGGGATAATGTTTTCTTCTGGGAGGCATGGGAACGCGGTTATTACTAACAACCGACTTTAGTTGTCTGATAAAACTTGTGAGCATCGGTTGTTTTTGTACAACCGATGCATATACTCATGAAATTTGAAAATTTGTGGGCGAGAGAGGGATTTGAACCCACGTAGTTAGTAGCCTCTGAAAAGTCCAATTTTGCCCCCAAATACATGAAAACTAGGTTTTTGAGATAAATTTCAGTCCAGAATTTTCATATTTCCCACTCCAAAAACCCGCCAGATAGTCAAAAGTAACATTTTGGAAAAGGAGACGATTCATTCAACCTCACCTGCTGTTCGCCGTGGATTCCCCATCACCTGCTGTTCGCCATAGATTCCCCGTCGCCTAGTTTCATCCTCGCCTGCTACGAATGTCTCAAGAATGTATGTTTTAGTACTTGTTCAGCTCGTTAATTAACATGTTTGGGTAATGTTTAGGTGTAGAAAATTAAATTCTCTGAGTTGGTAATTGGTGTTGGAACTAAGAATTTTTATCACAAGCATTTTCCGCTTCCAGTAGCCAAGTCAGACCTTTCATGTAGGACTGAGACCTTTCAAGTCGGACCTTTCATGTTGCTTAGGTATTTGTTCAGTATTTGTGTTGAAGAACAAACCTCTGAATTCCATCCATTTCCAATGTTTCTGACAGGTTTAATTATCATATTAAATTTAGTTGTTGCCTTATGCAAAATACAAGAAAAGTTAATTCACAAACCCACATGAAGATCATCGGTGATAGTACTTTAAGGGATATATAGAGCCCATTTGTAGTGAATTGGTGATAATGGTTGATTCCATTTATTTGATGATTAATTCCACTGTCTTATTTTGGACATCCTGTTCACAAGCCATTTGAACTCTCTTGAACTATTTGTTATGCGGTAAGTACCTTCACAAAAGTTGTTGATATGCTTCTTAGTTGTCTGTATCTTCTAGAATCATCCAAGTATATGTTTTCACTCTTGTAATATGTTTAAAGCTTTTGATGTCTTCGCAGTAGTTATCGATTGACGTGTTAGCTTTCACCGCCGTATAAATTATATTTTTCATCTAATGTTTTAAGAATTTTATCAACTAACGACACAGAGTCATGACTGATTCTACGAGCACCCAATGTGAAGATGAGTCTTTGAAAATGAGATCTAGAGGATCAACCACATGTATTAAAATGAAAAATAAGCCGTCATCGGCATGTCAAATTCGACGATACAAATAAACCCATCGGGAAATATGCTGCTAATTTCAAAAATTACTTAGGTTCTCTAGTTAGACATCGACGAGTGGAAACACGTCGAGAGTGGTCTTAAGGATGTGATTTGGGAGGATTTGCAGGTATATAATAACCAATTTTTTATAGTAAATTATCTGTTAATTAAAACATGTGTTAATATATATGTATGTTTCTTGTTTATTCAAAAAGAGTTCAATATTGAAGGTGATGAAAAGAAGAAGCACTTTCTGAAGGTTGCGTGTGGAAACCTCTTCGATGCTTAAGTCAGTAAGCGTTTTTTATCGGAATAATCTATAGCAAGATAAGTGTGCTGAAAAATCATACCTTCCTCAGCCTTCACACTGAGGTATTTATAGTTTCTGCCCAGTAGGGGCCCCTTTCGGGATCTCGTAAACTGAAAACCCGCGAATCTTGGACCGATTAATGGGCCAATACGACTTGGAATCTTATTTCCGGAACACATGTCAGCTCTGCCAGCGGGGCCCTCTCCGGGATCTCGGAAACAAAACTCGTGAATCTTTGGCCGTTAAATGGGCCGACTTGACTTGAAAGCTTCCTTTCGGAGTACAGGTCAGCTCTGCCCAGTGGGGCCCTCTCCGTTCCTGACTTGACCTCATGAATCCTTAAGCAAGGCCTCCAATTAAGGTCAGGTCAGTCTTAGTCAAGTCGTGACCCTCAGCCTTATTTTGTTCAGGTCAAATACTCCAGCTCGTTCCAACCACTCATTTTTTCAGGCCACAAGGGAGCCATATACTAATTTAGGTCGTATCACTCTTGAAGCAGTGGAGAGAGATTCAACCTCCATCGCTAAGAGTTACTCCTCTCTCTTTGCTTCTCTCCGTTCATCACTTTCCCAGGTCGCTAGTTTCTTTATTTTTAATTTTCACATTTAATTTGTTTTCGTGAATTTGAATATTTTAATTTGTTTCACAAGTTAACCAAGTCCATCTTTCATTGAGCATAATGATTCTGCAATCATTCTTTAATTCCAGAATTAAGTATATAAATTTTACAGTTATGTATTTTATATAATTTTTTTGCCAGCTAATATTGGGATTTACTTGTTAGGGTTTATGTCATATTCTTTGCAATCAGTGAGCTCATTAGAATATAACGAGCAATGGTATCTTTTTTGATGAAATGAAAATCCTTGTTGATTGTTGGATTCATAAATAGTACTAATTGATAATACATGGATACAAATAATTATGTTTGTTGCAATTTTTAATTGAATTTAGGGCTTCACTGAAACTTTGGATGAATTTGCTTCATCGTTCTATATGATATTATATATGGCTTCTCTGGAACTTATACAAATAGGTGTTTCTGCAAAATCTTTGATTTCCTTCCTAGCTGCTGTTGTGTGGTAAAAATATGTACATTTAGGTTATCCCTGTTTATAGCATTCAATTGTGTTCCATGTTTAAGTGTCCACCCAGTGGCACTGAACGAAGTATTTTGATTGGTTGGTGAGTTGCATTATCAATTTATATAAACTTGGGGGAATTGTCAAATACTCCCCCTAGAAAAATGTGTTTGTCAAATACCCCAACTAGTTTTAAAAAATGCCAAATACTCCATACATAATTGTACAATTACCAATTTGGCCTTATTCCTCTCCCATTCGAATCAGCCCTAATTCTCTCCTTCCTTCATCGCCTTCAATCCGTTCGAATTAGCCTTAATTCTCTCCTTCCTTCATCGCCTTCAATATCGCCTCCTCTCCATCGCCGTCGCCGCCTCTCTATCGCCGTGCGCTCTCTTCACCTGCAAAATTCTGCAGCAGCGACTGAATAAAAAGCCCTATATCAAGCAATGATTCGAAGCTTGTTCTCTCGAAATCTATGCCGCAAAATTGGCAAGAATTCGGTCGCCGGAGCTTCTCCTGGCGGTGTTGGTGGCAAAAGATGGTACGGGGCTTATACCGATGGTGATTGAGCACTCGTCGAGAGGAGAACGCGCGTACGACATATTCTCACGGCTGTCGAAGGAGCGCATAATTTGCATCAACGGCCCGATCTCCGATGACACCGCTCACGTCGTCGTCGCGCAACTCCTCTTTCTCGAGTCGGAGAACCCATCGAAACCTATCAACATGTACCTCAATTCCCCTGGCGGCGCCGTTACTGCTGGTATAATTGTTTAATTGCTAGATTTGTTTTTTTCTTTTGCTTAATTCATATTTTCCAATCCTGCAACTTGGCTCAAAGCTTAATCGATCCTATTTTTAACTCCCCCTTGCGATTACTTACAATGAAAAATACAGAGATTGTGTTTTCCTTTTTTTTCCCCTCACTTTTTATTGAATTGTTACCTGGGCTGCCTCTTCCGTGAGTTTTTGATTGAAAAACCTTGTTTATTTTAATAAAGTTGTGAATTTTCTTAAACTTTTTTTTGATTTATTGCAGTGAATTTTTCTTAAACTTCATACTGCAATGTTGTGTTCTAAAATATACATATGGTATTACCTATGGATAAATTAGATTGAAATCCATTGCAGTATGACTTTATTTGATATTAAGTCATAAAACACTCTTAAATTTTGCTGGATGTTTTTCGTCCGTCTGGTATTTTTGTATATATATTTTGTGTCGGTAGCAAAGCAGTATGAAATTATCGAAATAAAATAGTATTGTTGTCGTTTGGGGAGTATAAAATCTTATTTTGTGTACTGTCTGGATTGTAATTTTTTGCATCAAATTGGTTGTTAAAACAGTATGTAATTGACTGTTCAGTATCTTAAACAAACTGTCTAAATGCTTGCGGTTAAGTTTGTTGTTGAACAAACTTAAAAAAAGTTGAACAATTGCTTCTCCTTTGAACATATGATTCCTTTTGCTTGAATCATATGAAAATTGAACAATTCTCGTTTGTTTCTTAAAAAAAGACTAAACTTCTCCTTTTTGTGGGTTTGGTGGGGCAGCTTTCTTTTTATTGGGATTTTTGGAATACTCACAAAAGAAGGAAATGCATTTATGCCACAAGTTTAAGGGATTGAATGTGCAGTGGATTGGAGATAGATGCATGTTGACTAAATGGACCGGATCGATTAAAATCTATGTTGCTGATGCCATATTTTACATATTTATTTTATGTTGTTATTTATCAATATGATACATAACATTTTTCTAAACTAACAATTTTCTATTAAGTAGAGTGCCATGCTTATTATTGCCTGTAAAAAGGGAGGAACCAGTATCGAAGATCTTGCTGAGGAACACCCAGAGCTGATTATAAAGGTTATATTCCCTTTTATTATTCTGAGATACATTTGTGTTGTAGAAATGATTCTTTTAGATGTAATTTGGTTTTCTGTTTGCGGAGTATGTGTGTTTGTGCTCTGAGGTATTAGTTTTCTGTTTGTGGAGTATGTGTGTTTGTGCTCTGAAGTATTCATTTTCTGTTTGTGGAGTATGTGTGTTTGTGCTCTGAGGTATTGGTTTTCTGTTTGTGGAGTATGTGTGTTTGTGCTCTGAGATATTCGTTTTCTGTTTGTGGAGTATGTGTGTTTGTGCTCTGAAGTATTAGTTTTCTGTATGTGGAGTATGTGTTTTTGTGCTATGAAGTATTTTGTTTTCTGTTTGTGTAGTATGTGTGTTTATGCTCTGAAGTATTGGTTTTCTGTATGTGGAGTATGTGTTTTTGTGCTATGAAGTATTGTGTTTATAGTATGTGGAGTATGTGTGTTTGTGCTCTGAAGTATTTTTTTTGTTGTGTGTGTTTTTTGTAGCGTGATGAGAGACGTTTGTTGAGAGCCAAGTATTGTGCAACACTTCTCTTGAGTGATGTCAATCACATGAAGAATCAGTTGGAGAAAGATGTACTCGATTTCTCCAATTCCAGGAAGTAGAGGAGTTGGCCATGGGCAGAAAAACATGTCTTGGTTCTTGTGCGTTTTCTAGGAAGTAGAGGAGTAGGAAGTATTTGTGAAGTTTTTAGCCTTTGACATGTTAGGTCTCTGCACGTACAATTGTTGTAGTGTTTTGCAAGTTCTGAAATGTAAAATGTGGATGGTATTAGGTTGTGCATACCAATGTGTTGGTTTCTGTGCTGCGAGGTATCGATATTTGTAATACAATGTAGGGGTATTTCAAACCTAATGACATRTGTTGGTGTTTAACATGAATAGCTTAGCTCCTTTGCTTCTTTCTTTTTCTCTTCTTTCTGCTCTGTATTTCTTTCTTAAGTGGTAGGTGATGTCGTAACTAAGAAGTATTAGGTTTTTTTTACACTGCAAGAAACCAATACTCCCGTACACAATAACCAATACTCTTCTGTCTAGAAACTAATACACTAACCAAGATCCTAATGTTTGTAATGCGATGTGCTAGTGGACCAAAAAGAAAAATCTCGCCGGAAAATTTTCTGGCGGGCGGGCGGCGACGGCGGCAGGTGGTGGACCATTTTATTATTATTATTATTATTATTAGTTATTTTAATAGTAAGGGTATTGTGGTATATTCATATCACAATTTTGGACTATTTGGAAAAAAGGAGGGACCATTTGACTTAAATCTACAAGTTGGATTATTTGACAAACTCATGTATGTCTTAGGGAGTATATGACAATTCCCCCTATAAACTTTATCGTATTACTATAATAGAATAATCAATTACACGTGTCAGATTGAGAGATATTGAGATCTTGGATTTAAACAGCTGATCCCTTAATGGATTGCCAACAAAAAATTGATATGGAAAGCTGATTTTTTACTTTTAGTTACACGTGTGTGCTTGATTTTTTACTTTTAATTGATATGGAAATCAATTGTCTGCTTGGCCTGATTAATTTTAATTGTATCAATGATACATATCCTAGTTCCAAAGCTAAAGAAGCATCAAGATGAATGTTTATGTTCCTATGTTAACTCAGAACAACAAATCTAACAAGAGCTCTTTTAAATAACTTGAATCGTTTTCAATACTCAAGTTTAGGTCATTTCAGCATGATAAAGATTTTTAAATACTTAGTAGCTACACTCTGTAACTCATCCATGTGGGTTGCACATCTCTATATAAAATCGTGTGTATTTAGATTTTAAAAGTTAGCATCCGCTGAGTTCTCACTACTACAGAAACTCCCAACAACATCGGTTATTTCTGCTAATAGGCATCGGTTTTACAACCGATGCCTATAACCTGAACTTTAGGAATAGGTTTTACAACCGACGCCTATAATAGACATAGGCATCGGTTGTTTGACCATAAACGATGCATATAGTCATCACAAGACGAAGCCTAATGTCTATATACAGTCACCTAAAGCATCGGTTATTATAAAACAATCGATGTATATAGGTGCACTATAGGCATCGATTTCGATTACAAACCAATGCCTAATTTTCACTAAACGCATCGATTTTTTGTAAAACAACCGATTCCTATAGTGTACCTATGGGCATCGATTTTATTCAACAACCGATGCCTAATGTCCTCTAAGGCATCGGTTTTTGGAAAAAACCCGGTGCCTGATTGTGAACTATAGGCATCGATTTTTGTATAACAACCGGTGCCTGATTGTGAACTATAGGCATCGTTTTTGTTCTAAAAACACCGACGCCTAATGTCCTCTAAAGGCATCGGTTTTTTCATCACAACATCTTGGAAAATAACCGATGCCTGTATGTGAACTATAGGCATCGGTTTTTGTATAACAACCAATGAATAATGTTCTCTAAAGAATAATGTTCTTTAGAGACCAATGAATAATGTTCTCTAAAGACACCGGTTTTTCAACACAATCGATGCTTATAGTACACCTATAGGCATCGACTTTGATAAATAACCGATGCTTAATGTCTATGTATACGCATCAGTTTTTCTTAAAGCAGAGATGCCTCGTTGCGAGATTTAGGCATCGGTTTTATCTCACAATCGAGGCGTACAGGTTAACTATAGGCATCGGTTTTTTTTTACATAACCGATGCCTATAGTTAACTACAGGCATCGGTCGTTGTTGAGTAATCGATATCGATTTTTTACTTATATGCATCAGTTTTGTTGTCAAGAACCGATGTATATAAAAATGTTAAAAAGAACATGTAAGAATCGGTTGTTGTCATCCAAACCGATGCCACTGCTGATTATATGCATCGGTTTGCACAAATCGATGCACAAATTTTTTGATAAAAAATTTCCAGAATTTCAAAAATCTTATTTTAAAACCTGTCCAGAAAATTGATAATTACCATTTCTAAAAAATTAATTTAATATAAAAAAAGCATTTTATTCAATAATAAATAGTTCAAATGCAGAAATTCCCATCCTATCTAATAAAACTCTAGTTGAACTAATTATTTTCATCGCACAAGTAGCAAACATACCCCAACCTCATAGAATCTATCATGTTCAACAACACAAAGCTCGTAAGAAGCATCTCGTTTCCTTCCAAGGAGAATCCCAGAGCCTTTCCTCCATTCTTGTGTTGAAGTTTGGCTACGAACAACACCTCGTTCTTGAATTCCAACACTGAATCCTTAGACAACCTCTTTACTGCTATCTGTCATTCCATACTTTTCCCTGTGAATGAATAAGAGTCACATTAACTAAGAAAATTCACCAACGTCCTCATAATGTTTTGCACCAAGTTACAAAATAAATTACTTAATAACTAAGAAAAAATAATTAAAACTGAGAAAAAAATTACATATATACGAGTAATTTACTGAGTAATGTCTAATGTCCATAGCTCACTCATTTCGTCGATTAGTTCTTAGTCGTATGGTTCAACTCCAAATGAGGCCTACACATTCCGATTCAAAATTTCAGTTTGTCCTTTTATAAATGAAGTTTAAGTTTGGAGTTTAAAAAATATTCAGTGATTTTTACTAATAAAAATGAGTTTACACGTACCTTGTCTAATGAAGAATTCATACTGACCCCAAAGAAAATCTCATACATATAACTCGTGTCATAATAACAACATTCATTGCCTCCTGATTGTTGATTACACTACAAAAACCATATGAAAGTAGATCAATATCCCCCTGTCAATATATCTATCGGTGAGTCAAAATGAAATGGGTCGAAGAACTTTACTAACTTGCCTACTAGGGTAACCGATAAATATACTATTTTATTGTTAATACCTTAAAAAATAACTTACCACCAGATTATTCCACGCCAAGTTTCTTCTTCTTTTTCCTTTTTTTGACCAATAGGTCCGAATTGCCCTGCAAAGAGTAATCATTGCAATCAAGGAGTTAATAACACGCAAAGTATTATTTCAATAAAAATAAGAAATTGTTACCTACATATTAAACATTTACAGTTTTAAAACCAAAATGAGCGGATGAACCACCCAATCTTATATTACATCCAATGAAAAACTTGAAGCGGTTTTATGAATAAAAACACACAGAGTAGGCTCTAGAATGAATCAGGTTGTGAAAAATAGCAAAATTACATTAATGCTATGACACAAATTGCCCTTGAAACAATTACCAACAAAAAAGAATCAGCACATTACTACATTGACAATAAAGACCTGAAAGTGAATTATTTTTTGTGATGTTATTGTAAAAAAGAACAACAAGTTACCTTTTTAAAAAATAAGAGACACAAATATAGGGGGAAAATGTACGTACGTATTAAGATGTGTCTTGATATCCAACTCCCTCTTGTATGTCTTTGAATCTAAAATTTAAATCTGATTCTTGAAATGACATATCACTAGAATCACCAAGTGGTCACTACACATTTTCGTAAGCACAAAAATTAATTATCTTTATAAATTATAATAATTGTAAAGGAGTAAAGGAAGAAAGAACAAGAAATAGTCTCTCTTACTCATCTAGGTATGGTGATAGAATGAATGTCCTAATAAACATTGCATTGAAGGCACCAACCAAGTACGACGTTACAACATTCAGGTCAGTTAATATATTATTTTTTTGCAGATTTGCGCTGGAAAAAGAAATCCGATAGCACCGGTGCAAAGACTCTCAGCCAACCCACTAAGACACCTGTAAATCATTATAGTAGATTCAAAATTAAATAAATTTAAGCTAAATATTGAACTAATTTATAAGGAAAAAGAAAGCTCGTACCGCACAAAGACTTGCACAATAGCAATACTAATCCACCCCATTTTGAACAAGCTCCGAATATCATCAATTAGCACATGAATTTTCATCACTTTTTCATGCTGGAAGACGGTGCGCTCTAGGTCCATAGAGACGTAGTCCACACGCACGAGCATCAATTGAATCAATGAGTGTAGCTCTTTGAAATTAGCTCCCAAAGTTTCCAAGACCACGTCATCAACTAGAGGTGGCCTTGGTTTGGTTGTAGATTTCTCACCACTTGTCTCCATTTGACTTGTTTTTTGTTTCTTCAAATATGGCCTTGTAAGTTCCTCTACATATGGCCATGATTGAGCATACTAAAACTAAATAAATAATTGGTGATATGAAAACATATATTATTACCTCTCTTGCCTGAACCAAACTGACCGGCCACTGCAAAAAGCTACCTAAAACTTCACCCACGTACTTCAGTTCTGGATGAGCTGTCACCGGTAGAGGAAGTTCTGCTGCACCCTCAACAACTTCATCTACTGAAACCTTCACATTACCGGGTGACACCTTGTGATGATGCACGATCGTGTCCTCCTTAGTTGGGTAAAACATCCCCTTGGCAACAAATTTTATATCCCCCTGTATGGACAGGGCCAGGCGGCACTCGATCGGACTCTATTACTCAAAGTAGACTAAAGTTAATGGTATGGAAAAAATGACTATGATCTGATGATGAATACAAATTAAAACTTGATGATAACGAGTTCGAGTTTTATAGGTTATACCGTAATAGCTTGAGTATATGCAAAAATCTCCAGATCGTAACGGCCGTAGAATACTATATATATAACAACCCTAATTACTTTCAGCCCCTTTTAGTCTTGTATTTACATTCTTGATACAGGTAAAAATATGTTTTAATTAAGAATAGACAATCTTCACAGACGGATCAGTGGGAAACTCGGGGTGCGGTGCAGGAATAGTATTGGTCGACCCCGAGGGAGTAGTCACAGAATACTCAGTACGAATGAACTATCCTCTACCTAATAATGGATCAGAGTATGAGCAATGCTGAAGGGAGTTCAGATGGTGAAAGAGTTGGGAGTAGAGCGGATACGGGCAAATGTGGATTCACAGCTCGTATGTAAGCAGATAAGAGGGAAATTCGAAACGAGATAAGGGCAAATGAAGAAATACCTAACTCGATTTCGTGAGATGGCTAATACTTTGGATGCCCTGAATGTTTACCAAATCCCCATACAAGAAAACAGCTGAGCTGACTACCTGGCCAAAGTGGCCAGCTCGGTAGTAGATTGTCAGGAAAAGGTAATCACTTTACTGATGGCCCATAGGGAATATGGAGAGGAAGAATTCAATGCATTGGAGGAGGGCGAGGAGAATTGGCTCTCTCCTCTTAAAGCGTAGTTGGAAAAGGGAGATTTGCTGGGCAATATAATAGAAGCAAGCAAGCTACGGATCAGGTCGGCTAGATTTTTCACCATAAAGGGAGAACTGTTCAGGCGGGGATTTGGATAGCCTCTCCTACGATGTGTAAGCTAGCAAGAGGGCGCCCACCTTCTTAAAGAAATCCATGAGGGATGCTGCGACAATCACATGGGAGCAAGGACCTTAGCCAGCAAAATAATGAGAGCCGGCTATTTTTGGCCATTGCTGCGGAAAGAGGATGAGGACTTTGTTAAAAGGTGTGAAATGTGCCAAAAGATGTCTCCCTTAACCCACCGACCAGCAGAAGAGCTCATGACAATGAGCTCTCCTTGCCCTTTTGCAAAATGGGGAATAGACCTGGTTGGGCCATTTCCCACGGCCCCAGCTCAGAAGAAATTCCTGATTGTGGCCATCGGTTTCTTCAGGAAATGGGTAGAAGCTGAAGATATGGAAAAAATTACAGAGAAGGTGGTGATGGGCTTCATTTGGAAAAACATCGTATGCCGGTTTGGCATTCCCAGGGTCCTGGTTTCAAATAACGGCACCCAGTTCATGGGGGCTAGAATCAGAGCTTGGTGTACTAAAATGAAAATCGATCAAAACTTCACATCTGTTTACCATCCGCAAGCAAATGTTCAAGTTGAAGTGACCAATTTCTTTCTCGTACAAGGAATCAAAACACGCTTGGAAAAATAAGGAGTCAAGTGGGTAGAGGAGCTCAGTTCGATCCTTTGGGATTATCGTACTAATCCTAAGGATAGCACGGGTGAAACCCCCTTTTAGCCTAGTGTATGGAATGGATGTCGTTATTCCTGTAGAGGTCAGCCTAGAAACTCACCGAATACAGAGCTTTGATGAAGGTCAAAACAACGCATTAGTGCAGGACACGCTATATTTGATCGAAGAAAAAAGAGATTGGGCTGCAATTAGGATGGAGCACATAAGAGGACGGGTTCGGGCGGCTTATAACAAGACAGTCCTGAAGAGATATTTCCAAGTAGGAGACCTGGTCCTACGTAAGGCTGATCTGGGAAAGACTAAGGGAAAGTTGGATGCCACATGGCAGGGACCATTCCGAGTCACAAAAGTTTTGGAGGGCGGTGCTTATGAATTGGAACAAATGGATAGAGTTGAGATACCCCAAGCATGGAATATATCAAATTTACAAAAATTTTACGTGTAAGGATATTTTGGAAGGCTTATTTATAAAGATAATTTGAGTTTATTCACATTCTTATTACGAATTGACCAAGACTCTCAAAGCCAGGATTGGCTAAGGGCGGATGCCCCAAATTTTCCTAACCTGATTTTCAGTAAAGCCAGGATTGTCTAAGAATGGATTACCCAAATTTTCTTGATCTGATTGTCAGAAAAGCCATGATTGGCTAAGGGCGGATGCCCCAAATTCTTCTGACCTGATTGTCAGTTCAGCCAGGATTGGCTAAAGGCGGATGCCCCATTTTTCCTGACCTGACTATCAGTTCAGCCTGGCTAAGGGCGGATGCCCCATTTTTCCTGACCTAATTGTCAGTTAAGCCAGGGTTGGCTAAGGGCGGATGCCCCATTTTTCCTGACCTGATTGTCAGTTAAGTCAGGATTGGCCGGAAAGTTTTGATCAGTTTAAGTAATAGGGTGTTCAGTCCTGAATTGATATTCAAACCCAAACCTTCAATTACAAGTAAAATTGATGCAAAGCATTTATTCCAAGAACATAACAGAATTCTGCACGAGCTTGATTGAAATTACAAAGGAGATTGCTCAAGAAACTACAAAAGCATAGAAATCAATAACATGAAATCAGATCACGGACAGGGGTCATGGGTAAGAAGAGGAGGCCCTCTTATCGGAAGCTAGCACTTGGCGGATTCGCCATAGCTCGCGTTCAGTCTCATGGAGATATTGGCGATACCCAATTGCTCGGTCGGAGGCAGATTAAGCTTCGCCGGCGGTAACAGTCATACGACACACCGACTCCAGATGACTAGCTTTTTCCTCTCGAAGTTGCCTATTGAGCTGGTGGAGTTCAGCCCACTCGCGTTTGTAGTGGCGTTTCTTCAGCCTTTTCCTCTCTAGAAATCGGCATGCCTGGGATAACTTGGAGCGAAGCACAGAAAATTTGTCGGACAACCTGATGTTTTCAGAAAAAAGGTCAAGATTCTTTCTCTTTAAAGTATCAATTTCCTCAAGCAAGGAAGAAGCCATGTTGGGAAAATATATGCAATCAAAAGGAAGATTTTATAGACAAAAGGATAAGTACAGACGATCCTAGGGTTTCCTGAGATCGTGCAAACCCTAAAGGTATATACAAACAAAATAAAGATACGACAAAAAGTACTGTTCAATTAGTACAGTCCCGTAAATTCAAACAAAACGACAAAAATAATAAGCCTCGATCTGATAAAAGGCTATACGGAGCCCAGCCTTCCACTTCCTTATCATGCATTCGTGGAAACTTCCCCGAAGTCTTTGTTGAACTGAGTATTGCTCTGAAGCTCAGCCAGGCCAGCAAATGTAGGGGACGTTGCAGCCATTGGCAAAGCCAACGGCAACGACTACTCGGGGGTGGGGGGGGGGGGGGGGGGGGATTAAGAGGCAGAAGCGGAAGAGGATGAGCAGAAGACCTGTCGGATGTAGTCATCAAAATCCGGGGCTTCAAGCTAATTTAGCCGATCATCCTCAGCAACGTGGGAGAAGCTAGTCGGCTCGAGCGGAGTTGTCAAAGGAATGGAGCGGTCAAACGGGACCAGGGGGTTCTTCGTGGTCCATTTAACTTGGGCATTCAGACCAAGGTGGTAGTACTCCTCGGCCTCAAGAACCAAGATGTCGTGTAATTCAACAAAGACCAGGAAAGCTCGTCTAGTCATTTACCTGGTTAGTTAGATCAGACATTGACCCTCTTCAGAGTTAAGGAATTCAAGTCGGCCCTCCGCTCGCCCCTCAGTACAAACTCGGCTCTCTCCGTCAGTCTCCCCTTCAACTTGTACACACCGAAGTTTTTCCTTGAACTCTTTCTCGTGTATCATATCCAGAGCTCGGCTTTTTTCCTCTGACTCCTTGGCCTCATAGAGCTTAGTCCGGGTCACTTCCAGATTAATATGGGCCTCTTGGAGCTCTGCTCGAGTCGTTGCCAGATCATCTCGGGCTACGTCTAGACTAGCCTGCGCCGCCCCCAACCCCACCTTTGTAGCCTCTAACTCCCCCTCACCTGTGTCGTGCAACTCCGCATTGTTGTCCTTTATGCGTGAGATCATCCTTTTCTCCCGCTCTAGCAAAGCTGCATACTTCTTGGCTAAATCAGCATTCATCATGGAGCCTCTAGCTCTGGCCAGGAGAGACGCCCTTCTCATGGCAGCCTAACGAAGAAAGGTAGGTAAATAAAGTGAAGAATACAAAATAAAAGAAGGGGAGGCAAATAGATGGATCAAGACTTTACCCGAGCTTCATCTTGACAATAGGCCTCAATCAACTCATAATCGTACATCTTGTCCACAATTCGGCGGTTAGCGGGGGGAGCTAGCTCCATAACGGACTGGGTCACTATCTCCCTGGGACGATCCAAGACTGAGCCGGTGAAAAAGGACTGATTTGGGTGGATGGGAAGCCTTGGCGTGGATGCTCTTGGACCAGAGCAAGCACCGGTTTGGGCACGTTTATGTGGAACCATCTTTCGCTCTTCCTCAGGGTCCGAGGGAGTGGTCAGGTCAACAAAGGAACGAACCGCTAGCTGGGAGGGGACTCCTCCCTCCGGCCTAACAGGCCCTTCCAAGATAGCAGGGAACTCATCCATCACTACCCTCGATGGGACATCAAATGTCGCTGGAATAGAGGTTGCCTCAGTAGCAGGAGAGGTGGAAGTCCTAGCGGGTTCACCAATAGGGCTTCTCTAGCCGCCCGTAGCAGCCTACTTTTGCCTTGTAGCCATCCTTGCTTGCATCATTGTAACTTAAAAAAAGAAGAGATAAGAGGAATGAGAGAGTTAATCAAGGATAAGTAAAACCAAGAGCACGTAAAGGAGTAAAAGTAGGGCAGCTCTTGAATGTACCGATCTCAGGAGGAAGGGGCCCGCTCTCCTTTTGAGCATTAAAGAAGGTCAGGATGTCTAGTTTGAGGAGTAGGGGTAGATGGAAAACGGTTTGGCTGAGGGTAGCTATTTTCTTAGCCAAGTGGGGAGGTCTATCTCCCTTGGATATATGTGCTCGAGGGGGTGACACATGGATAGAGGTAGGAGAGAAGCCCCAATCTCCCGAACATTGGACAAAAAAGAATTTCTTCTTCCAGGCTTTGTTGGAAGAAGGAATCCCGACCAGAAAACGGGCATCAGGTTGGGCGGATAAGTAAAAGAATCCAGAAGAGCTCTTGGCTTAGAATAGGGAATAAAACATTTGGGCCGTGGGGGCAAGCTCTGAGAATTGAGCCGCTAGGTGGAACCCCACCATGACCCTAAAAGCATTGGGCACGAATTGGTGTACCGGAATCTGATACATCCGGGACACCGCCAAAATAAAGGGGTGAACGGGCAGGCTTAGGCCCTCCTGGGATTGGTCTACAAAGAAGGTTAAGTGATGCGGAGGAGGACGCGACGCTCTCTCGTCGGAGGCGGGATTAGTGAAGGAAAAGTCATCGGAAATAGGTAAATTGGAGCGTATATTTCGAAGAGTGGCCTAAATTAGTAGATGGCTCCCACGTGGCCTGAAAAAATGAGTGGTTGGAACGAGCTGGGGTATGTGACCTGAACAGAATAAGGCTGAGGGTCACGACATGACTAAGACTGACCTGACCTTAATATGACGCCTTGGATAAGGATTCAAGAGGTCAGGTCAGGAACGGAGAGGGCCCCACTGGGCAAAGATGACTTGTACTCTGGAAGGAAGCTTCCAGGTCAGGTCAGCCCATTTAACGGTCCAAGATTCGCGAGTTTTGTTTACGAGATCCCGGAGAGGGCCCCGCTGGCAGAGCTGACCTGTGTTCCGGAAGGAAGCTTCCAAGTCGAGTCGGTCCATTTAACGACCCAAGATTTGCGAGTTTTTTGTTTCCGAGATCCCGGAAGGGGCCCCCAATGGGCAGAAACTATAAATACCTCAGCCTCAAGGCTGGTGAAAGTATGATTTTTCAGCACACTTCTCTTGCTTTAGATTATTCCGATCAAAAACGCTTACTGACTTAGCATCGGAGAGGTTTCCACCGAAAAACCCCCAGCGGTCCTTTCTAACGTGTTCTTGTGCATAGCAGGTTGGGAAATTCTCAGGCGGGGGTGTAGTTTCTTTTGTGGCAAGTATTTCTGGGTGAAACACAGAGCTTTCAGAATCTCCTTCTGACAATCGGACCGCTTCGATTCGCGAGTTGTTGTAGTGGTGCCGTGAAGGTTGAGTCGGCGGAGAAAGAGTAGGGGTTAATAATTCAAACCTTCTTTATTATCAATCAGAGACCGGATTTTTATAGTTTGATACTTTTAATTAATTTGGGGGAAAGAACAGGGAGGAAGAAAGCAGAAATGAATTCTCGGTTTTTTATTTCAACCTGGAACTGCAATTGTGGTCTTCTCTTAAATAAAAATGTATGAATTGGGGAAATTACTTAGGGTGCGATCGGATATGCTTTCAGTTCCTTTCATTTTGTTTTGCTAGATAATAGTGAAAAAATATTTTAGGGAGATTAAATTTTTCTCGGGGAGATAATGATTGGGTATGATTTATATGAATTTTGATAAGTGATTGAATATAAAATTAATTCGACTTATTTAGGGTATGAGTTATACAAATAATCAATATAAATATATTTAGTTATTTTTACAATCCATATGAAAAGAAAATTTTCTTATTAATAAAACTAAAACCATAATTTACTCACACTCTCTCTCTAAAAAAATTTCACTCTTTTTTTTCTTTTTTACTTTAGACTTTTTAAAGTTGGGAGAAAAACACACACACTCACACACACTTTCCTCCATGGATGCGTACGCACGAGGCCACGAAAACAGTGATGTCGAGGATCTAAACCCTGGATCCAGATATCGCATCAAAAATCATGAGTTACATACTGATACAAGACCAAGGCGACAGGGAGATGATACAACTTGCTTTTAGCCCGAACGCCCTTTTGCTCTCTTACATCAACCAGGCAAAGGCCCGTTTGGGCATCCCTTCAAACTCCCCTTCTTCAAACCCTTCACCCCTCTTTCCCCACACCGTCATGCCAAACAGCCCCTCCTTCCCCCACAACCCGCCCAGTAATGGTACCCAACAGTAATAGTGTCTTCCAATTGACCCGGCCCGAGCCCAGGCCCATCTCGTATGCCGAAGCTGTACTGGATAACAACGATTTCGGCAATGTGTGCCATCAGTACCTGTTTCTCGACAACCCGGGCATGGATCCGATTATGAGCCCGGGTGGGAGGAGTGATTTGTTGGTTTTCCCTTACGGCGAGGACGCCAACGACGGCGTTGTGGTGATTTAGCCATTCTGAATTGAGCCGTAATTGAGGGTTTTGGTTAATTGGATATGCACCATTGTCAATGTGTCTCATGAGAAGTCAATTGTTGTGAAGGGACGGTGAAATAAAGATGAAATTGGGAGAGAAAGGGTGAAAATAAGAGAGAGGAAATGAATTTTTTTTAGGAAACTTTCCATATAAAATATTACTTTTTGTAACCATTCCTTGAAAACCACCTTAAAAACATATTTAACGGCGATTTTCCAGAACCGCCGTGGATCAGGCCCCGTAGAATCTACATTCTGCAGTAGTGCCTCTTGTTTAGATTTATTTCTCTCTAGTAGACCTAAATATCGATGTACTATATTCTTTAGTTAAATGAGATTTGTACTGATATCACTAGTTATTTGAAACAATCACATCCTATAAACATTTTTTACTTACATTATTGTTTGTTAGTTGGGTGATGAATTTGTGTGTATTTTTTAATGTGTTGATGTTGCCCAACTGGTATGTTTACGTGATGGTTTTTTAAGTTCATTATGTCAAGTATTTATGTATACACTGAGACCACAAAACTTTGGTTTGAGTAAGAAGTTCACATATTACGTAACCAAGATTTTCTTACATATGAGAAAAAACTTACATAATATGTGAATTTCTTACTGAAACGCCAAGATTTCTTACAGTTTGAACAAATTTCTTACTATATACATATATTGAATACACACATACATACAGGTAATCATATAAATTTTGCAATACATTAAAACCATGCAATTTGAATAATCATGCATATACACTGCATTAAACTTGGAATTCGCTATTTTGATCGATATACGATTTAATAGAGTACGCAACCACATAAAATCATTTCTTACTAGATCCTAGCCACATAAAAATAGAAAATAAATACACATCAAATCATTTCTTACTAGATACTAGCCACATCGAAATAGAAAACAAATGCACATCAAATTTCTTACTAGATCCTAGTCACATCAAAACAGAAAATAAATGATTTCCAAAATATTTGTTTTACAACTTCTAGATATTCATTAAAATATATTCACAATCATTGCTTTGAAAATTTGAAGATCATCTTTTGAAAGCTTCCTTGGAATCTTCTCCCTTTGCATGATTTGCTTCATGAAGTAGTAAACATAAATTGCATAGTCATTTTTGGGATATGAAACGATTAACATGAGAACATTTATATGCAACAATAAGCTAACTATTATACAATAATAAAATATTAATATTATTTAAAATACTTACGTGTTTGATCCTTGTTGAGAGATTTCTCTTACACTCTTCAGTGATAAGTGAGTAGGCTCTCCGTCCTTGCTTAACATATCATCTACACTTGTCTCTAAAAGTTCATTCAGTTAATTGAGAAAATAGAGAATGGTTTTGCTACTCAATTAAGTAAAAAAGTAACTGAAACTTACATTAGTTTAAGTAAAGATTTTGTTGTACCATAACTTTTGCGTCTTCACGGAATGCATCTTTTCTATTCTTCTTAGACTTCATGGAGTTGTAACACTTACATTTGTTTTCAAAAAATATCATATTCTAAGAGAGTCCTGTGAAATAATTTTGTTTCTTTATTTTATATTCCTGACACGATTAGGAAAAGAATAGCTACATCCTTGACTGCCGATGCATCCACCACTTGTTTTTAAATGGATTGTCGATAGGTTTTTGCTTAATAATAGAGGTTTGCATTTTTTTGGTAGGAAAATGTTGTAATATGATATGATTGGAAATGACACTGATTTAAGATAACCAAGTTTTTTGAACGTACCTAATAATGTGCACGAACTATCACTTCCTTACCATCCAAATTACTTATTTTTAGCAAGTGTTGTGTGTAGGCATCAATTACCTAAAAATAATGTAATGAGTCAACAATAAGAATACACTTGTCGTACATAACAAATGATTTATTACTGGATTAAGTAGATTATGACTTTTTTTTACTTACCCAATTACTGATGTATTTACATATTAATATATCCAAGATATTCTCCATAGTAACGAGGATGAGATTTTTCTTGTTATTGGAAATTATCTCCTTACGAGGTTGAGATTTTCTTTGTTCTAGGAAATTATCTCCTTACGAGTATGAGATTTTCTTTGTTATAAGAAAATGTCGCCCTGTTGGCAAAAAAAAAAAGAAAGAAATATTACATGAGTATGAAATAGTGATATATAGTATTAAACTATGATACAAAGTAAGAAATCTTAAATTATCCCTTTCTGACCCAATAGTATAAATTTTTGCAAATATTTTGGGGGCAAATATCATCCACTATTTGCTGATGACTATCAATCTACTTTTTTGAGAAATTTGATTTGACCATCAGTGTATTCCAAATCCACTATTCTGTTGCGATCGTGAACCTCTTCCTGCGTATTTGAATTCTTCCTCCCTTCCCCATAATCATAATCTTTGCTTTCAGTCGACTACCTTTTTTTGTTCTTGATCTTATGATACATTGAGTTTTATTTCTTACAACGCCTTCAATGTTATTTTCCCCTTCAAAACGAGCTTGGGTGATTGCATGTATTGCGAATAATTCAGCATCAAAATTCACAATGATTTCATCTTTCTTGATCTGCTCTTTTTTAAGAAACACACTTTTTTTTTCAATAGTAGAAATTATTCGTTGATTTTTCATTTATTTCTCTTGACTTGATTTCATCCAATATCACTTTTTTTATTTCACGATATTCTCAATATTTTGATTTCATCTGATATCACTTTTTTGAGAAAGATGTGGATCTTGCAAAGTGTCGTAACATTCTTAATAATGGATTATTTCTATGTCTATATCTCAAGTATGCATCGATGAAAATATCATGTTCAAATGGTATATCAACATTATTTCCTTCAACCCATATTTCTGCAACTTGATCAACTATAGGAAAATCATATACTCGTTGATCTAATTTCTCATCATTGAGATATGGAGTTGAGCATTATTTATCAACAAAAAAAATCCTTCAATCCACTAAATACTTCAGCATGTAGATTTTTATCTAAAACTATCATGAGTTTATTTAAGTTAATTTTAGATAAAGTGGAGTTCACAAATATGCACATTTTATTCTTGATCTCATTTTTTATTTTCAAAACACATAATTGAAAATAGCTAGGACAATCATCATCAGGTATGAACCGATGAAGATCGTGATAAACCATTCCTTGTGCTCTAAAAGTATCAACTCCTAATTTGGCGGATGCAAGACCTTTATCCAATTTTAACTCGAATGAGGTGAATGAAATTATGCAATTGAATATGCAAATATTTATTAGAAATTGTATGTCTCTTATAACTGAAAAGTAAACAACTCATATGACTCGTCATGAACCTTAATAGGAGCCAACTTCATTCTTATATTATCGTAACAGAATGCTAGATGCTTGCACTCCAAAATCTTAGGCAAAGACTCAAATGTGACGGTCACACGGGTCTTCTGTCATGTGACGTAGCCCCAAACTAACAAATCTGCCTAGTCCGACCCAATTTGATGGATTCTGAATAGGTATAGAGCTCCGTCACGTGATAAATGATTCATGTGGCCGTCACACAGGAGACTTGCTCCCAGTCTTGTAGTACGGCAATGTAGGTAACTCAGTTTTTTCTTAACTCACGTGTCTCCAAATTTATATAATCCGATTCAGATGATTCTCGATGCATTCTAAAACTTAAATTGTTCGCCAGTTTTACCCTTAAAGAAAATGTTACTTTATGCTTCTTGAAATGACCTATATTACAACAAAGGGTTAATAATATCACGTGATAACGCAAGGAAAAAAGAGGTTTAAGAAGTCACGTTATTTAACAAAAAATAGGGTCCTTGTGACTGGAAATATGACTTTATAAAAAAATCTATTGCTTAAATTCCATTTCTATGAGTATGGTTGATTTTGTTGTGATTTAAAGAGTTGGGAGTTAAGCCAAGCCAAAAATTGTCTAAATAGTAATTAAATTTAACAAAGAAACCATTTGTTCATAAAAATATTATAGTTAAAGAAAAATTAATGAGAGCATCGGGCTACCATTATTATAAAAATATGTTAATTTTCTGATACACATCACCATGATTAATTTCATAAAAATTAATTTTTTTATTCACAAAACATTGTAATATTTTCTTATTTTATGTTTTAAGATTCCTTATTTTCTATTTGATTAATGAGTTAATCTCATTTCACTCTTTTTTTTCTCGTTTTCCATCTTTCTTTTCTTCATTTTTGGCGTCTGTTTTGTTTAACTTTGACATAAAGATTGTAATCTAACTATTTCTTAAAAAACTAGGCATTTTAGGATTCTAATAGGTTTTTGAGTGAACTCTTTTTTTTCTTAGTTTTGAATTTTGATTAAAAACCCGAAAAACCTATAAATTCATCCTAACATTATTTCTCGTTAACGTAATAACAAAACTATTTCAACATGAAAAAAGTGAAAGTTTTGAAGATAGAGTTATTGATAAAAACTTATAATAAAAGTAAAAAAAATTAAAATTATATAATATTAAATCACTCTGAAATTTCCGAAAAAGTCACAATTAACTTGTTGCTATTACAAAATCTAATGATAACACAACTTACAAATAATTTTTTTAAAAAGCCTTATATCAATGTTATCACACCTTTAAAAATTTTTGTATTTTCCAAATGTAAATTCGTAGGTTTATGAATGTTATTAATAAGTATCAGTAAACAAATATTAAGTTTGGTGTTAAAATATACAAATTAACATCAAATAGTTTATATGAATAAAACCAGCGGAATAATAGAAATAAAAGAATACAACAATTTAAATTTGGTTCATAAGCAAACGTGATTACGAATTTGGGTATACAAACCCGAAAACTATATTACTTTAATCCGTTCATGATCAAATACAAAATTATAAAGTAATATATGAAAAACACTAGTATCAACACTTGATACTGAAATACTAGTGACGACGCTTGTGATGAACATCTCCGTTGGTTACGCAACTTCGAAGATGTACGTGTTTTGGAACGTTGCCTCAAGTCTTCTACGTTCTTATGTTCTTCTTGTTCGTTAGTCTCCTTGTTGTGTCTTTCTTCTGCGTTGTAAAAGCCGTGTGTTTCTTGCGTCCTCTTCTTGTCTTAAATAGACAAGACTCCTATTTTTGGTAAACAAGTAAACAACTACCTAACATAATCAAGGAACAGAATCTAGGAAATAAATCTAGTATACTAATTTATTTTGAGCCCAAGAAAGGTATATAACTAGACAAGAAAAAAAGAAAAAGTTGTCAAGAATAAATTTCTCAACAATCTCTCCCTTTTTCCTTTCTTGACAAAATAACTATAACGCACTAAAATGTTCAAAATCCCCCTAAATTAAACTTCCCCTTAACAAATACATATTGTTCAAAAATAATACAAGGCACAATTAAAAATTATAGTTTTTCAAAACACAAAAAATCATAACGAATTAACGGGTATGATTCCTCTTCGACCGACGAGGAGTAGTCCCGTCATTTCTAGCCTTTCTCTTCTTCAGCTTCTTCTTCGACTTTCTCATCCTCTTTCCTTTGGCCAAACATGCCAAGTTCTCAGCATCGCCTTCCTCAGCTACACCTGCATTGTCACCTGCATTTTCATCATCATGAGCGTCGTCATCATCATTCTCTTCATCCTCTCCCCCTTTTTGGTCAGAAAGCAAAAGGGCCTCCACAAACGAGTCACAAAGAGCCTGGAGCTGTCCAACTTGAGCTTGAAGCTGATCAATCTTCTAATTAAGCAATGCCACTTGAGCTCGCACCACTGGAGTAGAAAACTGGACAGTGTTAGTTTCGATGCTACCAACACCAGAACTAACACCAGAAGCACCATCAGTTATAGCTGGCGCCTGCAACTGAAGATCAACCAACCGTGCTCCAGTTGTGTGCTGGCCTCACAAAGAAAATCACTCCGGCTCCCCAGTGAACACATCATCCCCAGTAGGCCTAAAACCTTGATTTTCCAGAAGGCTGAAAATGAGCGATGAGAAACAAAAGGAGGAGATTGCGCGTGTTGTAGCAAACCGGGTAACCACATCAAAAACATGCTTTCCAAAATTGTATTTGATACCGCGTCCCAGCTTAAACAGAAACAACGCCTGATGACGAGTGACAATGGTAGCATTATTTGTTAGAACCCAGTTGCAAACAACCACCTTATGCAAAACAGAATATAGAGAAGACAACCGTGTGCTTGGAAGTTGATCATGCCAATCCTTGGTCAAACCACCCGACAAAAACTCGACCATCTCATTCATGTCATCAACCGTCGAGTGCCATGATAGTCCTTTGTCCCAAACAACACATTAATTAAAGTAGGAGTAAAAGAGTAAACACTTCCATGCACAAACACTTTACTATAGTTTGTAGACTTGGGATCAGCGATGGAAGGGAGCATATTGGCAAAGAACTCCAGCACAACATTACGGGTGAAAAGCGTGGCAGTTGAAACTGTAGCATACATTCCTTTGTGATCAAAGAAAGCAATCAGGTTGTGCTGTTTGAAAATATCGACTGGGATTCGGCGCTCATCGATCATTCCTCTGAGATGGTAGCCAGAAAACAGTGGAATCGACCATGTCAAAAACATGGTTGAAAATAAAACCATGTCCTCAATCTCAATAGCCTGAACAGCAATATCAGTGGAATCACCAGAATCCTATTATGATGCAGCAGAGGGGGACGGTACACGTTCAGGAGCAATAGCAGCAAAATCGGAGATAGACGAGGAGAATGGAGTAGCTTCAGGTGATTTTAGGTTCAGTGACACATCACCAGAACCATCACCCGTTGTCTGAGCAGCTGCAGGTCATGCTAAATTTGGTGACACATCACCCAATTTCTGATCAACTTTGGCCTTCTTCTTGTTGGATTTAATGGTAGACAAAATCTCAGAGAGAGAGAACACATCATCAGAATCAGAAGAGTAATCATACTCAGGCTCGGGCTGATTCATGTTGAAAGGAGTTAAAGGGGGATCAACAACCTATGGGGTGGCCGGGCTTGCAACCTCGCCCGTGAAGAAATCAATAATCTCATACGGGGGATCAAAATAGCTAGTTTCAGTAGAGGCCGGCGAGATTTTTAAAAGAGACTGGTGGATTTTTCTTGTCGGCCAAGATCACAGTTTGCTTCCGGAGAGGATTAGTAGACTTTGATAACCGTGGGGTGGACACAGTCGGCGGTGCGTCAACAGTCTCAGGCGGCACGTGATAGTCATCATCTGAGTCCATCATGTTCGTAACATCCTCAGTAAGATTCATGTGCTCAATGGGCACACGACACCTCTCCCCTGCTTGGCTCTTTGAAATGACTGCTGGAACTATTCCCGGGGGAATATTTCGAAGCCGGCCTGATCGTTTCAATGTAGGATTCCCAACTGGACCAAATACATGTGAAATAAATGGCAGGTTGGAGGGTTGTCCACATCAATCTCGTTACCCTGTTGGCCAGGAAAAACTTGAACTCCGGAACAGCGTCGGAGGTTGCCGTGACAGAGACCAATTCATGAGGATTGATCGGAGAAGGGTTTGTAGTGGTGGTCTCGGTTGGTGACGGGTTTATTGGTACAACACCACCAATTTCTTCGTGGATGTCCATGGCACCGAATCTTGGTATAGTCACCAGAACCTATTCACTTGGGCGGTGCACACCAATTGGTGGCTCTGGAATTCTACTCAGAGATGAAGGGTTCGACATTCTGCAATAGAGGATTTCGAAACAGAACACAGAAGCAAGTAAAACCAAAAGAGAGAAATAATAGTCGTCGTAGTATTGAGTGCTAATGGCAGGAAAATCAAGTGAGAAGAAGGGAGACGGTAAAAATCCCTAACCTTTATAAACTGGCAAAAGTGACTGTTGCAGGGAGAGAGAAAGTAAAAAATAAAGAAAGAAAAATAACTCCCCTTATTATCACAGCATCCTATTTTATACCCGAGAAATTGCTTTCCTTTAAAAAGATATCCCACTCCTTCTCAAAATAAGGCACACGATCTCAACCCAACTAAACCACTATCTCAATTTTGAAAGAAAAAAAAATCACAAATCTCAACTACATATTAAATCGAGATAGAGATGGATTTGTATAAACCATCACCATAGTTGAACAAATTATTTGCAAGATGATTTTTCACTCATCAAATTAACACCTTATTACATGTCCAATCTTCCAATTATAACATCACTGAAACACTTGGTTAGCAAAATTCATAACAAGATTAAGACAATTCAGAGAAAGACGCAAGCACAAGTAACAAAACACAAAGAAGAATGGCATCCTGAGAATTATGAATGTCCTAATTGATGCCTAAAAATAATAACCTAGAAAAATTAAAAATACAACTAATGGTTTAAGTGACATGATTAGTGTTGCTTTTTATGTGATGACATTATAACCAACATTACTTTATGGTGAAGTCAATGAAAATTGACCCCTTAACCCGACTTAATGACCACGTCAGAATCACTTAAGAATGTGAAAATTAAAAATTGGATCTTTATTATCCAGATTTTTTATCATCTTTTCAGTATCTTTAAAAGAAACTTACTTATCTTTAGCAATTGCTAGAAAATTAACACCCCTTTTTCTTTGGACCATGGAGAAAACCTGTTTCTGCGAGAATATTCCACAATCACCAATAGAAATAGGTTAGTATTTTTGCAATAATTTTTATTACAACACATGACCTTTTTGCACTTCAACCAGACCCAATGCATTCAGTTTATGTATGAAAAATAAAATAAAAATGCATGCAAAAACATACAGATGTCACGACTGATGACAGTTTAGGTGAGTTAGTTTATAACGAGAATGTCTGATACATTCGAATCAAGGCACGATTGGTTGCACAAGGATACACTTAAATTGAAGGTATAAGAGGAGACGTTTTCTACAATTGCTCGCATTGACTTGGTAAGACTCTTAATTGTTTTTGCATGTCACATGAAAGTGTCTCTACATTAAATGGACATAAAAAGTGCTTTTCTTAATGGAGTTTTAAGTGAAGAAGCATTTGTTTGAGAAACCTAAAGGGTTTGTTGACCCTCACAAACCTGATTATGTTTTAAAATTGAAAAAGGCTTTGTATGGTTTAAAACAAGCTCCCAGAGCTTGGTATGAAAGGTTGACTCAACTCTGGCTTTTCTTAAATTTTAGATGTGGGGAAGTTGATAAAAACTTATTTTCCCTTAGATCAAATAAGCACATTTTAATTATCCAAATTTATGGATGTTATTAATAAGTATCAGTAAACAGATGTTAAGTCTGGTGTTAAAATACCCAAACTAACATCAAACAGTTTATATGAATAAAAGAAGCGAGATAATAGAAATAAAATAACACAGCAATTTAAATTTTGTCCGTAAGCAAACGTGCTTACGAACTTGGGTATACAAACTCAAAAATTATATTACTTTAACCCGTTCAAGATCAAATACATAATTATAAAGTAATATATGAAAAATAATAGTATCAACACTTGACACAGATATACTAGTGGCGACGCTTGTGATGATCTTCTATTGGTTACGCAACTTCGAAGATGTACGTGTTTTGGAACATTGCCTCAAGTCTTCTACGTGCTCATGTTCTTCTTGCTCGTGCGTCTCCTTGCTGCGTCTTTCTTCTGCGTTGTAAAAGGCGTGTGTTTCTTGCGTCTTCTTCTTGTCTTAAATAGACAAGACTCTTATTCTTGGTAAACAAGTCCTAAACATAATTTAGGAAACTAAATAAAATCTTAAACACAATTTAGGAAATAAATCTAGTATCCTAATTTATTTTGAGCCTATGAAAGACAAATAAAACAAGGAAAATTAAAAAAAAATGTCAAAAATAAAATTCTCAACACCAACTTTTATGGGAAATAGAAATATATTTTTGAAAGTGAACTAGTTTGCTCGAACGAGATTATTGGAATTGAAAGTCTCAAGTTATTTAAATCACTTTTTGCTATGTTTGGCGATGGCTTTTTATTAATGTCAAAATACTTTTAACACATCAACACATTGATGATATGGATAAATAGTTTATATGTGATTATGCAGAATGTCCCACTTTTTGTTTATTTCTATGTTTTATAATGATTGAGTTAACTAGAAATAAAAGAGTTCAAATTACCAAAAATTAAAAGCAAAGAGCGCCGCAGATAGACACACACAAACACACACACCCACACGTATATATATATATATATATATATATATATATATATATATATATTATATATATATATATATATATGATTAGATTCAAATGAGAACCATGTCTCTATATGTGAACCTAGGGTCAATTATGGGCCTTAGATCTAATTAAATGGATGGATCAGATTTTTTGTGTATTTCCTTATTTAATTAAAAGTATTAGGATTGTATAATAAAAGCACTACTAGTGTATATAACTGAAAATATTAATAAAGCACTGTAATTGTATAATAAAAGCACTAGTTCGCAGGTTCGCATATTTACATGGTTTAATTTGAACCCACCCCTATATATATATGTGTGTGTGTGTGTGTGTGTGTGTGTGTGTGTGTGTAGGATTAGGTTTAAATGAGAATCATCTCTTTATTTGTGAACTTAAAGTCAATTATGAGCCTTAGATCTAATTAAATGGATGGATCAGATTTTTTGTATATTTTTTTTAACTAAAAACATTAGAATTGTATAACAAAAGCACTGGTGGTGTATATAAGTGAAATATTAGTAAAGCACTTTTATTGTATAATAAAAGCACTATTGGTATATAATAAAATAACTAGTTTGCATGTTTGCAAATAAGTGAGGGTTCGCATTGGAACCCACCCCTATATATATATATATATATATATATATATATATATATAGTCCTTCTAAATGTAATACTAACATATTACATGATATCCACTCACTAAACTTTGGATTGTTGAATCATAAGGTCTAATCATGTTTTTGAGAAGTATTCATCATTCACTCTGTTTTATCAATGAAACTAAGTTAGTTATTACAAAAGCTGGTGATCCTATTTTTGAGTCTAAGATTTTGCAAGAAAGCAATGCGGGTGAAATAGTATTGATACCTTGAATGATTGTCACACAATCTGATCCAATATTGCCTTTTAAGTTTCAACGAAAACAGTTTCAATGATCGCTTCATACACGATGACAATCAACAAAAGTTAAGGACAATCTCTCTCTCACATTGAACCTTTCTTGAAAAAGTCGTTTTTCAGTCATAGCCAATTATATGTTACCATATCAAAAGTGACCAATCACAAGAGTTTAAATATCTTAATTTGCAACGATGAGAATAAACTTATTAAAAACTACTAATGTTGCATACAAGGAAGTATTTTGTAATTTATTAAGTACATTCAATAATAATTTCTTTACGAACCAAGTTGAACATTTTTTTAGTAATAAGATGATTAAATAAATATTACTTAACTTTACATATATCATCACTTATTCAATTATTATAAATAATTCAAAATCAATAATATTTAATTATTCCATAGAAAGATACATTATAATAATTGACCATACAATGCGGGAGTTAAATACTAGTTAACCTAATACATGGCTTAATACCCTAAAAGTCTGCACTGAACATATAGAACCCCAAATCATATTTTGTACGAGTCGACATGAAAACAAAATCAGTCACCAAACCTTTTCAATACAATTTAACAACTATCTATTTCACAATCCCAGGAATTCACATACACACCAAAGATCACAACAAATATACTAACCTTGATTTCAAACCAAGATCAGCCATTACCATCACCCCATCATGTCCATATTAGTTTCAATACACCAGAACTCAAAAATGAAGAAATAAAAAAAGATCAGAAGCGTCAACTGTCGACCATGGCACTACACTTCCATCACAAGTGAAGAGAAAACCCCAAATTTTGTCTCGTTTTCTTGCTAAACCTAGTCACCAAAATCAACCTAACAATAGAAAGCAAAAAGGAAATAATGGGAAATGGACCGTCGTGAGCGTGGCCCTGCGCCAATGCAAGCTGCTAACGTTAACCTGACCTACACGAGTTCAGACCCAAATTTAGAAACCCAAAACCCAGTGGAGCTCCACTGGCCAGATATCTCTCACCCCAGGTGGCCTGATCTCAGTACCGCCGCTTGCTCTTGGTTCGCCGGCGTGGGATGCGTTAGGGTGCAAACAAGAAAGTGAGAAAGAAAGATAGGGGAGAGGAATCCGATCCTTGTTGAATGGAAGAGAAGAGGAACTCCTAAAATAATATATAAGTTTGTATTCCAAAATGACTCGGGTCGTTACTAGGTGTCGTTTTCATGGTAAGTGATTGCGACCACCTTTGGTCGTGAACCCAGTCGTGATGCGGATAAAAACCATTGTAAATGTGGTTTAATGCTGAAAACTTTATTTTTCGCTTTAAAAAAAAGGGCCAAGAAGCATTCCAAATACATAAAATTCCATCCCCTTCCATTCACTACAAAAAAACAGTGAAATATTGATGGGCGGAACCCGTTAGCAAACGAATGCTGACGGGTTCTGCCCGCCAGCATTTTCTGACGGTGTGTTGATGGGTTTTACCCATTAGCAAACCCACTCCGTCATAACCCGAGACCCGTCAGCATTTGCTGATGGGTTATTAATCCCGTAAGCATACGCTAACAGGTTTTTCCCGTCAGTATAATTGGAATAATACTGACGGGTATTTTCCATTAGCATATGCCGATGGTGTGCCGTCAGCATATGTTGACGGGTATCTCCCCGTCAGCATTTTAAATTTTAAAATTTTATTTTATTTTATTTTTTATTTCATTTGAGATTTTCACCTGTATTTATTTCACATATTAATAGTAAACTAATTTATATTTCCCAAAAAAATATAAAATTAAAAATAAAATATTATTAATTAACAATTTCATTATTTATTTATAAAACATCAACAAAGTACCAAATATAAATATTGATCGTTTCTAAATCAACTAAACCACATCATCACCATCATCGTCATCAGAGGCAGGTGCAACAATATCAAGCGCAGGAGTAGGAGCATTAGAGGACCTGGTAAAATATAGAGTTTATTAAGGTAATACATTGAAATAAAGAATTAATTACTTATAAAATTAAAGTTACTTACCTCGGGGGATGATAAAGATCTCGATCATAACAGACGTGGTGGCATGAGTCATATCGATGTACTGGCCTCATACGGGGTGGCTGGAGCGATCAGCGGGGTCCATAGCGATAAGTCCATCATATGACGAGGATGATGAACTAAGAGAAGCACATCCCGAAGATGGGCCTAGAGAAGAACGTCCACGACCTCTACATCTCATCTAAAAAAATATTAAAATTTAAGCACAATTGAACAAGGAAAATTTAACCAATTCTATCAATCAAATCAAATTTTAACTATATATGCATATATTAGTTTTATAATTAACTTGAACCGACACTTTCACTGTCTACATTATCGTCAAATTTATTTTCGTCTGTATCTTCATCATTAGTTAGAAACTCATCTTTTGTCTCCTCCTCTGCCTCATCGACAAGGTTATCCGACTCACTGATAATAAGATCGATGTGTAATTGGAAATCCCCATCCTCTAACATGTATTGAATTGTGAATTTATATATGCTCCTCTTTAAAGGGTTGATTTGGCATCATAGGCTCGATAAAATCTATTGTTCATCTCGCCTTAATTTTGCACGTTGTCAATCAATCCAACTCATCTCGTTTCAAACTTTGATATGGGCAATAGTAAACTTGAGCAGCTTGGACAGCAAGTTCAAATGGCTCATAGCGATAAATCTACGCTTATAATTGACATCGACAAGATTATACTGAGGATGAACTTTTGTGCCTGCTGGTGTTGGATCTAACCACTCACAATTGAACATGAGTGTGCTCTTGTAAGGCAAGCCAGTATAGTCGAGTCTAACAACTTCTACGAGACGACCATAGTAATCATACTCATCATCCCCGTAGTTTGTCCCTTTTATACAAACGCCAATGCTCGAAGTTGATCTATTCGATTCGTATGCAACTGTGTGAAATTTGTATCCATTAATCTTTCAACCATGATATGTAGTCACACATCGTGAAGGGCCTATTGCTAGACTCTTAATGTACTCGTCGGTGACATTGTTCAAGGGATCTTGTGCCTATAACGACGAAAGTAATAAACATATTCATTTACTAAAATATTAATTTAAATGGCATATATATGTCATAATTGTATATAATTATTTTAGAACAATTCACATATCTCTCAAAACAATCGGCAAAATCACTTTCCAATTTTTTGTTCAGTCCATCGTCTGTAATGTTTGGGTGAGACTGTTTCACAACCTTCGTGTAAACACTGCATATGAATAAAATTAAAAAATTTCTTAATTTATTACATGATTAATATTTTGTTTAAAAAATTACAAATGATGAAATTTCGAAACTGATAAATTCTTGCACTTCTTCAAAGTAAAACGTAATTTCTTGCTGCATCGAATTCTTCTTTGCTCAAGAATCTTTTCCTTGATGCTGCGAACGTTTCACCATATTTCTTAAACACTGAGGGAGCATCCTCATCACCATCTTCACCATCTTGTCCATCTTCATTACGAACCAAATTTGTCATTTCCGTTAAAACGTGATCTTCAGAATAATACGGACTGAAGGTTGATGCCTCTTTGACAATATATGCATTTACTATTGAGCCCTCAACGCTCGCCTTGTTTCTCACATTGTCTTTCAATTTGTGAAGAAATCTCTTGGATGGATATATTCACCTATATTGTACGGGACCTGTAATTCTCGCCTCGTATGCTAAGTAAACGGGCAGATGCACCTTGGAGTTAAAAAAAACTAGGCAGAAAGATCTTTTCAAGCTGACACAAAATTAGAGGAATATCACGCTTTAAACGATGCATATCATCAGTCCCAACCACTCTGCACCTGAGGCTCTTGAAAAATAAACTCAGCTCAGTGAGGGCCTTCCACACGGGATGGGGAAGCAGCTCTCGAAAGGCAATTGGTATCAACCTTTGCATGAACACATGATAGTCGTGACTATTCAACCCAAACAATCTCAATTCCTTCATATCAACACAACACCAAGTATTTGATGCAAATCCATCTGGAGATTGAAGCTCTTTTACCCACTACACAAGATAAATTTTGATCTCTTATCCAGTGTGTAACAAGATTTAGGATACTTTCCTGAAGCGTCTTGTTGTAGGCCAGGACGAAAAAATAGTCATTCAATTCATCCCTTGATTTGGGAGTGTTTTTTGTCTTCCTCTTGACATTCATAAACGTGTTAAAAACATTCTCAAACACATTCTTCTCGATTTGCATAACATCTTGATTATGCTGAATCAAGTTTGTGCTCTAGTATGACAAATCCCAAATTATGCTTCTTTTCCTCCAACCACTTGACTTTTCTATACATCCATTGACGGCGTCTGCATTTATATTGGTAAATTTCAAAAGCCCCAAACTCTCTATCTCTGCCAAAATCTTCGTTCCTGACCATACCTCGGAGGTGGAGTCTCCACCTTTCGGTATTTTCAAAATTTCTTTCTATCTTATCGAAAAGGATGACCACAATCAAGAAATATTCAATGATTATCAAACCAAGATTGTTTCCTGCTGCACCTGAGACTAAATGCATCTGAATGTTCCATGCAATATAGACATGCTGTTCTACCAGCCGTGCTCCAACCAGATAACATGGAGTAGGCGGGGAAATCGCTAATTGTCCACATGAGGGCGGCCTGCAATTGAAAATTCTATTTTTTAGAGATATCATACGAGGGTTCACCAACCATCCACATTTGATTCAACTCAACGATTAGAGGTTGCATAATCACATCCAACTTATCCTTTGGTTTTTTAGGGCCTGGATTAAGAACATTCAAGAACATTTATTGCTCTTTCATACAAATCCATGGAGGCAAGTTGTAAGGTGTGACTATTACCGGCCACGAGGGATATTGCGCCCTAAAATAACCAAAAGATTGAAAACCATCTGTGCAAAGTCCCAATCTTACATTTCAACTTTCGGCGGCGAACTCCGGATGAGTTTGATTGAAATATTTCCAGTCCTCCGAATATGATGGGTGACGCATAACACCTTCATCAATAATATGTTCAGCATGCCACCTCATGTCCTTTGCAGTTGCTGCAGATGCGTATAGCCTTTGCAGACGAGGAGTTAACGGAAAATAATACATCTTCTTATACAGAATGTTGCTTTTCTATCGTTTTGCTTTTCCTTGCTTAGCAGGTTCGAACCGAAGATGGTTGCAAAACTTGCACCTATTCAAATCAACATCGTCTCTCGAGTAGATCATACAATTATTCATGCAACAATCGATTTGCTCGACAGGTAGGCCCATGCCTCTCAATAACTTCTTGCTCATGTAGAAGTTATCTGTTATATGATCATCTTTCGGTACAAGTTCTTTGATTAAATCCAGTACTTGATCATAGCACTTCTGGGACATGCAATTTTCTGCCTTTAGGTTCATGAGATGAGAAACTAGAGATAACTTATAATGTTTCTCACATCCGGGATACAAAGGTTGATTTCCAGTATTCAACATATCGTAGAAATCATGGGCCTCGGGATTTGGCGGTTCTTCAACATTAGGGCTGGATACAATGTTCGGACCAGCCGCGTCGTGAACCATATTGATGTAAGCGTTTGATGATTCTTCGAGGGCGGCGCAAGATGATCCTTCGACGTGAACCTCGGGGTCGACACGATGAGTACAATCAAGTTTTGTTTCACCATGAAATGTCCCGATGTAGTAATTTGGTACAAGTCCATTTTTAACGAGATGAAATTTGATCTCATTTACATCGTCATAACTGAAGTTCTTACATTTAGTAGCACTACAAGGACACTTCATTTTCCCCATCCCTCATTGCTCCATGGGTGAGTGCAAATTCTATGAAATTCTATACACCTTCCACGAATGTGTTCGAAAGATAACCGTATGCCCTCCGTTGTACATCCAACTACGATCAGAACTCATCCTATAATATCCTAATTGTTATTAATAATATGGATGAACGAATTGTAGAGAATCGAGCGCTAAGAGGGTGCCTATAGAATATGATTGAATTTTTGGTAAGGGCCCTATCCCATTCAAGATTGTGATTTTTAGTAATGTAATTATCTTACTATGCAATTTGAGAACCTGAAAGTTTTGGTAGCACCTCCCCTTAGTTCTCTAAGTACACATATATTGTAGTGCACCCGAGAACAAAGGAGAGATGGAAACTGAAATTCAAAAGTCCACAAAATACATACGACGTAAGATAATTACATTACAATCACATTCTCAAACTGTCCAAATCAGTGGAAAATTCAGAATTTAGTATCAAACTCTCTATTTGATACTAAATTCCAAATAGGTCTAAGGTTGGTGTTTCAGTGTATAAAGATTTTATACTAATATTTGCTGCCAGTTTTTTGTTACGATTTGGTGTAACTTGCACCAAGTAGATCATATATATTAATCACAGATCATATAACATAAAATATAAATTCAACAAAATATTCACTTGACGATCACCACGGCATTTGAAAAACCCCACCACGCACTTTTTAAAACTTTTTAAAACCACCATCATTTTTTAAAATAATTTTGAAAACTGATATTGGAGGGATAAAACCTCCCGGCTGTTGTCGTACACTACGTCATCACCGATGTCTTCCCAAACCAATTACAACATCAATCAATTAAATTAAACCATAAAAATAAACAGTAACATACATTAAATTAATACAACCGATCACCACAACATTTAAAAACCACCATCGCGTACACTTTAAAAGATAATCGCATAATCGAACCCTATTTATATAATTATCCCTAAAATCAAACCCTGGTTATATAATTATCCCTAAATTAAAACTTAATTATATAATTATTCCTAATTAAACCCTAATTATATAATTATTCCTAATAAAACCCTAATTATATAATTATCCCTAAATTAAACCCTAATTATATAATTATTCCAAGTTAAACTCTAATTATATAATTATTCCAAATTATATAATTATCCCTAAATTAAACCCTAATTATATAATTATTCCTAATTAAAGCCTAATTATATAATTATTACTAATTAAACCCTAATTATATAATTATCCCTAAATTAAACCTAATTATATATTTATCACTAAATTAAACCCTAATTATATATCCTAATTAAACCTATATAATTATCCCTAGATTAAACACTAATTACATAATTATCTCTGATTAAACCCTAATTATATAATTATCCCTAAGATCAACCTAATTATATAATTATCCATAAAATCAACCCTAAATATACAACAATCCTAAGTTCAACCATAATTAACCATCAATTATATTAATCAAAATATACAATATAATTCATAATATATATATATATATTATATATATATATATATATATATATATATATATATATATATATATATATATAAACTTAACTTCACAGTCGGCGACGACTCGACGGGCGACGACAGGCGGCTCGGCTGGTAGGCGGCGAGTCGGGTGGCTCGACTGGTAGGCGGGCAACAGCGGCCTTTACCCGTCAGCAATTTCCGGCCGACAGCAAATGCTGACGGTTTTCCTGCCCGTCAGCAAAATCTGTCAGCATTTCACTGTTTTTTTGTAGTGATTATCCATGAGCATAGAGTTCGCTTTTATAAAAGTGTGAGGAATTGGTGAGAGAGAGAGAGAGAGAGAGAGAGAGATTTTTGGGGTTTGGGAGAAACACCATGAGTACGAAGACCAAAGGATCAACATATTCCATATGATTTATTATTTCTTTATTTATTTATGAACATTATGTTTTCGATGAATTGTCTAATTTATTTCACGAACATGTCTAGCTAATCTTTCTTAATTCTAGGGTTTGATAAAAAAAATGAATGAATAATGTTTTAATCTTTCTTTCGATCGAGTATGATCCATTGTAGTCTTTGTTATTTCATTCGACTGTTGCATAAGTAATGGGCAACCATTTATGCTTAAATCGTTGTGATTAATTGACAACCTTTTATAACTAATAGTTTGACGAATCATAATTTGAGAGATAAGGTTCATCAATGGACCTTCAAACATGAAACACTCTAATCAACAAAACCGAGAGGTTTAAGATTAATAGTGAAGTCATATAAATCTTTAAAACCTTTTGGAGTTCTAAATATGATTCTCAATCGAAATGTTGTTTCATACTAGAATCTACGATTTTATCACTTCGAGACAAGAGTTAAACTATATTGTGAATGGCTTATATTGAATTGAATCATAAATATACTCATGGATAGAAAAGAAAGAACATTTAGGAATTCATTGCAATCCCAAACCGCTCCCACATCTCTTGATATCTTTCAAATTGTGCTTTGTTTTTGATAAAATCATTAGTTCATAGTTTTATTTAGTTATGATCGTCGTTTGTACGATAATAATAACAATCATCTTTCATATCGTTTAAATAAAATGTCATTATCGATATTATATTGCTTGTCAGCGTTTGATCAATATAAGGTTCTTGTGAATCGACCTTGCTCATTACATACTATATCTACACCGTATATATTTACAATTGGATAGAGTATAATAAGTGAACAAACTTTTATTATTACTTGACAATCGGGCAACAAAGTGGGCGAGGTCAATACATCAAATAAACAATATACATTAATTACATTAATTCAAGATACATTGACTAACACATATATGTATCTCGTCTAAGAGTCATAACCTATATCTTCCAAATTACTTTTTTCAATATGCTCCCTTAAGTTAGAATTTCTCTATTTTTACTTCAACTTTGCAGACAGTCTTTAAAAGAAATTGATCTTCAAAGATTTCTTGAATCTTTTAAATTCTTGGAGCTTGAATGACTTCTTGATCATCATAAATCTTCACTTACATGAGATTCATTGTTTTAACAACACATTTTAATAGAATTCCTTGAGTATTACATGATTTGTATAGTCACAATATCAGGCCATTATTCTCCATTTTCTTCCCTTTTTTTCTCCCTCTCTTTTATTTTGTCTCTTCTCCATTTTACTCGAAAATAATTTTCAAAGCTCATATCATAGAGACTTAGGGAAATACAGAGGACTCATTCTTCGTGGAGACTTTCATCCACTTTGTTGGTTTGTAGAACCTATGGTTTGGAAATAAGTCTCAATAAAACGATGTTAAGTTCAGTGTTAAAACACTAGAACTAACATCTACAGTTTCAGAGTTGTAAATAATAAAATAATAACAGGTGTTAAGACTGATGTTAAAACACCAGTAGTAACATCAAATAACTTGTGAAATTAAAAGAAGCTGAATATTAAAAATAATTTGAACACAACAATTTAAATTTCATCCACAAGAAAACATACTTATGAACTTGGGTATTCAAACCCGAAAACTATATAACTTTTAAATCGTTCAAGATCAAATACAAATATAAAGTAATATATGAAAAAAACTAGTATCAACACTTGATACTAAAATATTCGTTGCCTCGGTGTGATGATCTTCTTTGTTGGTTACGCAACTCCAAAGATCTCCGTGATTAAGATCGTGGCTTCAAGTATTGTGGTAAAGATTGTGATGATATTCTCCATTGGTTACGAAACTTTGAAGATCTCCATGATTTGGATCGTTGCCTCAAGTCTTTTACTTGCTCGTGTTCTTCTCGTCTTGCGTCGTCCTTCTCTTTGCTTAATTTTTAAAGGTGTGTTCGTCTCTTAAAGCTCTACGTTTACAAGATTAATTCTTGTCTTAAATATACAAGAATCCTAAACTTGGTAAATAATAAACTAGTCCTAAACACAATCTAGGAAACTAAATAAATTCCTAAACACAGTCTAGGAAACAAATCTAGAAGCCTAATTTATTTTTAGCCCAAGAAAGGCAAATAACAACAAAAGTAAAATAAGGAAATTACCATAAATAAAATTTCCAACAATCTCCTTATTTTCCTTTCTGGACAAAATCCCCAAGACGCACTAAAATGTTCAAGACTCCCCGTAAACCGAAACTCCCCCTTAACAGATAATCATTGTGTTCAAAATGATGAGGAGAAGATCCTTCATCTCTATCATAATCTCCCCCTTTTTGTTTGGAAAGTAAAAGGGCCCCAACGAATGAGTCACGATGTGCCTGGAGCTGCACAACTTGAGCCTGTAACTTGTTAATATGATTATTAAGAAAAGCCACCCGAGCCCGCACCACTGGATCAAAAAATTAAACAGTGTTCAAATCGGTGTTACCATCACCGAAACCAACACCAAAACACCAACAACTCTAGTTGGCGTCTGCCACGAAAGATCCACAACACGAGCTCTGGCAGTATGTTGACCCCGCAATAAAAACCACTCGGCTCACCAGTATACACATCATCCTCATGAGGCCGAAAATCTTGATTCTCGAGGAGGCTAAAAATAAGGGAAGGAAAACAAAAAGAGGAAGTCGCCTTGGATGTAGCGAACCTGTGACTATGTCAAATACGTGTTGACCAAAAAATGAACTTAATACCACGTCCAAACTTAAACAGAAACTGGAGCAGTTGTAGGTGATGTCAAGTTTGGTGATGAAACACCAAAACCATCACCAACTTTCTGGGCAGCTTTTGAGCTTTTCTTCTTGGATCAGTCTCTGGCTGACTTGAATGTCCAAGACAGTGTAATATGGCAGATTCACAGGAGCCTGTTTGTCGATTGGGAGGCGCACGCCGGCTGGGACCTTCGGAGCTTTGCTGGGTTATGGTGAGTTCGACATTCTGCAAGAGAATTGGAAGCAACCACAAACACAAAATCGAGTGCCGTAAGCAGTAAAATTTGGATAAAGAAATGTAAAAATCTTAACTTTGCCAATATTGAAAACTCGTACGCAGTAGAAAGAAGGAAGGGGATGAGAAAGGTAAAGTGAATAAATAACCCCCGCCTATTCCCACTACTTCTTTTTATACCCAAGATTTTTCTTTCCTTAAAAAATAAGCCCACTCCTTCTTAAATAAGGCACACGATTTCACTTACCAAAAACAGGTTACACAAACTCAAGGCTTAATTAAACTATTATCTTCTTTTTGAAATTAAAATCACAAATCCTAATTACATATAAAACCGAGATTCACCATAGTTGAATAAATCTTTTTCAAAGCAATTCTTCACTAGTCAAATTAACCCCTTATTACCTGCCTAATCCTCCAATTTTAACACTACTGAAACACTTGATTAGCAAGATTCACAACAAGATCAAGAGAATTCAGGAAAGACACAAGCACAAGTAACAGAACACACAACAAAAAGGCATCTTCTCAAAGTATGAATGTCCTAATTGATGCCTAAGAACCATGACCTAAAAAGAGGAAATATACAATAATTGATTTAGGTGACATGATCAGTGTTTCTTTTTATGTGATGACATTATAACCAACATTGCTTCAGTGAAGTCAATGAAAACCGAGCCCTTAACACAAGTTAATAACTACGTCAAAATCTCTAAAGAGGGTGAAATTTGAAGATTGGATCTATTTAATCCATATTTTTTTTCATCTTTGTAAAGATTTGAAGAGAAATTATCTCAGCAATTGCTTTTAACACCCTTTGTTTTTGGACCTTGGAGAAAACCAATTTCTGCAGGAAAGTCTCACAATCACCTACTTGAAGAGGTTAGTCTTTTTGTCACCACTTTTTATTACAACACATGATTTTTCTGCACTTCAATCAGACTCAATGCATTTAGGATATGTATGAAAAATTAAATAAAATTGCATGCAAATTTTTACAGATGTCATGACTGATGACAGTTTGGGTGTCATGACATCAAAACTAACATCGACCTAAACAATGCACATTTTGAGATGTCTTCTCAAACAAGAGAAGGTCTATACATCTATTGCCTTTATGAAGATGTCAGCGAGCTGATTGTCTGTCCCTATATGCTCAAGACTAACTATCTTCCTCTCAACCAAGTCTTGAATAAAGTTGTATCTTATGTCAATGTGTTTGATTCGTGAGTGCTGGACCAAATCTTTCGATATATCAATGGCACAGGAATTATCACAGAGCACAGTCAATATTCTACTATGTAGACCGTAGTCCTCTATCATTTGGTTCATCCACAACAACTGTGTACAAGCACTTCCAGCTGCAATATACTCGGCTTCAGCTGTAGAAAGAGAAATGCAGTTTTGTTATTTGCTATTCCATGAGATAAGATTATTACCCAAGAAAAAACAACCCCCTGTAGTACTCCTTCTATCCACAACATCCCAGCCCAATCCGAGTCCATATATCCTACAAGTTCACTACTTGTTTCTTTAGAATACCAAACACTCAAATCACTAGAACCGGCCACATATCAAATGATTCTTTTAACCGCTTTAAAGTGTGACTCTTTAGGATTTGATTGGTACCTAGCACATAGACACACATTGTGCATGATATCAGGCCTACTAGCAGTTAAGTACAAAAGACTTCCTAGCATGCTCCTATATACGGTGTTAACAACACTAATACCAACATCATCTCTAGTGAGTTAGTCCAACTCTTCTTGCATGGCCTTTATCCAAAACTCATCTTTAATAGCATCATATACATGCTTGGGCTCTGCTTTTTCCCAAGAAACAAAGATTCTTGAATTTGAGAACAGTTAGTAGACAAGCAAATAAACTTTACCAACTCTTTAAAGTTTATTTGTCACTTTCTTGTACTTATTTCATCAAGATCTCCAATGGTTTGGCTCATAGGATGATTCCTTTGAATTCTCGAGGGAATATCCCTCTGATGTAAGTCAATCTTACCATCTGGATCTTCCTCAACTAGATCTGAATTGGATTCCGGAGCAGTCTAAGTTGATGTTACTTCTGGTGTCATGTCACTAATACCGTCACCACCTGCGTCTTCAGTTTCAACACCTGCAATTTTACTAAACCAACTGTGACATTTTCTTGAGGATTCTAACCATAAACCAAATCATTATCCTCAGAAGGTCTAAACCCACTAATCATATCGTCAAACTTGACATTTACTAACTCAATCATGCAAAGCGTTCTAAGATTAAACAATCAATATGCATGACTGCTTCGAGAGTATCCCATGAAAACACATTTATCACTCTTTTAGTCAAGTTTTGCAAGATGATTTCTATCATTTAGCACATAATAAATGCACCCAAAAACATGAAAATAACTCAAATTTTGCTTTTTGCCCATCAACAATTCATAGGGAGTAACACAAGACCCAGGTCTAAAATACACCTTATTAAATATATGGCATGCAGTATTCATTGCTTCACCCCAAAATTGCTTTGCAACCCCATTTGAAATAAGCATAGTCCTAGTTATTTCTATAAGAGATCTATTTTTGCGTTCGACTATCCCATTTTGTTGGGGGGTGATGGTTGAAGAAAATTCATGAGTTATACCAACATTGGAATAATAATTTTAAAAATGCACATTCTCAAATTCTTTTCCATGGTCTGACCTGATTCTACCTATACTCACACCAAAAGGAACACTTAATTTTTTTTGCAAGTTTTTTGAAAGTTTCAAAAGTCTCAGACTTTTCTTTTAAAAATTCAACCCATGTAAAACGAGAAAAATCATAGACAATCACAAGAACATACCTTTTACCACCAAGGCTTTCTACTTCAAGTGGAACCATAAGATCCATATAAAGGAGTTCAGAGTGGTGAGAATCTGCACATTTGGATGTGACATCCTAACTTGCTTCACTTTTTGAAATGACTCGCACACCGGGATGATTTTGGTGTTGAGCTTAGGTAGACCGTTCACAACATCCTTTTTGACAAATCTTTCCAACATCTTGTAATTGACGTGTCCGAGCTTTTGATGCCACACCTCGGCATCACTCGGTTGAGATAGCTTGCAGAACATATCACCATTAATTTGGTAGCATTTGTCGGAGGTCCTCTGACCAGTGAGGATACATGCCTTCGTCAAAGACTTCACACCTTTCATGAGTGAACTTAACACTGAAACCACAATCATACATTTGGCTAATACTTATTAAGTTCTCAGTTAATCCTTAAACCAACAATAAATTCTTCAGCTTTATAATACCAGGAACATGAAGGGTTCCTTGGACAACGATTTGGCCATTTGCACCTCCACAACACTTCACCTTTTCTTCATGAAATTTTACAATATTCGAGAGAAGATCTTCAGAGCCTGTCATATGTTTAGAGCATCCACTATCAAAGTACCAGACTCCAGGAATGTGAGACTTCAGAGAGGAATAGATCATGTTGCACTTGATCTCATTCTTTTTGACCCATACCAGTTTGATTCTGGTGTCAGTTTTGGTGTTAGCAATACGGAAATCGTCACGGAACTCAGCAAACGGCTTCGACCTTTGATTTTGTTTCCCAATAAGCTTCCAGCAGTACGGTCGAATGTGACCAGGTTCACCATAATGATGGCACAAAAATTGTCTTCTTCTTCTTCTCTTATGGTGCTTGACCTTCTCTAGTTTCTGTCTAGGATCTGGCATTTGTTGAACAGGCTTGTATCCAATCCCGTATTTCGAAAAATTCGGGATACTCAGTTCGAAAATCTCATCAATTTTGTCTTTCCCTTGTTGAGGTTTGTGAGGGTTTCTTGAACCTTCTTCAACTCAGTTTTTACTCGTTATAGCTTAGCATCCTTTTTGGAGAATGACGTTTCCAGACGGAAAATTATGTTTTGTTGATCATCCTTTTCCTGAGTTAGTTTGTCCACCTTAATCATAAGAGCCTTAACTTTGAGTACTTGATTTCCCCAACTAGCAAATAATTGTTCATACTCAATGCTCAGCTTCTCTTACTCGTCAAGAGATTCATCAACCTCTGCATTCAGGCAAAAGGTGTTGGTTTTGATGTTACCAATACAAATGTCGTCTTCTTTGAACTCTTTTGCAATCAAGTTCTTCTTCCTCAGAGTACCCATAGCGTCCTACAAAAAAGGGATCAGAAAACTTAGTACGTCAAGTAACCCGCTCTGATACCAATTGTTGGTTTGCAGAACTTATGATTTTGAAATAAGTGTCAGTGAAACGATGTTAAGTTCAGTGTTAAAATACTAGAACTAACATCTAACAGTTTTAGAGTTGTAAATATTAAAATAAGAACAGATGTTAAGACTGAAACATCAGTAGTAACATCAAAAAACTTGTGTAATTAAAAGTAGTGGAATATTAAAAATAATTTGAATACAACAATTTACATTTTATCCACTAGCAAACATGCTTGTGAACTTGGGTATTCAAACCCGAAAACTATATTACTTTTAAATCGTTCAAGACCAAATACAAATATAAAGTATTATATGAAAAACAATAGTAAACACTTGATACTAAAATACTTGTCGTCTCGGTATGATGATCTTTTTTGTTGGTTACGCAACTCCAATGATCTTCGTGATTAAGATCGTGACTTCAAGTCTTGTGGCAAAACTTGTGATGATCTTCCCTGTTGGTTACGCAATTTCGAAGATCTCCTTAATTTGGATCGTTGCCTCAAGTCTTTTACTTGCTCGTATTCTTCTCGTCTTGCGTCGTCCTTCTCTTTGCTGCGTTTTTAAATGTGTGTTCATCTCTCAAAACTCTACGTTTACAAGATTAATTCTTGTCTTAAATATACAAGAATCGTAAACTTGGTAAACAAGTAAACTAGTCCTAAACACAATTTAGGAAACTAAATAAAATCCTAAACACAGTCTAGAAAACAAATCTAGAGGCCTAATTTATTTTGAGCCCAAAAAAGTAAATAATAACAAGAATAAAATAAGAAAATTCTCATAAATAAATTTCCCAAACACTTTTCTCTCAACAGGTTACTCACTTAGAGATCTCAAAACTCTCGACGGATTCTTTAATAAGTGGATACAAACTTTCCGACCTTAAGACATCTCATCCTAGGCCTTGTCTTTCTCTTTTCGTTCTTTGGGAGAAGTCACACTATATCTAAACTTGAATTAGAACTCGCTCTGATACCTCTTTGTTGGAATACGGCGTAACAATACATTATAGGAGATGATAACATAAGAGTCATACAATTACATATTACTCAAGGAACATACTATGAAGATAGCACATGATTTTACTTTTTATGTTCATCTCTTGGTACTCTCTTGACAATTCAACTCTCAAACTACATATTTATACTAATACTTGGACTATTTACTTAACTCTATTGATTAGAATCATGCATCTATAATCTAAATTCATCAACTAAACTACGTACACGAGTAACATTAATTCTACATACATTGATTAATACATACATATATCTAGTCCAAAAGTTATTTTCTACAAATTTCAAATTACTTTTTTCACCACTGCTATAATTACAAATTAAGTTTTTTTCTTCATATAAATGAATTAATATTTGAACGTAATGGAAAGGTAAGTTAAGCTCGTTGTCCAATAATTTGAAAACAAATAAATAGATAAAGAATGTTGGTCCAGCTAAGAACTGGGGTGTAGTCCAATAATGATGCTCATGCCTTTTTGATTTATCTGTCTAAAAATCTCAACACTACAACGAGTGAGACCAAACGAAAGGACAAAAGTCGTTCCTACAAGTGTTGTTGTCTTTGCTTTTTGTCTGCAAAAACAGTGACTTAAAGTGACATAGAATTGTAACAATTTTATATTAGGTACTTTTTGTAACACATGCTTGTAACACTTTTTATATTATAATATTTATGTAACATTTATGTAACACTTTATAAATATGCAACACTTCTATGTAACACTTTTAATTAGGTAACACTTTTTAAATAATATTTTTTTTTGTTAATTTTTTTTAACATAAATCTGTATCACTTTAATTCAACAACAATTTAAGTAACACATTTAATTAGTTGCTAACACTTTTAAAACTCATTTTGCAAATACAATATTATGACACTTTAAATGAAGATAATTCCACTAACAAATTTAATTTTGAAAAAAAATATTAATTTTCAATTGAGTATAAATTCTTTATATTTGAACAAGATATTGATTATTGAAAAAATAGGTGAAAGTGATTTCGATTGATATCGTGATACTGTTACTTTTATCTTTTTAGTGGTTATGATAGTTATTAGGATGATTTGAAGATTATAATTTCGACTGATATTGTGAAACTACTACTATTATCTATTAATGATTATAATAGGTATTATATAATGATAATAACAATAATAATAATAATAGTGGGTAATAATAATAATTATTATTATTAATTATTATTATTATTACCAATCATCTATGAAAAATTCACAAATAAAATAAATAAACTCAAGGTTTTCACAGATCCACATGAAATAATGGCGGCGAGGGTGAATAATTGAGCGGCAAGTTTTAAATTGGAGTGAAAGCGGAAAAAAAAAATTCACAAAATTCCTTTCATCTTTTCCCTCTCCAAAACTCTGCGCTTTCTCATCTACTCCGCTCTCCCTGTGCCGCCCCTTATCCACCTCCATGGTGCTACCCTAGTTTGCCTCCACGGTTCAGCCCAAAGTCCGACTCCAAAAGTGACGTAGTCCCGACGAAGAAACAACCCTATTTATCTTTCTTCATTCACCTCTAATATTGCTTCAATTTTCTCCTAATTAAGGTAATGTTTATGATTATTTGCAGTTTTGTTCATAGTTTCTAATATTTTTTATTCTCAAATTCAGGCATCTACATAATATTTTCTTTTGTGTCGTGTAAAAATCTAACCTTTATTGGGTGAGCAAATCGTAATTCCATTTCTGATTTCCTTTTTTTTTTTTTTAAATTTCAGATGCAAAGCGAGCTCGCGGAGATAAGCCTTGGGAACGAGCAGGATTCTATGACGTTAGCCTCGTCGACGCCTACAACCTCTCCATTTCCATTACTCCCTTTCGCGGCTCAGGTACGAAATTACTGATTAAAAAATAATAATAATAAAATAGTGTGTGCTCCTTTGTTGGATTTTTTTATACCTTGACAAAAGTAGCCTGGATCTTCTTTTTAAGTGAGGAAAATTAAAAACTAAAGAAAAAAGTGTCTAGATTTGTAAATATATATACTGTGACGGCATTGTTACAAATTAGGTGCATCTATCTATTTTTTATTTTTTTTTGTGATTTTTTTTCTTCAGGGTGCTAAAATCAAGTCAATAAAAAATCCGGGCTGAATTTTTTATTTTTTAAATGCTTAATTGTGAAGTTGGTAAACATTTGTAAGTGACTAAATATTTGTATCAGAATGAGGGGATGATGTTATTGATTAGTCTAATTTTGTATTGGACTATTAATTTTGCTTTAATTGAGGAGGGCTTATGTGAATGGAAAATTCAGAATATTTTGTTTTACAACCATATTAAATGGAAATCATCATTTTTTTTATAACTTAAAACCTGTGAAAAAGGGATTCATTGCTAAGATCATCACAGGATAGCATTTGTTAAGGTTAATCAACAATTATGCCCATGACTAATAACTAGTAGTTTATTTGCTATGCTCAAGAAAGGTTGCAAATTTCTGAATTTACAATATTACAAGTTCAAAAAAAAAATTTATATATTAATTTGCAGGAAAATGTAGTTATGCTGGATGTGTGAGCGACCTGAACCTGATGTGCCCAGTCGGGCTTCAAGTGCGATCCCACGACAAGAAGAGAGTGGTGKCGTGCAAGAGCCCGTGCTTTGCCGTCAACTCCCCAAGGTACTATTGAACCTTTTTTCTTTTNGTTTACTGCTGCATATCTAAAATATGGAAAACCTTTATTCGGTTTGATGGATCGGGTATTCAATAAAAATTATTTGAATTGCATTTGTCAATACCACAATCACATTTGAAATCTGCCATTACGAATGTGATCGCATCCGTGTAATATCAAATTACTGTAATTTTTATTTTAATCTTCATTGTTGTTGTATCTTAATTTTATTGTATTTTTAATTTGAAATTAAAATTTCTAGCCATTTGGTTATTTATATTATTTTATTGTATTTTTTATTTCCAAATAAACTTCTTGTAATTTTAAAGTATTATTATGATATGTTTATTTATTTTAATTAATAAAAATTTTAAATAGTGTCTAGATCTTCTTTTTAAGTGAGGAAAATTAAAAACTAAAGAAAAAAGTGTCTAGATTTGTAAATATATATAATGTGAAGGCATTGTTACAAATTAGGTGCGTCCATCAAATTTTTTTTCATGGGTTTTTTTCTTCAGAGTGCTCAAATCAAGTCGAAAAAAAATTCGGGCTGAGTTTTTTATTTTTTAAATGCTTAATTGCGAAGTTGATAAGCATTTTTAAGTGACTAAATCTTTGTATCAGAATGAAAGGATGATGTTATTGATTAGTCTAATTTGGTATTGGACTATTAATTTTGCTGTAATTGAGGAGGGGTTATGTGAATGGAAAATTCAGAATATTTTGTTTTACAACCATATTAAATGGAAATCATCATTTTTGTATAACTTAAAACCTGTGAAAAAGGGATTCATTGCTAAAATCATCAAGGATAGCATTTGTTAAGGTTAATCAACAATTTTTCCCATGACTAATAACTAGTAGTTTATTTGCTATGTTCAAGAAAGGTTGCAAATTTCTGAATTGACAACATTGCAAGTTCAAAAAAAATATTATATATTAATTTGCAGGAAAATGTAGTTCTGCTGGATGTGTGAGCGACCTGAACCTGATGTGCCCGGTCGGGCTTCAAGTGCAGTCCCACGACAAGAAGAGAGTGGTGGCGTGCAAGAGCCCGTGTTCTGCCGTCAACTCCCCAAGGTACTATTGAACCTTTTTTCTTTTTTTTTCCTGTAGAATTATTAAAATAATTGATCGAGAGGCACATTTTGTTGTATATTTTGAAATTAGGTGCTTAATAATATCTCACTTCTCCAATTTGATTGTGGATTTCTAATAAAAAATATTTTAGGATATACACTTTTATTTACATTATCCAAAATAATGCAATTATTTTTCTCAGTATTTTCATTCTATGTTCCTTTTCTAGATTCAGTTTTTAATCTACACAAGTACTCTCTCTTCAGATGATTTAGTGTTGGTTTTGTCTATTGACTTTCATATAGCTCTCCTGAGCAGTAATTATTTATACTGGGAATGGGTTCTAATCTACATAGGAAAAGAATGTTGAGTTTTTTAGTTTTAAACAGGTGATAAATGTTTGTTTTTTTTCATTTTTTCTATTCTCGACAGTTCTGTAATAAATTTAAATGGCTTGCATATATTATCGATCAATGTCATATTTGTGTCTCTCTTGATTAATTTATAATATCTTTGGCCTTCGCTTTTCTCATTATTTGATGATATCACTAAGTAAAAAGGGTCAAGTCTCCTAAGGCTTATAATGTTGGGGTAGCGTCAAAGGAAATTTTTTTAATTGAAATCCATTAACCCGATTTGGAAGGTGATTTTTCATCCATATAGTTAAATTGATTTCTTATAATTCCTCATAGGCCCTACAGGTGGAAACATTATTAATGTTGGTAGTATTCTTTTATCTGCTCAAATTTAAATTTCTCGAGCTTTATTCGTATTTAAGTAAGGCGGTTATGTCTGATCAAACAGGTGGACAGAGCACGTGTCGTACAAACACTGCTTTTCGTAGCTGGAGTTAACACACTTCTTCAGTCGCTATTCGGAAACCAGATTACCTACCATTGTTGGAGGGTCTTTTGCTTACGTCATTCCCATTACATATATAATTAATGACTCGTCATTGCAACGGATTAATGATCCACATTTAGTACGTAGCCACATGTTTTTTTTTCCCTTTATCGACTTCTTGGTCCTTATTTAGTCTTATATGATGCAATTTAATGTTACATTGATAAATGTTCTTTGCAGTTTGAATAAATGGCTCTAGTGTTTAATGTTTGATCCTTTTCAGAGATTCATACGTACTATGAAAGCTATACAAGGAGCTCTGCTTGTCGCCTCGATTGTACAAACTATTCTAGGCTACAGCTACGTATGGGGCTGTTTTCATGGTACGATTTTTATCCATTTCGTTTAAGATGTTGAAATACTTATTTTTTTTAAATCAAAAATACTTATGAATTTTTAAGATGTTTTGCCATTTCAGCTTTTTCAGTCCTCTTGGAATGGCACATGTCGTTGGCTTGGTTGGTTTGGGCTTATTTCAACTTGGCTTTACTACAGTAAATTTCTCTTTCCTATAATACCATATTATTCGCGGAGATTTAACTATTTTTGTTTTCCTTTTTTTTTTTTTGAATGTAGATTATATGGTTCAATTGGCAATGTTATGTGTGATGTCATATCTTGTTCCATACTGGTTGACGTGTAAATATGGTTATTTGGAATTTCTAATTTTGTATATTTTTGTTTCAAAATTACTGAATATGCATTAAGAAGTGTTAACAAGAAATTATTACACATTCTAATTGTTGTCTAAGACATGGAATCTCAACTCAAGAGATATTTATGTTTGTTTTATCTGTTATATCATAATATATATATATAATAAAAACTAAAACGAGGTATATGTGTACCTTATATTTCTCATATCTATGTATATTAATCGATCACACGCTTGTGTTCTTTTCGGTTTTGCAGCTAGGGACTTGCGTAGAGATCGGTTTGCCAATGCTTTTCTTAGTTGTTGGCTTATGATAGGTGAGTGGATATTTAATTAACGACTGAAGTTCAAATTGTGAAAGTGCTAGTTTTTTTCCCAACATTCTCGTGAATTAATTACGATGATTTTACCAATTTCTTGAAGTACATGAAGCATGCCAAACTATTCGAGGGTTTTCCTTTATTTGAGAGATTCACCGTATTGGTTTGTTTCGCGACAATTTGGTATTTCTCACTCTTACTAACGGGTAGTGGAGCATACCGTAACAAACCAAATAATACTCAACTCAGTTGTCGACGGACAGAGCCAATCTTATATCGTCCTCTCCATGGTTGTGTCTGGGTATTATTTTATTTATATATGTATTCCTAATTTTGACTTGTTTCGTGCTCTTCTAATGATTTTTTACGTTAAGGTTTATGTTTCCGTATCCTTTTCAGTGGGGCATGCCGACCTTTGCAGCCGGTCATTCGTTCGCAATGATATCTACTGTTCTTGTCTCGATGGTTGAGGTAGTTAAATTTATTTTTGGATCCTAAGGTTTGAGATATAAATTAAACTAAATAGTGATTTTTTATTTTATTTTTAATGTTGTTTTTATTCGCAGTCCACAGAAGCATACGAGGCGGCTGCTCTTCTGGGAATTGCTACCCCGCCTCCTGCCTCTGTACTCAGCCCGGGAATTGGTTGGCAGGTGCACGATATTTAATTTCAGCCGGGGCATTGGTTTATTTTAGAAGCTCAGTACTATCTTCATGAGTTTCTATAACAAATATAATTTACATAATTACACCAGTTTGTTAATGATGAAGTATGTTCTATAATAAGGTGTGCAATCTACACAATAAAATTTTCCAAGTCTTACATATCTATGAATACTAAGCATCTCTTTTCCTGACATTTAAGTTCTTTTCTTAAATTGTTTCTTTGCTCTTGGCCTACATTCACTTATGAAGAACTTTATTATATATATATATATATATATATATATATATATATATGACAATTATAAGTGTAGCATCACCAGTGCTGTGAACTAAAAGAAAGCCTCAAATATGTGAGTCTGTTAGAATTTGTGAATTTTTATTACAAAGTTATTACTTGGTTTGATTATATTGCGTCTGACTGTAAATTGGTTTGCAATAGTTATGCGGATAAAATTATTGCAACAGTAATGAGGCTTGGAAATGATATGTTTTATTTATGGTTTAGTTTTGTTATTAAAAAAACCTAATGGTGAATAGTGGCGCAATATCTAAAGTTAAAAATACAAAAAATACATCATGAAGACAAAAATTAGTTAATAATCCCAGTGGATAACATATTTTTACAACATATTTTTACAGGAACAAGCTTAAGGGAAACCACCATCTCTAGCCTTGATGTATAGGGAAATCYGCAAAAGAACACCGGGCAGAAAGTACAAGACATCTGAAGTTGGCATTATAATTTGCATTTCATCCTTCCTGTGTTATAATGATATCCTTAGATGTTTCTTAAGATGGCTTTTTTCTCAAATCTTTTGTTACAGGATCAGCTTGAATCTAAAGATCATGAACTTCTCGGTAGGTGCAGCAAGAAAGTAAAAGGCAGTTCCAAGTCTGGTGTAATCATTCCCGATAAATTTCTACAACCATATAGAGACGAGATTGTGAAAGATACAATAGCAGGATTTTTGAAAATGCTCAAACATCTTTCCTCTGATGTCCTTGCCCCTACCTCCTCATCATTTGAGAATCGATTAGGTGTTCTAAAGTCTGCAATAAATTTTATCAATGGACAATCTTCTCGAGGAAATAATGACATAGAACTTTGTCAGGTAATAATAATATGAATTTGAATTTTTACTAATTAGAACTTTATAAAAACTGATGTGTGTGTTTCAATAGCACCTCGTTGACTATAATGAGATTCAAAAAATGATATCCTCAAAAGCTGGGATTGTATAACAGTCTGGTTGTTACCTACAGACTAAAGTCAAAAAAGCATTCTATGAACAAAAAGATTTAAAACTTGAATGATTAAAACAAAAAAATAAAGAAATTGATTCCGAAAGAAGGGAAATAAAGCAAGATCAGTACAATGAAGATTATCATTCAAATTTTTACTAATTAGAACTTTACAAAAACTGATGTGTGTGTTTCAACTTATTAGGTCATTAATTGATTACATATATATATGTAATATTCTACTTAAAACATGTGAGATATGAGATGTTAAAAGAAGACTCTCAAAGCCAAAGTTATATACTTGATTCTTTTCCAGTTTGACCTGCAGAGATTTATGGTGACTATTGCATTCTCGGCCAAAATTCACAGGATACTTGTTGGTTTTGTTTTGCTTCTGGATATAACTAAAAGGAAAATAAGTACCAGAGGACTGTTGTTAAGAGTAGCACCCCTTATCTCACGTGATCATTTGATTTGTTTTTATGTGTGAAATTATGAGTGACTTATTGTTGAGCTTGGGACAACATGAGAAAACAATACAACTATACAAACTGTATACTTGAGGCTCATTGGGTCCAACTGTCGCCATCATTTCAGCTGGCACACCACTTCTACCCCTTGGTAAAGTATAATGTTGTTTATTTTTATTTTGTTGTTATACTAATTCATTAGATTGTGATTTGTTTGGTTGCCTGAATTGTTAAACGTACTGAGATTAATTACATTGGAAATTGTTGTTTTTTGATATATTTATTGTAGCTTGCAAGATAGTTCATTTATTCATGCGATGTTAATCTTAGAAGACAAATTATATTTTCATGGGATATTTGTTTTACTTTAAAACATAATTACTATCTCAAAGTAATTACATGCATTTGTTGCTGATATTCTTGCAAATTCTTTATTGTTAATTGTTATAAGTTGACTATATGTTGTAAATTTATGTTTCAGGTTGATAATGATGGTGATGGTGAAGCAAACAATGTTGATGATCTTGATGAGAACGAAGAGAATTGAGAACAAAGAAGCAAAAGTTTACAACTAGTTTTGTATATTTCAACGCAATTAATATAATTATTGACTTTTAGACATTGCCGTATTTGTTTATGGTGCATTCTTGTCCGTCTTCTTTGTTATGAATATTTCACAAGAAGCTTAATATATTTGTTCATTATTAATTTTGAGTTAATTTTATTCATTGAAAAAATATACATAGTTCGTAATTGACAAAAGATGATAACTGGAAAAAAATGGAATAAAAAAGAGTTTATATATATATATATATATATTGGGGGTTAAAAGTGTTACATAATCTTTAATGTAGAAAGTGATACGATTTTATATCATAATTGATAGATTTAAAGTGATACAATTGATAGATAAAATGTTACATAATTGAAAATTACTAAATAGAAAGTGATAAATTTTGTAGAAAAAGTGTTACCCAAAACTTAGATGTAACACTTATAAAATGCTATTTTTTAGTGTTACAATTGGAATTAAATGTAACACTTGATAAAAGTGTTATTAAATGTCATAAAAGTGTTAGTTAAGATTAAAAGTAGCATGGGCAACTGTAGCATGCATCAAAATGATACCTAAAATCTATAGTAACACTTTTTGGCTATTAAATAACACTTTATTAATGATACATAAAGTCACTTTTTTTGTAGTGTCGTTCCAAAATTGTCGTTCCCATAGGCATTTGCCTGTATATTTAAAGGAACGACTTGTGTCGCTCCTGTAGCTAAAATACCAATAGGAACGACAAGTCGTTCCAAAATTGTCGCTCATATAAACTTCTGTCTGTATATCTATAGGAACGCCTTTGTGTCGCTCCTGTAGCTTAAATACCAATAGGAACAACATGTTGTGCCAGTTTTTCAAAATTCTCGTTCCAATAATCTCGTATTTATAGGTCTATAGGAACAACAAATCGCTCCAATAGTGTTACATGTCCCAAAAAAACTCCTTCTAGAAAAGTATTGTTTCTAGAACGGATTTAACAAAACTCTTCTAGAAAGTGAGGTTTCTATAACAGATCTTTTAATAACCGTTCTAGAAAGTTCTAAAAAAAATTTAAAAAAATGCAAATGAAAGGCTAGAGCCAACAATCACACAAAATCATAAATATTAAATATTATTGACTGAAGGAGTAAACAAAAACACTTTTTCCCACACATACACCTGATCGTAGTTAACATACAACTCATCCTAAATAGATAGGAGCATTGACATATAACTCAAGAACAACCTCTCTTAGGTAAGGCATAGTCGTCGTCACAGTCGAAGTAAGCCCCTTACAATTAAAAAACTTATTCAGATTTGTTTCTCAAACAACCCAAAATTCACTCTAATTTTGTTAATAAATCCATGAGTGCGCAAAGCCTTAAGGTGTTCCCAAGATTTAGAGGTGTAAAAATGTGGGGCAAAGGCAGAACTTACCTCAATCTATGGGTTGTCAAATTCAGCAACCATGACTGCACTATCCTCCTCATCAACCTCATCCTCTGCCTCCTTAACTTTGTCTTCTACCATTTCTTGGAGATTAGCCAGATTTTCCCCAAAATCTTCATCATTAGAATTTTCAGAGGCAGTAGAGATTTCAGAAGAAGAAGTAGTAAGAATCGATGAAGTTTGTGAGGAAAAAAGCATGTAAAAGGTGTCTACATCTGGTTTTATTAGTGATGGTGTGCCCCCACTTTCACCAATATTTGTCTCTTTATAAGTCCCGCTTTCAACCGCCAGAGATTTCTCAACAGAGAAGGTCCTCTCAAATGAAGGACTTGATACTGCAGGAGAAGAAACAACAGGAAAATCAGGAGCACAGGGCGCGCATGGAGATGAAACAGTTGGTGTTGAAGACTTGGACTGAGAATATTTGCCACGCATAATGACCCCACATAATGACAACTTAAAAGCATCTTAATTTCAACAAAGCAATTAACTAGTTGCTGGCTATAAAATAAATTACATCTTAACATGTTTCATAAAATAAAAATGAAAGGTACATCTTGAATGGAACATACTCTGTATAAACATAAAACCACAAAATCCTGATCACATACAACATAGAAGATGAATGAGACAACATGTATCCAAATGCATCATCAATAAAATCAAATAGCATGAACAATCGAACCTGCATCCAACGAGTACAAATTTTTTCCCTCAGCCAGATCCCACAACAAAATCACACAATCTCTGCCGCCACTCGCGCACAGAGACCCATCTGGAGACACAACCACTGTGTTCACATTCCCAGCGTGGCCACTCAACATCGACTGCAACTTGCAGTTGGTTAGATTCTAAATCTTCACGGTCCGATCCCACGACCACGAGACGATGGTGGGCTCGACAATGTTGGGGGAGAATCGAATGCACGAGACCCAATCGGTGGGGGTGACCCAGTCGGTATAGGCACGTATGGTGCCGCAGAGGATAAGCTATTCTTTTGCCATGTGTGCTGCTGCTCTGTGCAATGTGGGTGGCTACTAGGGTTTGAAAATCTAAAAATTTGTCTCATTCATTCTCAAGAAATTATATAAATTATTAAATAAGAACTAATCACACCCATCATATAATCACTATGAAAATGCCCAACATCACCATAGACTAAAACAGTAATCAACCTTTATATTTTGAATTGCGAAATACGGTAAACACGGCAGAACAACATATTAGTTAAGCACGGTAAACAACATGAGTGGATTCGCCATACATATATACACAATGCTATATCGTTTTATTTTTCCCTCAGCGACTAAATAGGAAAGAATTAGAGATCGTAAATCAATCATGGACGCTTATGGAGCTCTAGTTTTTATTATGCATATTATCGAACAAATCCAGAGTCATCCTCTTCGCCCTCCAATTTCTCTTGACAAGAAATTGTCTCAATCTATAACCGATAATGTGAGTTTCTTGCAAGATTATCTTGAAAATGATTCATCTGTCAACAACGAAGAAGCAGATACTCTAGAGAGCCGTATCGCTGATGCAGCTTACGCGGCTGAGAATATAATCGAATCCCATATTGTCAATAAAATTGAAGCTCATAGGGAAAATGTCAATTCCATTGAATTCTATAAATCTCTGCAGAAAGTAATAGGAGACTTGGAATCGATCAAGAGAGATGTGACAGAGAATAAATAGAAGACGGTGAAAATCCAGGATGATGATCATCAGCTGCTGCTCGGAAACCCAATGCCTGCTGTTGCTGCTTCAATGGGGCAGTCATTGATAAGTTGACTGGTCATCAATCCAATCGCCAAATCATCCCAACTGTCAGCATGGGCGGCATCGGTAAGACCACGCTTGCTAGAAATATATATGTGAATCCACTTATTGTGCAATATTTTGATCTTCGTGCTTCGGCTACAATTTCTTAAGAATTTAATTCAATAGAAATTCTTCTGGAAGTCATTGCTTGCATAAATATCACAGGAGCAAGAATTAGGAGATAAATTTATAAAAGTTTATTCGGTTGGCGATATTTAATTGTGATGGATTACATATGGAGTATTGAGGCATGGGATGAGGTGAAAACCTTCTTTTAGGATAACGGCAATGATAGAAGTGCAATAATGTTAACCACTAGGCTCTCCAACTTGGCTTCTCAGTTCAGTGGTTTTGAAAATGCCCTTAAGATGAGTTTTCTAAATGAGGATAAAAGTTGGAATCTGTTCTGCAAAACTGTGTTTGGGGAAGAAGGAGGTTGCCCTATTGAACTGGAAGAAATTGATAAGGAAGTGGTGAATCTTGCAAAGGGCTTCATCTGTCCGTCGTTGTGGTTGGAGGAATGTTGTCAAGGCCAAACAAATGCGGGAATATTGGGAACATATCTTAGAAAACTTAAACCCAATCTTGAACTCAGAGGATAACGAGCATTGCCTAAAAATACTGTGAATGATTTATAAGGAGTTGTCCGTACTTTTAAATCCTTGTTTTCTTTACATGGGAGTGTTTCATGAGGACAGTGTGATTGATGTCTTGAAGCTCATCAAACTATGGGTTGTAGAGGGATTTCTTAAACCAATCGGTGGCAAGAGTTTGGAAGTGGTAGCAGAAGAATACTTGTAAGACCTTGTGGATAAGAATCTCATCTTAGATTATAATGTGGGGTATAGAGGGGAAATAGACATTTTCAAAATTCCTGATCTATTGAGGGACCTATGCTTAAAAGAAGCTGAAAAAGGTAAGTTTCTTTGTATTAAAAGGCCATGTGATATTAAATCCTCACACGACGTCCAAAACCTGAGATGTGTTGGCTTTCATCAAAACACAAGGAATGAACCCTATGGTACCTCGCAACCTGCTTCCCTCCATTCTTTGGTATGCGAGTTTTGGGGATGGAAGTAAAAACTTACCATTTCTTGGTTGTAGATTTTTGAGGGTATTAAAGGCGCTCGTCAAGGTTTACCATAATAAAGGAAACTATTCCCTGGAAACTATTTTTCAGCGCCAACTTGCGATTCCTCGAAATTTATTTCAAGAAAATCCCCCAAGTTCCTTCTTCAGTTTACGACTCTTGGAATTTACAAACATTAGATGTTGTTATGGGGCATCGACCTGTTATCGCCGCACCCATTGAGATTTAGAGGATGCCTCAACTTAGGCATGTCATGATTGAGAGACTCGAGCTTCCGAATATTCCTCCCATGGATGATCATCATGATCTCGTTGTCCTGGGGAACCTACTGACGCTTGAGAGCGTAAAGAATTTCAAGTGCGGCAAGGAGGTTATCAAGAGAATCCCAAATATCAAGAAACTTGTGGTATATTACGAGATACATGATCTGGAATCACCTGAAGCTTACTGACTCGACAATCTTTGCCAGCTCCGTGAACTCGAATCGCTTTCATGCGATTTCGGTCTAGTCATCGAGAAGATTCAGAGTGGTTCTGTGAAGGTACATGGTATCAAGCAAGAGATAAATTTCTCTTGTGGGTGTTATTTAATCTATAAAAAAGGATGGCCCTTTTAGAGGTGGCAATATAAGGCATGACACGATTGACCAACACGAACACGGCACGAAAAAATAGGGTTTGGGCCGAGTCTTATCGGGTTCGGGCCTTATGGGGCTGGCACGATAAGGCACGTTAAGAAACTGGTTGATAACGGGCTAACCCGATAAACACAATAAGACACGACAAGGCATGATAATATTTTAATTTCCCCATTTTATTTTGATTTACTCATTGTTAATATTTGTAATTTTTAATTTATCATTAGTACATTTGTCGTATTATAATTTTAAATGTATTTGAAAATTTGTATTGATAATTTTATAAATATGTATTATATTTATTAAGAAAATCATGTATTTTATTAATTAATGGGCCTAATGTGCTTAACTGGTTGGATTAAATAATTTTAGCATTTTTGCTTACCGCGTCAATCGTGTCGTGTCGTGCTTTTCGTGTTTTTAACGTATCGTGTCCGGGTTTAGATTATAGGCCCATTAAGCTTATCTTGTCATGTTCGTGCCTATGCTTATCGTGTCATGCCTTATTGTGCCAACCCGATAAGAGCCCGGCACGACCGATTTGCCACCCCTAGTCCCTTTAAAATTATGTTTATAACTTGTAACAAGTTTAATAAGAAATTTCATTGAGAAGAATCTCACTTACTGTAAACAGAAATCCATGGCAAAATAATTATGAGGTAGATTCTTAATAAAAATATGTCATATCTCTAATCAATGCATAAATTCATGGAAAAATTGTCGTGGGGCAGATTTCTGATGAAAACATGTCAGTTATCCCTAAGCGAATCGTTAAGCTACATATAACTTATACTTGGAGATATACGGTATTGCACACAAAAAAAATTCTTTACACTCATGCTACACGATACCACAATAATAAAAGTAATTTTCGGGGATGTATATGGGTTGTATAAACATCATAACTTTGTATGTCTATTTTTTTTTTAAATCTTGTGCGTGATTTTTTCATGCATTTACGTAAGACATATTTTTCATGATTTCCTTCCAAAAAAAATTTAATGGGCTATTCTTTTTTTGAACTAATGGCAAGCTTTGTCTCCAGTCCTTAACGTATTTTTCTAAATTGATTTATTTTCTTTCCAAATCTTATGCTAAGTCGGAATTGTTTTTGGATGGAAAGTGGGTATGTGTTTAGCAGATTTATTTTGGGTAAATCTTTTCAGATTCACCTCGGTTCCTGAACTGCCTTTCCTACCACTTCAAATCATGTCACCTTTGTCACTTCACACACGACACTTTAAATTCCTGTCTTTTCAGAAACCCTATAAATCCCATCTTCTCTCTCTCTCTATCTCTATCTTCAGATGTTGACGCACCATGGTGAATGTCAAAATTTCTCATAAATGCAAAGATGGGACCGCCTTTAGTAGCAAACTAACTCTCAAACACCGCCATCTTAAATCTAAACCGTCACCAATTCGTATAGTGTTGCTGCTTACAGTAGTTCACCCCAGCTCCATCGAGCCACTTGTGCTGCCTCCTGAAGGGTTGATTGTTCCCTATGGTGTCTAGCTTGATGACGTCTATGATTTTCTCCATCACAGGCACATGAAGTTTCACCGCCACCAGTAATATTCCAGATTTGATGATCTATTTCTCCTTAGTGGAGAAAACTAATTCTCAGATTCCCCAGGAGATTTCCGAACATGCTTGCTCTGAAATCTCTCACAACTTTATCGGCTCTCATGCTTCAAAGTCCTCTATTTCCAAAAAACTTTCACACTGTGGGGTTTTGCATGCCGCAGTCCCTACTCCGGTAGATGCTCCGCACACCACACTGGGAAAAAGAAGGCTCTCAAAATCTGGGCAACACCTACTCTATTCGATTCTACACTCCTGAAGCTGAGGACCAATTTTAAGAATATCGTAAGATGGATTTTCTCCTTGATCAAAATGTCAAAGTAGGTATTTTGGGGGATGTTGGTTTTTTTTGCCCTAATTAGGAACATAGGTCTGGAGTCTAGTTACTGGTATTTCTGGTTTTTATCGTTAGATTATGCATGAGTGTTATGCTACTTGGACTCGTGATATTGTTTTGTCTTTTAGTCTTTATTGTTTTAAGGTCTTTGTTTGTATCATATTTTTTATTTTTTCCATATTGTTATTGATGCACACTTTGGTCTTGGTTCTGATTCGTCTCCGTCTCTTGATGCTGACTTAGATGGTGTTATCGATGGATAGCTTGTTGAAAATAATAAACCAAATTCATTGGATAGATTTAAAGAGTTTTTTCTTTTAATATTTTTTGTTGGTCCATATTCTAATTGGGCATAGTCTATTGGTTGGTCCTAATTATTTAGATAGAGTTGATTAGTTTGAGTCTCTTCATTTATCATATTTATTTACATGAAGATGAAGGGTGTTTGTCATTCATGTATAAATACTCCAAGTCTTGGAGTCATTTGTAAGAGTGGAAAAAAGTATCAAGAATAATATATTATCAAGTTTTATTCCTTCACTTCTATATTTTGTGAGTTTAGTATTATTTTATATGTTCTCCATTTTCTAACAAGTGGTATCAAGAGCCATTTGTGTTTTGAGAGACGAAAGTTTGAGTGAAAAAAAATAAATTAAAAAATGACGAAAGGAGCACCATTCGTTGTTGCATCACTCACCAAAGATAATTATGATAATTGGTGCATAAGAATGAAAGCCTTGCTTGGAGCCTATGAAGTGTGGGACTCCGTCGAGGGAGGAGAAGGAACATCAAATGACGCCAAGAAGAAGGATCAAAAGGCGCTCACACTCATTCATCAAAGTTTGGATGAGAAGATGTTCTAGAAAGTTGTTGCAGCAACTACCTCCAAGCAAGCATGGGAAATTCTTCAAGCATCATTCAAAGGCGTAGACAAAGTGAAGAAAGTGCATCTCCAAACACTAAGGGGTGAATTTGAGTCCTTAAATATGAAGGATTCCGAATCGATCTCGGATTATATTTCAAGAGTGTTGGCGGTTTCAAATCAAATGAAGAGATATGGAGAAAATATCAACGATGAACGAATCGTTGGGAAAATTATCCTTAGATCCAAAATTTAATTATTTGGTGGTTGCCATCGAAGAATCCAAGGATTTGGACACCATGACCGTTGATGAACTTGCTGGTTCATTACAAGCCCATGAAGAAAGATTAAAGAAGCCAAATCAAGAATCGGTGGAACATGCTTTAAAAGCAAAATTATCATTGAAAGAGAAGGAGACAAGTCAAGGCACTTCTCGAAGAGGTCGCGGAGGTGGTCGTGGACAAGGGCAATTTCGAGGTCGTGGAAGAGGCGGACACGGTCATAATAACTATTCGTCATTTGGCAAAAATAGTTATACATCTAGCTACAATAATAACAATGTAGTCCAGAATCGAGGAAGAGGCCGTGGACGAGGAAGAAGTTCGAGAGGTGGAGGATACCGATCAAATAAACAACGATATGACAAGTCTAATATTGAGTGTTATAATTGTCATCGCTTTGGTCATTATGCGTGGGAGTGTAAGAACGATGTCAAAGAGAAAAACAATTTTATGGAGACCAACGAGAAAGAAGAAGTGGATCCCACTTTGCTTCTTGCATGCAAAAATAATCAAGACGAGAAGGGGAACCAATGGTATCTTGATTCCGATGCAAGTAGCCATATTTTTGGAAAGAGATCTTTTCATGGAACTTGACGAATCAATCGATGGTGACATAACTTTTGGAGATTCTTCCAAAGTTCAAGTCAAAGGGAAAGGTACGATTTTAATTCGTTCAAAAGATGGAAGTCATCAATTCATTTCTAATGTCTTTTACGTTCCAGCCATGAAGAGTAATATTTTAAGTTTGGGACAACTCTTGGAGAAAAATTATGACATTCATTTGAAAAATAAAATTTTGACGATGAAAGATGAAAATGGTCGTTTGTTGGCCAAAGTTCCCATGACGAGAAATAGAATGTTTTTATTAAATATTCAAAATGACGTTCTAGTGTGTTTGAAGTCTTGTTTCAAAGATGAGTCGTGGCTATGGCATTTGAGGCCTGGACACTTGAATCTTGATGGCCTCAAAATGATGAGCAAAGAAAGAATGGTGAAAGGATTACCTTTCATAAATCATCCCGACCATTTGTGAAGTATGTATTTATGGAAAACAAGCGAGAAAGAGTTTTCCAAAGGAGTCTTTGTCAAGAACACAACATCCCTTGGAGTTGATACACTCGGATGTGTGTGGAACGATCAAACCTCATTCACTTGGCAAGAGTAATTATTTTTTGTTATTTATTGATGATTATTCTCTAAAAACATGGGTGTATTTTTTGAAGGAGAAATCGGAGGTGTTCGAAACCTTTAAAAAATTCAAGGCGATGGTGGAGAAATAAAGTAGCTTTCAAATCAAAGCTCTTCATTCCGATAGAGGTGGAAAATTTACATCAAATGAATTCAAGTCATTTTGTGAGAAAAATGGCATTCATCGTCCCATGACGACTCCATATTCACCACAACAAAATGGTGTATCCGAGCAGAAGAACCGGACCATCCTTAATATGGTGAGGAGCATGTTGAAAAGAAAAAATATACCAAAGGAGTATTGGGCAGAAGCCGTTGTTGATGAACCGAAGTCATACGAAGAGTGTACATGGAAAAACTCCTCAAGAAGCTTGGAGTGGTTACAAGCCAACTATTTCACATTTGCGAGTTTTTGGAAGCATTGCCTACATGCATGTTCCGGATCAAAAGAGAACGAAGCTTGATTATAAAAGCGCAAAATATATTTTCATCGGCTATGATCCAAGTTCAAAAGGCTACAAGTTTTTCAATCCAAACAATGGTAAAAATTTTATAAGTCGAGACGTTGAGTTTGATGAAGAAGGCGTGTGGGAATGGAATGATCAAAAGAAAAATGATCAAAATAGTCCATTTTTTGATGACGATGAAGAAGTCCCGGAGCAGCCAAACACACCACCACCGACGCCACCACCACAAGATGCTCGTGTTGATGACCCAAGTTCGAGTGAAGGTCCTCAAAAACTTAGAAGCTTGCGCGACTTGTACGATAGTACCGATGAGGTAATAAATTTGAGTCAATTCACTCAATTTTGCTTATTTGCTGAAATTGAGCCTGTTGAGTATGATGATGCCGCTCGTGATGAAAAATGGCATTTTGCCATGAATGAAGAAATTAAGGCGATCGAGAAAAATGATACGTGGGAAGTTTCATCACTTCCTCATGGCAAAAGCTCCATTGGAGTGAAGTGGGTGTATAAAATAAAAAGAAATGTGAAAGGTGAAGTTGAGAAGTACAAGGCGAGATTGGTAGTGAAAGGATACAAGCAAAAGGCGGGGATTGACTACGATGAGTTTTTTGCGCCCGTAGCCTGTCTTGAAACTATTCGGTTGATTATTTCGATTGCGGCTCAAAATAATTGGAAAATCCATCAAATGGATGTAAAATCCGAGCTTTCTTGAATGGATTTTTGGAGGAGGAATTTTATGTCGATCAACCACCGGGTTATGTTGTTGAAGGATATGAAAATAAAGTGTTAAAGTTGAAGAAAGCTCTCTATGGATTGAAGCAAGCCCCTCGTGCTTGGAATAGTCGCATTGATAAATATTTCCAAGAAAATAATTTTATCAAATGTCCACATGAACATGCACTTTATGTAAAAAGGAATAAAAATGGTGATATGTTGCTTGTTTGTTTGTATGTGGATGATTTGATTTTTACAGGAAATAATCCAAAGATGTTCGATGATTTTAAGAGAGTCATGGCGAAGGAGTTTGAGATGACGGACATTGGGTTGATGTCTTATTATCTTGGCATTGAGGTGAAGCAAAGAGATGATGGAATATTCATTTCTCAAGAAACTTATGCGAAAGAAATTCTCAAGAAATTTGAGATGGAAAATTGCAAGCCGGTGAGCACCCCCGTGGAATGTGGAGTTAAATTATCTTCACATGATGATGGTGAGAGAATTAATCCAACATTTTTTAAAAGTCTTGTTGGAAGTTTGAGGTACTTGACGTCTACGAGACAGGATATTCTTTTTGGTGTTGGACTTGTGAGTCGACACATGGAAGCTCCTACTATGTCACATTTGAAGGTGGCCAAGAGAATACTTCATTATATTAAAGGTACGATTGCTCATGGAATATTTTATGATTCATCTCACAATTTTGAGCTTGTTGGGTATTGCGATAGTGATTGGGCCGGTGATGTTGATAGTCGTAAAAGTACGACCGGATTTGTTTTCTTTATGGGAAATTCCGCATTTACTTGGAATTCGAAGAAACAACCTATAGTGACACTTTCTACGTGTGAGGCGGAGTATGTTGCGGCGACTTCATGTGTTTGCCATGCTATTTGGTTGAGAAGGTTGTTGAAGAATTTAAATTTGTCACAAGAGAATCCTACGAAGATTTATGTTGATAATAAATCGGCTATTGCGTTGGCAAAAAATCCGGTGTTTCATGATAGAAGTAAGCATATTGATACGAGGTATCATTTTATTCGTGAGTACGTATCAAAGGATGAAGTGAGACTTGAATACGTGAAGTCACAAGACCAAGTTGCGGATATCTTCACGAAAGCTTTGAAGTTCGACGTTTTCAATAAATTGCGTTTTTCACTTGGAGTCATGGATTTAGTTTAAGAGAGGGTGTTGAAAATAATAAACCAAATTCATTGCATGGATTTGAAGAGTTTTTTCTTTTAATATTTTTTGTGGGTCCATATTCTAATTGGGCATAGTCTCTTGGTTGGTCCTAATTATTTAGATAGAATTAATTAGTTTGAGTCCCTTGATTTATCATATTTATTTACATGAAGATGAAGGGTGTTTGTCATTCATGTATAAATACTCCAAGTCTTGGAGTCATTTGTAAGAGTGGGGAAAAGTATCAAGAATAATATATTATCAAGTTTTATTCCTCCACTTCTATATTTTGTGAGTTTAGTATTATTTTATATGTTCTCCATTTTCTAACATCTTGATGCTGACTTAGATGGTGTTATCGATGGATAGCTTTTTGAGTGGGTTTCCCTTGGTCCCTTGGCAATGCACTTACTTTCAAAGACAATCTTCTTAGTAAGATGGGCATGCAGAATTCGACCCCACCACTCACTATTTTCGTGTCTTAGAGAATCAGGATAAATTTCTTTTCCGTATTCCATAAGGTCATAAGTTTGCTTTAGGAAAATTTATTATTGATCATGTTTTCTCCTATGATTGTCAAACTTGTCCCTTTTTAAGTTACTTTTTCCCTATCTCATTTTGTCTATTTTGAGTATTGTTGGTGTTAAGTCCCTGCAATGTTCTTGAGCCCAAGCTTCCACCTCTAGTTGTTAGTCCTAAGATTGTAAATGCTCAACTCCCGGGCCACAAAATTAAGTTGTTAAGACCCTCTAGTGATGCTATATCTATGTCTGATTTTGTGGCCCAAGAGATTGCCTTTTGGACTGACTATGAGTAGTGTGCTCACAAACATGTTGTCTATCTCAAGACTGTAGAACAAGTCTTCAAGCCCAAGAGAAGAGGTTCTTCGGCATCTCAATCAAAAAGGGGGAGAAATATGGTGTCAAATTCAAAGGAAAGGGAAAAGGAGGAAAGAGCAAAGGCAAGAAGACTACTGAAATGGCTTAGCTAGATGAGCACGTGGATGGTGCAGAGGAGGATAAAGCCACTTTAGATGGTTTAACTTAATTGATTATTGTGTCTATTGGCTAAAAGAAATCATAATTTATTACTTATTGAGTGATTTTGTAGTGAGGATCTCATGTAAAATATTTTGTCTAATGTTGGTACATAGTACCTTGAATATTTCCAAACTTGTTTGTGGGTTTAAATAGGTTTTGGTGGATTGTGACCTTAGTGGTCTTAAACATTCTACAATTGTCATAATGTACAAAGTTTCATCTTTTGATGGTTGGTTATTTAAATCTTACTTTTCTACAGGTGTGCACTTTTGAACATATTAATTTGTTGTATGTTAGACTCCTGGTTAAGTCTTGTTGATCTTTGTAGAATAAAGATTTTATAGTTAACATACATTTGTTGTTACATCTGGTTGTGTACTTGTGTCGTTGATTTGTTTTGTCTTGTCTTAAAGTCTTTAAGAAATAAGAGTTTTTGAACTAGATCTCAAAGGGAAGATTGTAAGAAAATGATATTTAAATCATTCAAATTATTTCTTAAAAGCTACATCGAAATTCTAAGTATCAAGTACTTAGCAAGTCAAAATAGATATTAAGGAAATTTTTAGCATTCAAAAATTCCTTATACTTTAATTTAGCTGAATTAGGAACTAACTATTGACTGGTTCTCTATATTACAGATTTGGTACATGCACCCAACTGGAATAAAGGTTTGAGATTTGAAAGATTCGAGATCCAGCAAGAAGTATATAAGGTAATATTTTTCATGTAATTGTGGTATTTTTCTCGTATTTTTGATTAGGGTTTAATGTTGCTTATATTAGTTTTTGAGTCGATTAGTTAATTTTCTACGTTGTTTTTCTTATTTTATTATTTTTCGTGTTTCTTTTTGATTTTATACTTAATATGGTTAAATAGGTTCAATTGATTTGAGATTTGGTGAAATTCTTGTGTTTTTATGTTCAAAATCCTATTTTCATAGGTAAAGGCATGGAGGCCCCAAAACTCAAGACAAGGCGTGCATAAATCGGTGCCAAGAACATGCTCAAAAATTGGTGAACATTCTGGAATGTTAGCCCATTTCCGTGCCCAACAACGCCTTCGTGCCGCACCCTTGGCGCAAGAGTGGGCATGCAATTCATGCCCATTTCGACGCCAGGCAGCTGCCAGCCACGCCCGCACGCGCGCAGC
>BMAC01000217.1:621144-634805 GCA_014905375.1 Phtheirospermum japonicum
GCGTTGCCCAGCCCAGCGCCTGGTTCCCAGCGTTGCCCAGCCCAGCGCCCAGTTTGGTGCCTAAGTCCGCGCCCGGCCACGCCCGTTTCCACGCCAAGATCAGCGCCCGACCATGCCCAAACTCACTCCCAGCGCCATGCCCAGCCTCGCCCAACTTGTCGGCCACCAGCGCCCCAACGCACCCATGTGAGCCCAGGCTAGGCCAAATGTCAAGCCACCTTGAGCCAAATCGAGCCAAAAGGTTAGCCAAGTGGCTAAGAAGGTGCCTCCGGGTCAAACTTGGTCAAGCCCGGGAAATACAAGCCCTTTTGGCTAATTTGGCCCATTTAAACCCAATTAAACCTAGTATAAATAGGAGACTACTCTAATTTTGTAAATGATCACCTCCTCCCAACCCAAGCATGGGTTTGGGATTAAATCTTTCTCTTTAGATTTTAGATTTAATTTCAAGCTTTTCTTGGGTTTGTAAGCAAGAAGAATTCAAGTACTCCCTTCGATTTTATTTTGTTGCAATTCCATTCAAGCTTTTGGATTCTCTTTTTAATTCAAGTAAGCTTTCCTTTAATTTCATGCTTTGTCTTCAATTTATGCCTTTTGCCTTAGCTCTTAGATTAATTGTTAGATCTTGTGAATCGTCCATGGAATCTAGGTGAGTGAAACACCTTGATCATAGATCGAGTCCTTGAGCGGCTTTATTTTGAGTATTTCATGCTTGTTCTTCAATTTCATGTTTGTTCTTCATTTTATGAATTTTACGTAAGCTCATAGATTTATTGTTAGATCTTGTGAATCGTCCATGGAATCTAGTTGATTGACACATCTAGACCATAGATCGAGTCCTTGATCGTTTTTATTTTGAGTGTTTCATATGCCTTGTTTTGAATTAATTTTCATGCATAGTTTTAGGTTGAATCCTATATCTACTCTTCGTTTCTTGTTATTTTTCTAAAAGATTTAAACTTTCACGTCAATTTTTCTTGCTCTTTCTATTGGTGCTTTCAATTTATGTCAATTTGCAGTTTCCTAGATTTTATGATCATGCATGCATGGTTGTACTCTAGGTTGCTTTAGTTGTACTCGGTGAAACTTTGCTTTTACTTGCTTAATTTCAATATTGCTTGCTATTTCAATTTGGGCGTCCGACCGAGGAATCCGACCAACTTGCATTTTACATTTCCTAGTTAGTTTGTTTTCATAGTTTTCATTTTATTTTCGCTTTCCTTTTATTTTCTTAAGCTAAAAACACATTGATTCTTACATAGCAATCAAATTCCGATAATACCGAGTCATGAGCTCACTTTTCTTATTTCATTACCACTAAAACTACTCTTTCAAAATGGCGCATTGCGACTCGGCTTGGTTAAGGTTTTTGATTTGCTTGTAGTTTCTTTGTGTTTCTAGCTTTCTTTCGTATTTAACATTTTTATGGAGTGTTTGCAAGGTCCGCATGGCAATGGAGGGTACATACCTAACATGGGAGGGAATGGTGCAAACCATGTTGGAAATTGAATGATGTATAATGGCTTTGGAATTGTAGGAGGGCATGGTGCAAACCACGTTGCCAATGGTGGAATCGGCTATGGACAACATAACATGGGAGGGCATGCTGCAAACCATGATGGGTATAGTGGCTTCACAGATATGAATGGTCCGTATGGAGGATATGGTGCTCCCAATCACTTTCCGATTATGCATAATCCGACATCCGGTCCATATGGTGGTTATATTGCTCCCAATCAATGCTCGAATATGTCTAATGGTGGCTTTGGAAGTCCGAATGGGAATGTGGGTAGCCAATTTCCGAATCCCGACCCCTATGGAAGCCCTCATACTTACAATTTCAATCATGCCCCGATCGGTGTCACCAATAGTGCTCTAAAGCCCGATATATATGAGTTTTTTGGAGGTGTCTCCGTTGTCGCAAGTGGTCCCCCCATCCACATTATGGGCGATGTTAACAAACCATTTTTGGAGACCACTTACAATTTCAATCATGCCCCGATTGGTACAAATAATAGTCCTCCAAAGCCCGATCCGTATGAGTTGTTTGGAGGTCCGAGCTCAACCAACATATTTTAGCACTAATATAATGAGCTTGGATTTATCCTCTACGGAGCTTGAGTCGATAAAGAAAATAGTGGCTTTGGAGGATCAAATTGCTAAGTTGTCTAGCCAGAGCCCAGTTCCCTCGTGTGCGTCGTGTGGATTTTTTGGTCACGGTTCCACGTCTTGTCTTTCAAATATCTCATTCAATATGTCGATGTATCATTCGGAAGAAGTATATGGAGACCATGGGTATCCAGTGGGATCCGATTGTGTTATACCATTTTTTGCTCCACCGCCGACTCATAATTCTCTTGTTACTCCTCATGTGGGTCCATTTCGTCTGACGATCCTGGTGATTGCTCCTACCCCATCTCCCGATCCAAATCTCTTGTTCATTATACGAAAATTGCCAAGTCCACCTTCGCATACTCCTCCGGTCATGATCCTTTATAAGTGTGGGGTGGTTGATAATACAGGTGTCTCGCCGTCGGAAGAGGACGTGGTTTCATTTCGAGTGTTTTTACTCCTCTTGACCCTTTACCTTTTACTTCAAAAAAATCTTACGAAGATTGGGTACATATGGACTTGATCAAGAATTTGGTCGAACGAGTTTATATGGAGGAAAGGAGCATTGAGGAGGAGGTTGTCCGGGAAGTCTATATTGAGGATTGTTGTGAGGATTATGAGCCCCTTGTTCCTACCGACGAGTCCATTGTGTTTCAATGTGCCAACGACTTGAGTGAAGGACATTGTGATTGTGTCGTTGAGGGCACCGACAAATTTTTGGTGGGGGAGGTGGAGATTCTTGATGATAAGATTGGAAAGCTTGAAGAGTACCTTGAGGGGATCGGTGATTTGCTCGAGTTAGCCTCCAACGAGGTCGAGAGGAGTCACAAGCTCGAGTTTAAGCCTCCTCCATATCCCCTCAAGCGTGTCTATTTAGAGAAAGAGGAGAGCAAGCCGATTATCATCTTTGCAAATTTGGAGCGAGAAGAAGAGGAGGGGTCGATTGAAGTAATTAAAATTCTTAAGGGTGCGATTGGTTGGAGACCCAGAGTGATTAAGGGAACTAGCCCTTGGACTTACTTGCATAAACTCGTCTTGGAGGATGATGTCAAACCACCTCGAGAATCTCAAAGGCATTTGAATCCATGTTTTAAAGAGTTAGTGGAAGATGAGATGATGATCGAGGACGAAAAAGGAAAGTTGATGGCCACGAGGGCTAAAACGGGATAGAGGATGTTGATCGATTTGAAGAAGTTAAATGCGACTACCAAGAAAGATCGATTTTTTGAAAAGATTTAAACTTTCACGTCATCTTTTATTGATCTTTCTATTGGTGCTTTCAATTTATTCCAATTTGCATTTTCCTAGATTTTATGATCCTGCATGTATGGTTGTACTCTAGGTTGCTTTAGTTGTACTCGGTGAAACTTTGCTTTTACTTGCTTAATTTCAATATTGCTTGCGATTTTAATTTGGGCATACGACCGAGGCATCCGACCAACTTGTATTTTACATTTCCTAGTTAGTTTATTTTTAGAGTTTTCATTATATTTTCGTTTTCCTTTTATTTTCTTAAGCTAAAAACACATTGATTCTTACATAGCAATCAAATTCCGATAATAACGAGCCATGAACCCACTTTTCTTATTTTATCACCACTAAAACTACTCTTTCAGGTATCTCAAGATCACAGTAGGATTCGAGGAAAGCTTTAAGAAGGGAGTTCACGCAGCTTCTTTGAAGTTAACAAGGATTGAGGAATTCGAATTGTGTAAAGGGAAGGAAGAATTAGAAAATAGGAAACAGAATTCCCTAAGGATTCTAATTCCTAAGGCGGTTGATGATCAAACGTGGCGCCGCCGGCCCATAAAGAAACCCACCTTACACAAGGAAACTGGCCTATGTAGTCTATATACACTACAAGAGATCACATATTTTGTGACGATTTTTTTCCACGCATAAAATTTTGTCATAATATGTTTATCAATAGTGACGAATTTTAATTTTGTCACTTAAAAATACATTTTGACGATAATATTTATTTTTGTCATTATCGATCTTGATTTTCATCACTAATTCGCATATTTAATGAGGATTAAATAGAATTTGTCACAATAATGGAATGATGAGAAAAATGGGTAGGAACGAACCTTTCAGCGAAAAATTAGTAATAAATGATGACGGCATTTAGTGTCACAATAAGTTTTTATTCGTGACAACACTATATTTTGTAATTATTTTTTCCATGAAAAATGGTGACGACATCCAGTGTCACGATAAGTTTCTTTTTATGACAAAACCATATTTTGTCACTGTTTCAAGAAAAATAGTGACAATATTATTTTGATGCTAATTTCTTGTTAAGTGATGACAAATATTGATTTTTCATTCACGTCAAGACTTAGGATGTGACATTTTCAATAACAACTTGATAATAATTGGTGATGACATTTTGTATTACTATATTTTTTTATGTAAGTATTATTCAACTTATTATTTGTCATTAAATATTTATTTTTCTATGTTTACTTAACTAACTCTATAGTTTTTAACGACTATATTATTATTATATAATATTTCATAAGTTTCTTATTTTTAAAATTGATTAAATACGTTTATAAATTTAAATAATTGATTATTATTCTTTCTTCTGATTTCAAGTTTTGAAATTCATTTATTATCGTATTATAATATTTTGCCAAATACTTGGGTGAGACTGGTCTCATAGTATGAGACCACTTTATACCATGCCCATTTATTTATTCTACCCACCGCCCGACCCGTAACCTACCGACCCAGCACTAACCCTAACCCTAAGTATAAAAGAGAAAATTCAGATTTATTTCTTAGCCCCCTTAAATTGCTTCCTCTCTCTCTGACCTGCTCCCTCTCTCTCTGCACTGCCGATCGCCGCACGCCACCATCCACTGGTCATTGGTGGCGGAAATTAAAAATAAATATATTATTTGAATCGTCTATGTGTTCTTATTCTAAATTCGATATTGGATTTACAATTGATTAATCCTATCAACGTAGATCGGAGGTCAAAATCTCGAATTCATCAACTTTGACCTCAAATCTACGATGATTTATCAGACTAAAATCAAATCGGCTACTACCATTCAATTCTCATTGCCGTGATCTACAATATTAGCGAGAAAAAAAATTCAAAACGGTGCAAAAATCATAACCGATAACGGTAGGCCTTTTATTTTTCTCGTCATTCTTTCTCTCCCTCTTTTTCTACCATTATTGATGTGTCTACGTGGTGATAGTGGAAGTGTGTGTGCGCATGCAGGTGGTGGTGCGCGGTGAGTGTATTAATTTGTATTGTTTATGCTACTGTAATTGATTAATGTTGTTGGAGATGTTTTGTTGGTTATGTGGGTGATTGATAAGTGTGGGGTTGCTTGTAATATGGATGGTTCAGAAACAAATGCTTGATTGATTTTTCAATGGTTAAAAGTATCAAAAAAGATATTAAAAGTATCACAAAAGATATTAAAAGTATTATAGAACACATTTATTTTTGTATCACAAAAGTAGTATGAATTTTTACAATATCTAATCAAGTATCACAAAATATATTAAAAGTATCAGAAAAGATATTAAAAGTATCACAAAACACACTTATATTTGTATCACAAAAGTAGTATGAATTTTTATAATATCTGATCAAGTATCACAAAATATATTAAAAGTATCACAGAACACACTTATTTGTATATCACAAAAGTAGTATGAATTTTTACAATATTTGGTCAAGTATCACAAAATATATTAAAAGTATCAGAAAAGATATTAAAAGTATCACTGAACACACTTATTATAAAATGTAGTACAATATACAAGTATTAGAAAATATGCAATACTTTTAATATATTTTGTGATACTTTTAGCTGGTTTTGCAATACTAAGAATTGGGCAGATTTTGAATTTTTTTCCAGTGATTTTTTTTTGAATTGGCAGTATTGTAGACGAGTTGAGAGGTAGCAATTAATCGAAATTTTTGGCTGATAAATCGTTGTAGATCCAATGTCAATGTTGATAATTTTGTAACATGTGTTACTTTTACTCAATTTTGTGATACTTTTACTTGAATATGTGATACTTTTAACTAATTTTGTAATACTTAAAACTGGGCAGATTCTAATTTTTTTTCCCGGCGACGTTTTTCTTTATTTGGTTGAATTTGCAGTTTTAGAGAGTGGAGCGAGACAATTACTCGATTTTGTGATACGTTTTATTTTTGTCAAGATTTCGCTCGGTGAATCGCTATAAATTTGAGTTTAAAATTGATGAATTTGTGACTTTGACCTCAGATTTGCGGTGATTGGATCATTACATTATAAATCCAATTGTGAATCTGGAACGAGGGAGATGAGACGATTACTACGATATAAAATTTGTAAAAAATATCGCCGGTAAACGGTGGAGGCGGCGGCCGGTGATCGGTAGTGGCGGCTGAAGTCCGGAGGTGGGGGGAGCACACTTGTTGTGCGTGTACTTGTGTGTGATAGAAAATTATTTATTTTTCTTTTTATTTATTTATTAAATAGATGGGTTGGGGCGGGTTGGATGGATCAATTAATAAATTTGGTAAAAAGTGATCTCATACTATGAGACCAGTCTCACACGAGATCTACTCTAACATTTTATACATTTGTCTACAAAAGTTTTAAATTAATCTTTTTACCCAAAATCTCTTTTTGTGAACATCTCTTTTTGTGATCACCTTTTTTTTCTGTGTGAAATATTTAGAAGTTAATCACACTTTATTATATTCTTATCTAATTTATTTTGATATTTATTTTACAAAAATTTCAATTATATTTTCATTTTTTAAATATACCAAGTAATTATTTATGATTAAATATTTATTTAACTTGCTTTATAATTTTTAACGACTTATATTATTATTCTAGAATTTTTTTATGTTTTTTATTTTACAAAATTATCTTATAAATATATTAATTTAAAGTATTATTTGAGACACACACACACACACACACACACACACACACACACACACACACACACATATATATATATATATATATGTATGTATATATTTTTTTTTTGATATTACGAATTGGGTTAGTTTCCCCGCAACAAATAAGCACATGCGCCACTAAAATATTTTGAAGTTTATTTAGTATTATATTAACATTTTATATTTTGATATTAATTATTTTTTGATTAAATAGTTATATATGATTTATATATATTTATGAGAAGTATCAAATTTTGTATTAAGCTTAAAATGAATTTCTGGTAAGTTATGTAGGGTTAAAAGAAAGATTAAATCTTTTTTAATGTATATTTATTTGTTTATAAAATATAACATCAAGACCATCTGGTGGAGTGGTTGGGGCTAGGCATCAATATTAAACATTGTGGGTTGAAACTCCTTGTCTCTGAAAGTTTAATTTTTGGCTCCCAGACTTTTGTGTAATTTAAATATAATAGAAAATGTGTAAATGTCGAAGCATTGTCAATAAAAAGGTAAAATCACAAACAAAACCAATGGAAATTGAACCCACAATGTATAGCACCATTTGCTAACAATGTATGAATCAAACCATTTAACCATTATTATTTGATATTAATTTTCCAAATATAATATAATTGTACGTTTGTCTGATCACAATTACTCTTAACATTATATAAATCAAAACTACCACATAATATTTTTATAAATATATAAAAACTATAAAAAACTATTTAATAAATTATAATATTCAAAAAAGAATAATAAAAAGTTAAATATAAAAGTTATACTAATAAAATTCAAAACTTGAATTGATAAGAATATATAACACAATATTTTTAAATTTTATATAATTATTTAGTAAAATTGAAAAAAAAATATAAAATAACAATATAAGTCATTTGAATTTTATAAGTTAGGTTAAATAAATATTTAATTATGAATAATTAAACACTTAAAAATAAAAGACATGACTTAGTTTTTATTAAATATCATAAAATAAAATAATTTTAAATTAGATAAAGCAGTACAATGTGATTAAATTTAAAATAATTATAATATATCTTACTTATGTGGTCTTATGATTTATTTCAGTATATTATTATCTTATTTTAAAAAATTCTTTAAAAGTTTTTAATATATATTCAATAATTTAATAAAATATTATAAAAATGATTTTTTTTGTATTTTTTATGAATTAAAAATACTTATTTAATCTTTAAATTTATTAATTAAATATTCTATATTAAATTATAAATTTATATATTTTATTTTTGGATTTATACATTTTCAGTAGTAACTACAAATATCTTGAAATTAAACAAAACTATAATTTAATTATAGCTAAATACTAAATAATTTAAAAAAAAAACAAAAAAAAAGAAATATGGAAAGTTATTATATATATCGCTAATTTTTATAAATTAAATTATTTAAATATATATAAAATAATTTGATAAAGTTATTTATATATTTTAGACTTAAAATGAGAAAATAATCAATAAAAAAAGTTGAAATCAATAAGATTTTATTTAATTAAAATTAAATTCGAATTAATTGTTTCCTAAACCTGAAAAATGGTAGCATATATAAATTATTTAAAAAAATCAAAATCATTAGTTGAGTTATGTATATAACCTAATAGAGATATAACTTTGTGTGATTTTAAAATATTTTATGATATATATTTATTTCTTAGACTTATTTAATAATTTTCTAGAACTCCATTTTAGAACTTATTATCTAATTTAACTACTTCTATGAACTTCTTACTTAATTTATAATACTATTGATTTTTATTTGGTTATAAAATGTTAGAATATAATATTAGATAAATTCCAAAACTTAAAATCATAAAAATTGTATAATAAACTATTGTTTAAACAATATAATTGTTTAATCAATTTTAAAAATAAAAGAAACTTAAGAATATTATAGAATAATAATTTAAGTCCTTAATTTATAAAGTAAATTAAATGAATATGAATAAATAAATAAATATTCTATAATATTATTATTTTATAAAAATAAAATAATGTGTAATTACCTAGTAAATAATTATTCCATGAAAAAGACAAAAAATAAAAATATCATAATACAAAACTACCAAATAAAAAAATAAAAAAATATTCCCAAAAAAGATGTTAGGCCGCGAAACTAATGGAGGACTTTTGTAGAAAAAAAATATTAAATGATATAATATAATTCTAAATAAATATAAAAAATTAGAAGAAATATTTAAATTTGCATAATTATTTAATAATTTTGAGTTTTTAATATATATTGAATAATAATATAAGTTAAAAACACATAAAGCAAGTTAAATAAATGTACAAGGGGGATTTGAACAACTAACATAAAGGTTAGCGAAAGATATTACAACCTTTAGACCAAAATGTGGACTTTGTTGGATACTTGCAATATATAATTCTTATACAAAACACACGTAAAAATGTAGTAATTTTTCCAACATAATAAATCTATAAAAAGTTTTTCACCAATACAAATAAGAATGAGAATAATTGCACAATATACTAAAATATGATAATTATAAATAAGTGAAAATATTATAGAAAAATTGTAATATTCTAGATTCTAAAATATGTGAAAGTTAATAATTCAAAATTTAAAAAAAAAAAAATGAAATCGAGATAAAAAAGGATCAAAATTTATATTTCATGAATAAGTCTTTTATTATTATTATTATTATTATTATTATTATTATTATTATTACTATTATTATATGACTTTATTACATTTGTTCATGACATGTTTATAAAACATATTTCAATGTGTGTTATAAGATAGTCAAACTCGTAATTTAATGGATTTAAGTAAAAGAAAATAATGAAGTGAGCATAATCTAGTTAATTGATTTACTTATTATTATTATTAGTATTATCATTATTATTATTATTATTATCATTATTATTATTATTATTATTTATCTTACGTAGAATACCTCATCAATATATGTAATTCAAAACTAGGGTAATTTTACAAAAAGTAATCCATTATAACTACGTACAGACAAGTAATTAATAAAGGATTGTTGCGTGTTCAATGACACAAATAGTATTTATACTCTCAATATTTATTTATTTTTAAGTATTGTTTAAGTTGTCCATTGATCATAATTATAATTAATTCATTCATATTTTAAAAAATGTCACATCAATATTTTTAATAATTAAAAAATCATAAAAAATGTTAATCGTATAAATGAAATCTAAAAAATTGAAATTGGTTAAAACAAATATAAAAAAATATAAAAAAATTTATAATAGTTATTTAATAAATCTTAAAAAAACAAAAAAAGAAATACTTAATCATAAGTAATTAAGTGAAAAAGAAAAAAAAAATTATTATAGAATAATAATATAAGTCGTTAAAAAATTATAAAATAAATTAAATGAATATATAAATATAAATATGTAATCATGAGTAATTAATTAATATATCTAATAATTAGAATATAATAGAAAATATTTAGAATTTTTTTCTGGGTAATAGAGGAAAAATAAAAATATTTGAAAAAAAATAAAAGAAGATGCGAATACAACATATATATAAGGGGATTTGAACACCAAACCTAAATGTTAGAGGAAGACATTATAATCACTATACTAGAAGTTGTACTTGGGAAGTACCTATTGCTTCCATTGAATTGAGATCGCAAATGAATCGAACCAAATATCAAGATATTTGATTAGTGTTTGACATATTCAACAAGTATTCGTATTCATTAATATACGAATCTGAATATTGATTAGAATTCAATTCGAATAATGTATTCATACTCGAATTACAACTTGAATAAATAATTTATTTTCTAAGAGTAAGATCAATTAAAACTTAAAATAAAATGTACCCACAAACTAATTAAAATATATATATTATAATTATATGACCACTCCACCAAGTTCTCCTAATATTATATTTTATAATCTAAAATATCATTATTCATAAATAAGTGTCATCTTTGTTTTTTTACCCTACATAACTTACATTGAATTGATTTCATTTACACTTTAAATAAGTTTCGGCTTTTTTGTTTAGAAATTATTTTAATTGTGATAAATTTGAAAAAAAAAAATTAATAAATCCGGAAAAAAATTATTTAAAAAACTGAGAAAAAACAAAGAATATTGTAAAATGATATAAAATTAAATAGAAAAAATAAATCATGCAACCCGTTTAACAAATATTTTCTTTCTAAATAACTATTCAATAAATTATAAAATGAATAAAAGACGAAAAACAAAAACATAAGATTTTATAATATAAATAAATCTCGAAGCTTGAAACCAAAAAATATATAATAAGTTATAACTTAAATTCATATAATTATTTTATAAAACTGAAAAATAAAAGACTTAAAAATATTATAGACTATTAATACAAGTCCTTAAAAATCATAAAGTAATTTCAATAAATTTAAAAGAATAAATATTTAACCATTACTTAATATATTTAAGAAAATAAAAATATAACATAAATTTAATAAAGTATAATAAAAAAAATCTCAAAATACTTTTAAACCGGAAAAAAAATATAAAAAAGTTTAATTAACTGCAAATAATTATTTCAAAAACCAGAAAAGAAAAAAAAATGAATGTTATAATATAATACTAATTTAATCTCAAAACTGGAAATAAGCAAATTATTTATAAACTATTGTATAAATTTATATATTAGTTAATAAATATGTAAATTAAAAATAATTAAATTATTATAAAATAATAGTCGTAAAAAAATTTATAAAGTTAGTTAAATGAATATATAAAATAAATATTTGACATGAGTAATACTTAATATATTTAAAATATTTAGGATTTTCTTTCTTGGTAATTGAGTGAAAAGAAAATACTTGAAAAATTAAAAGGAAGCAAAATTAATATATATACAAGGGGATTTGAACTCTAAACATATAGGTTAGAGGTAGACATTATAACCATTACACTAGGAGGTCCTCTTTATTTAATTCTTGCAATACATAATTCTTAGGCAGAACCTCCGAACTAAAAAATCTTGTAGATTCGGAATGCTTCAGAAGCCGACACGTCAGAAGCGGAGCGAGAAGATTTCAACACATGTCAATAAAAGCTACGGTTAACCAACAAATAGTTTAGAGTTCAATACAATTAGTATGGTTGGGTTATTTAATTTTTTATTATTTTATTATTATTTATTTTTTTAGATTAATTTAATACTTATTTATAATTTTATTATAATTTTTAAAATTTATTTAAATTATATTATGAATTTTACATTTTATTTTATTATATTCTGATTTTTTTTAGTTTTTTTCCCTCAAATTTGTTATAAAATTAATTTTATTCATACGATTTTATAAAATAAAAATATAAAATTTTATAATTTATATTTATCGTTTATCAATAAAATTTATATTTATTTAAAATAACTGTATGTTTTCTAGAAAGAATATGACATTCATTATTTTAAATTTCAAATTTATAAGAATAAGAATTCTATTTAGTAGTTTTCTTTATTTTGTAACATTCATTTTTTTCTTTTCTGGTTTTTGGAATAATTATTTAGCAGTTAATCAAATTTTTTTATTTTTTTTTTTCGATTTAAAAGTATTTTGAGATTTATTTTATTATACTTTATTAAATTTATGTTATGTTTTTATTTTCTTAAATATATTAAGTACTGATTAAATATCTTTTTTTATGATTTATTTAAATTACTTTATTTTTTTTGACGACTTATATTAATAATCTATAATATTTTTAAGTCTTTTATATGTCAAATTTATTGAAATAAGAATTTCAATTATATATATTAAACTTAAATAATAATAATAAAACTAAGAGTAATAAATTATTTATGTTTGAATTAATAACAATAAATAAATAAATTAGTAGTAATTAGTCATAAATTATTAGATATACATATCCATAAATAATTATTTTTTCATAAAATTAAAAATATTTTATTATAACGATTAGATGATTTATAATTTATTTTTGTTATGACCTAAATAGTGTTGATTTTATTTCTTACACCAAATAATTATATAAGAGTAATTACTTTTTTTTTTCATAACTTACCATTAATAATATAATTTCTTTATGGGGTAATTACTATTATGTACATGTAGTATATTCGTCTTGCGTTTATAGTACCTAACACATTTTTGGAGTGAATACAGTACATGTAAGCATACGAATTTGCAGTTTCAGTGCATCGGGCAGCCTATTGGATATCAGAGGAGGCGGTTCACAAGAAAAACTATCTCAAAAGAATTTAAACTGTCGGGGGTGGAATATTCTCCACATATGAGGTGATTTTAAACAAGATCGTTGCTAAAAATAAATCTAATATATTTTTATTTTAAATAATCTTCAAATTGAAATAAAGTTATAAAGAAAGAAATAGAAATATTATAAATAATTTCCTATTTTATTAAAACTTGTATATAAATATTAAAGATTAAAATTATATTATAAATAATTATTTCAATATAAAAATAAGAACTTTTACAAAAATAACAAAATAAATAAGAAAAAGTCACGAAGTCAGTAAATAAAAAATACTTCTTTCTAATTAATTATCAATAAAAGATTTAAACAAAATAAAATCGAAAAGAAGA
>BMAC01000217.1:647284-671775 GCA_014905375.1 Phtheirospermum japonicum
AAGTAAGTAATCTCTGCATTTTAATAGTATGAATCAACACAAAGAAATAGGGAAAGTCGAATCAATTATCATGCAAATAGTTAGTCAAATAGTTATTACAAACACTCACGCACACAACACATAATAGAAAAATTCAACAATTAAAATCACAAAAAAAGGAAAAACGAGAGTTTGGATAGAAAATGATACAACGCTGGGGCTCGGGCCCACTTAAATGTCCATGCCGTCTGGAGGGGAAGATGGAGATCATTGCTTGAATCACACAAGACGCCCGTCTATGGAAACGAGGTAGTCGTTATTTGCCTCGACTTTACTTCTCAGCTGGAGGAGATCCCGGAATTCCTTAGCCTCCTCGTGACTCTCTCAAGCATTCTCACGGGCCTCCTCGCGCGCCTCCCAATTATCCTGCCGATCCTCCCCCACATGATTCTCCTTGTTGAGGCTCAAAAGCCTCATCTGCTCCATGATGACCATTTGTAAAGCCAATGTCTGCCTCTGTTGTGTGTACGAGTATTGGGATTGGCGATCTCCGTGCTCATAATGCTCAGAATCTGCATTTTGATTTCCCTCGCAGTCGGCCTCCATGTCATCATTTTCTTCATCATCATTGGACTCTTTGATATAATTTGTAAAAGTCAGAATGGTTAGGTTTTTTTCATCGTCAACTTGCATCGTCATACTCGGGTATGTAACGTCTCCATCGTAGAGGTCACAGTTCTGATAACGGGTGAGCTCGGTGATGAAGGTGCCTAGTGTGAGCTTGGCCGATTTCTTTTCGTGCACTCTCTGCACATTTTCGATTGCTACCGTTAGGAGGGGAAAGTGGTTCGCATCGCCCTAGGTGAACGCATGCCACAACATGTATAGCTCGGCTGATGACATTCTGGTCATGTCCTCTTTGCCTAAAAAGCCTTGGACGAAGAATTTGTATGTCAAGTATACGGCATGGGCTTGACGCGAGGTGGAGTTGCAGCAGCATCCGGGCTCTGGTGGTGCTCCCACGAGGTTAGTCCTCCATGCCTTTTTGTCATATTCTCCGGTTGGTACCAATTCGTCCTTGCCTCGATGAATACCACAAATCTGGTCGAGGCCGTCCTTGGTGGTTTGGTAGGGGCGATCACGGAGTCTTCAGTTAAATGATCCATCGGCGAGAGACTTGAAGGTCGTGAAAAATTCAAGCATCAATATTCGGTGACCGGGTGTCGAAATTTCGGCCCACTTTTCAAACCCGAGCGCCTTGATACCTACCAGGAGCTCTTTAAAAGTCTTGTCTCCTTGGTCGGATTTTTCTGTCCAAAAGGTCATGTTAAGGTGTCGAGTGGCGTAGACGTCCCAGGTGATCAGGGATTTATATAGCTTGATCTCCCCCTCGTCCTCAAGGTGGAACGGCACTAAGGATGCTACGACATCACTCGATCCTTTCCCCCGACTTACCCCCTTCCCTTTGCTCGTACCCTTTCCTCGCTTCGGTCAATATCCGGAAGCCATGATGAGTGCGAGAAGCTGGAAATTTGGCAATAATATCTTTCGAATAAATTGTCAAGCACCTTCTGTGCGACTCAATTCCAGCCCCAAAATCACACAATTTCTCAAAACAAAAACCACCTTTCGAAATCCCTACAATTCAATTTCCCAACAATTTGGTTTTGTTCGAGTTTTCAAGCCAATATACCTCGTGAAAAGAAGATGGCTGATTCATTGTTTTTTGTGAGAATTGGTTTGGTGCTGCAGCGTCGCCCAATCAGATGTAGTGGTTTGGCGGTTGGCGAACGATGGCTACTAGAGGTAGTGCTTGGGATGTGGTGGTTATGTGTTGTGAGTTATTTGGTAGAGATGGAATCGCTGGAATCTTCTTTCAAAATATGGGAGAAATGAAAATCTACAAATGGGGCGACAATTTTAAGTAAGTCTAAAGCATCGTCCAGTCGGATGTGGCCTGCTATCCGATCGGATGGTATTGCAGAAGGTTTATCCGACTGGACACCTGCACCAATCCAGCCGGATGGTATTACAGTAGGTTTATCCCACCGGATTGGCTGGGATTACCTAATTTCACCACTCCCTGCACACTTAACACACCATTATCACATCTATCCAACTCCGTCTTAACACGCACATAAATATGTACAAAAATAGTATGAAAAGAAAATAAACAAAACTATGAACAAAAATGATGAAAACCTGGGTTATCTCCCAAGAAGTGCAACTTTATAGGTCATTTTCTCGATGATACCTCGCTTGAGTCTTAAGTATTTCGAGGTGGATCGCTCAATAGCATAACTTCATGATCGTGCTTGGTAGACGTGTTGAACCGGTTAATAACCAGCGGTAAAATTAACTGGTTCAACACTAACTGTAACCTAACCGGCAGAGAGCCGGTTAAGGTTACGATTAAACCAGTTAACCGAACTGGTGGTTAACCAGAAAACCGGCGGTTAACCACTGGTTTTTATTTTTTTTAAAAAGGAAAGCAGTCGATCGACTACTGGACCGACTGAAGGACAGTGACTTTAGGTTTTGCGAAGGCAGTCGATGGACTAGAACTCTTTCGATGGACTAGAACTCTATCGATCGACTGAAACTCTGTAGATCGACTGCATAGCAGTCAATCGTTTTGTTTTTTTGGAAAAAAAAAGTTTTAAAACAAGGACTTTATTTTAATTATAATATTAAAAATTAAAAATTGAACTTTTAATATTAGATTTAGCTTGCGTACGTATCCTCGTAAAGGAATCAAAGTCCACGTAGTTCGATTTTTTTTTTGAGAAAAATAAGTTAAAAAAAGGACTTGATTTTAATTCTAATATTAGAAATTAAAATTAAATTTTAACTTTTAATATTAGAATTAAATTTCCTATGTATCCTCGAAATGGAATCAAAGCCCACGTAGTTCTTATACTTACCTCACTTACCTACTTACCTATTCGTCGTTGTCGTTGCTTCCCGATGTGGTATCGTAATAGTCACTCTCTTCACCTTCATCCAATTGAATTTCTTGTTCCCATTTTTCGGCTTTCACCCAATCTTTCATCAACATTTGATTTTCAAGATTCTTGGGTGTTAAGGTACACTGACGCTCATCTAACTAATAGCCTCCCGTGCTGAAGGCCTGTTCAACAGAAACTATTGAAATAGGAACGACAAGAACCTCCTTGGCAATCCTAGAGAGTGTAAGCACATTACTGGCCACTTTCGACCAAAACTGCACAAGATCGTTAGTAAAACCATCGGGCTTTTTTAGAACCGAACTCAGTTTAAAAGCCCCAAAATAATTTTCTAATTCCATTGATCGACTAGCCCAAGACCTTTGCCGTTTTCACTTAGTATCTTCAATCAACCTCATATATGGGTTTAGATCTTGTCGAGGGTCGTTGGGTCTTTCATGGTATAACTTCACACGTTGCCCGTTGACATAAAAAGTGGAGTTGATTTTATTGTCTTACAAGGTGACAACCCCGAACTCATTGATCTTCGTAATAAAGTAAGGGCCACGAGCTTTCCGGGAAAAAGCATGAAATGGGAATTGAAAAGTAGGGCCAATTTCCCAACTTCTAGGTCTTTTGGAATGAGCTTCTTTTCATGCTTCTCCTTCATTGTTTGCTTGATCATCCAGGACATCTCATAAGAATTGTCACGAATCTCCTCCAACTCGGTCAACTCCAACTTGCGCTCCCGCTTCATCCAGATTCATGTTCAATGCGCATATGGCCCATCTTGCCTTGTGCTCTAACTCAATCGAAAGGTGGCACGCTTTCCTGTAGACTAGCCGAAATGGGATCATGCCCAAAACCGTCTTGTGGGCTGTTCGATATGCCCACAATGCATCAACCAACTTGGTTGCCCAATCTTTGTGATTCGACTTCACCGTCTTCTCCAAAATTGCTTTTATTTGCCGGTTGCTTGTCTCTACCTGCCTTGATGTTTGTGGATGGTAAGGAGTCACTACCTTGTGCAGCACTCCGTACTTTCTCATCAGTCGATCAAAGGCACGATTACAGAAGTGGATGCCACCATCGCTTATTATCGTCCTTGGTACTTTAAAATGGCTGAATATACTCTCTTGGATGAATTTGAGCACGACATCTGAATTTTCTTTACAAGTGGATATCGCCTCCACCCACTTTGACACGTAGTTGACCCCAACGAGTATGTACTCGTACTCTCTGATTTTCGGAAATGGGCACATGAAATCGATACCCCAAACGTCAAAGATCTCGATCACCTGATTTGGAACCAACGCCATCTCGTCCTTCTTCCCTATCGTGCCTGATCTTTGAAAGCTATCACAAGTTCTGCAATATCGATACGTGTCGGTGAAGAGCGAGGGCCAATAAAACCCAGATTTTAGGACCTTAAAAGCCATATTTTAGCTTCCATAATGGCCTCCTTCGTCTTGGAAAAACCTCAATATGTCCATCTTTTCTTCATCCGGAATGCACCTCCTATGAAGTCCATCCTTGCGGCATTTGTACAAGTACGAGTCATCTCAAAAGAAGCTCCTACATTTGAACAAAAAACTCTTCCTTTCTTGGGCAGAAAGGTGGTTAGGGACAATATTGCATGCAAGGTAATTAACGAAATCGGCATACCAAGGATTATTAATGTTATCGATAACGTTAGCATCCTCATAAGGGAAAATGTCATCGACAAAGTAATGCTTGCTAGACTCACTATCTACCAACATGCGTGACAAATGATCGGTACCACATTTTCACACCCCTTCCTACATCTAATCTCAACATCGAAATCTTGCAAAAGAAGAATCCAATGAATCAACCTAGGCTTACTTTGGATTTTCACAAATAAAATGGAGTATAGCTGCATGATCGGTATGCACAATAATTTTAGAACCAACAATGTAAGAGAGAAACTTATATAATGAAAACCCAACAATAAATAGCTCACGATCAGTGATAGTGTAGTTGTGTTGGGTGCTATTCAACATAAAACTAGCATAATAGATGATCCTTAGCAACTTATCAACACGTTGCCCCAAAACATCCCCCACCGCATCGTTCGATGCATCACACATAATCTCAAACGGAAGGGACCATTCAGGGGCAACAACAATGGATGCCTGGGTGAGTTTTTCTTTCAAAACATTAAAGGCATTTAGGCATTCATGGTGAAACTCAAAAGACACATCTTTACTTAACAACTTACAATACGGGCGGCAAATTTTAGAAATCTTTTATAAAGCGCCGATAAAAACCCGCGTGTCTTAAAAAACTTCTAATACCCTTGACATCTCTAGGGGCAGAAGGTTTTCAATAACATCTATCTTAGATTTGTTAACTTCCAGCCCCTTATTTGACACCACATGACCAAGTATAATTCCACTTTTTACCATGAAGTTAGACTTTTCCCAACTAAGAGTTAGACAAGACTCAACACATCGCTCAATCACTTTAGACAAATTATATAAACAGTTAGAAAAGGATGAGCTATATACCAAAAAAGTTATCCATGAAAATTTCGAGGAATTTGTCAATGAACTCGGTGAAGATGGAAAGCGTGCACCTTTAGAATGTCGCCGAGACATTGCACAAGCGAAAGGCATCCTCCGGTAGGCATACATGCTAAAAGGGTACGTGAATGTCGTCTTCTTTTGATCCTTCGGAGCTATCGCTATTTGGTAATAGCCAGAGAGGCCATCCAAAAAGCAGTAGTACTCGTGTCCCGCTAGTTTGTCGAGCAAATGGTCCGTAAAGGGTAGTTGGAAATGGTCCTTCCTTGTCATGACATTGTGTTTCCTGTAGTCTATACACATTTGCCACCCGGTGGTTAGCCACGTCGGAACGATCTGTCTCTTGACTTTCTCCACGATTGTGATTCCTCCCTTCTTCGAAATCATGTTCACTAGACTAACCCACTCACTATCCGCCACAGGGTAGATAATTCCTTCGTCTATGGGTTTGAAGATTCATTTCTTAACTACGTCCATGAGTGTAAGGTTCAGACGTCTTTGCCCATCTCTTGCCAGCTTTGCTCCTTCTTCTAACTCTATCCGGTGCATGCATGTGACCGGACTTATCCCCCTAACGTCTCCGATGCTCCAGCGAATAGTTTGGTTGTACTTTTTGAGCACCTTGATCAACTCTCTCTCCTCAACTCTGATAATTCCGCGAAGATAATCACGGGTTTCCTCTCGTTGGACTCAAGAAAAACATATATGCGGTGGATCGGTAGTGGTTTCAATTCCATCTTAGGCTCCAACATGGGTCCAATAGATATTTTGCCTAAATCCTCATCTTCAATTTCAAATAGATCCACCACCCCCTCCGCATTTGGATCAAAATCATCGTCCTCGATGTTCCTCTCTTCTAACTGCACGACACTGACCAACTCCCTCACGCATTGGTCCATAAAATTAAGAAGAGAGCAATCGGGACCCAAAAGGGGTGACGGAACATTTTGGATGTCTCTGAGTGAAATTGTTACTGACTCGTAAAAATGGATAATGTTATTTTACCTCGACGCACGTCAATCATGGTGTGTGAGGTTTTCATGAATGGTCGACCTAAGAGAATAGTGTGCTCCTTGCTTGCTTTGGCCACTTCTCCGACGTCCAATATCATAAAATCTACGGGGACTACTAATGAGCCGACTTCTACCAAAACATCTTCGACCACTCCCAACGGATATCTCATCGAGTGGTCTGCTAGTTGAAGTCGCATGCTTGTTGGCTTCATCTCCCCAAGATTGAACTGTTTGTACAGGGCGTAGGGCATCAAGTTGATCCCTGCCCCTAGATCGAGCATTTTTCGTGCTTTTTGACCATCCCTTAGAGTTATCGTGATGCAAAAACTCCCGTGATCACTCACTTTCGGCGGTAGTGGTTGGTGGCATATGGCACTCACTTCCTTTGACAACACAATTCGCTCGTTCACTTCTAAACATCTTTCCTTTTATGCGAGATCCTTGAAAAACTTTACATATGCCGACATTGCTTTGATCACGTCAAGAAGTGGAAGGTTGATGTTCACGATCTTCAACATGTTATAGAGCTCCAAATTTTGAGTCGAACTAATTGCTCTTTCAAAATTAATTTTAGTTAAACAATGCGTGTCTATTTTTAAAATGTTTTACATTTTGAAAGCAAGTTCGCCCGCAAAAGAATGGTGTCACTATAGACTGGCAAGTTAAATCAAGTCGAATTCTCAAGGAGTGAAAATACGGGGTCGACGATGTTTATTATAACGTACTTCATAAATTCTAATTCTAAACACGCGAACAAAAGGGATTCTTGATATGATAAGCATACTAAAATTTAAAACTACTCTTGCAAGAGAGCGTTAATCTCTATGCAAGAACGTAACTAACATTTATAAAAACTACAACGAATTTAAAAATTATTCGAATACTTAACAAGAGGATTTAACTAAAAGTTATCATTCAAGCATCTTATCGAACATCTGCAAAGCATTGACAAATAACACTTCTAATAAGAAGAAGGGGCATTGACCATAACATCCATAAGGGAAATAATTTATCCCAAATAGTACAATATATTTTCATCATACTAATTACGCCATTTTATCTTCGTAACAGACTATAATACCCTCACATTTTAATTTCTCACTTTTCATTCACGCGCCCCCAAAATCTCTCCCCATACTAAACTCGGTGGCCAAATATTTATCCAAATACTACTTCCAAAAATTTCAACCAAGAATAGTTCGGACCCCAAAATTATCAGGGATTTTCACTAATTCCTGATCCTCAATACCTTCGAATTGATTTTATTTACCGCTGTTCACTATTTAATGTTTAGGGATTCAATACTACATGAAGAACTAAATTTACTCATAATTTTTATTTCCGTTCTTGGCGAAGCGGCAGAGCTTCAAAATCTAGGTTGATTTCTTCTGGGTTAATGGCGAAAACAAGAACAAATCCCAAAATCGGTTAGTATGAAGTTATTTTATTTACTGTAGTATCGAATTATTGTAAATCATAGTGCGGTTGATTTCTTTTGGTTAATGGAAAAAAAGAACAAATCCCAAAATCGGTAAGTATGAGATTATTTTATTTTGATTACTGTAGTATTGAATTATTGTAAATCATACCGCGGTGGTAAAATCTTAGGCAAGAATTTTAGGCGCGCTCCTGGGTCAGTTGGAGAATAGTACAAAATTATTTAATTTTCTTATTATTGAGTTTTTGGAATTCCTACATGTAAGGCGTCGAGCTCAGCTGGAGAATCGCCACCAAGCCAAAAAGTCCAGAAAAACTAAACCACAAAATTTAAAAAAAATTATCGTAGTATTGAATTGTTGGAATCCCTATTTCTTTTTGGTGTTGTGTTTTAGGCGGGCGTTGGGTGCAGAATTGACGACGACGAACAAGTCTAAAAAAACTCAAGAATTGACGACGACGAAAACTCAGTAAGTGGTTGGCTTTTTTTTTATGTGTGTGGATTCTTTGAATTATACAATAGGTAATGTATAAGAACTCAGAAAAACTCAAGAAGATAATTACATACGTTTTGAACGGGTAGTCTGGAATTTTCATAAAAAAATGCATTTTAGTAAATCCAGTATACAATATGTAATGTGTAAGTAATCCCATATTTTGGATTTCATTGAGCAAATTAAAAATTACATACTATTTGAAGTAGTATGGAATATACTATTTGAAGTAGTATGTAATATTATTTAAATTCCATACTATTGTATTTATTTACTTTATTAGTGAACTGAATACGCTATAGAAGTAGTATTGAATATTTTGGAAATTCCATACTATTGTATTATTTCTTTGCATTTCATACTCCGCTAGTGTATAAAATATTTTTAAAAATATTTTTTGGAAATAGTATGGAATATTTTGGAAAATGCATTTAGCGTGTGTGGAATATTTTAGATAGTGTTAGGATATTATTTTTGGTATAATTCTCCCTGAGACTGTGCAGATGCGTTACGCTGTGTAATTATTTTTGTTAAGTACGTAGTTTGTAATCGGTAGTAATTACATACTATTTGTGTGGGTAGTATGAAATTTTCTAAAAAAATGTGTTTTAGTAAATCTTTATTTTGGATATCATAATGCATATTGAAAATCCCATACTAGTGTATCCACTTCTCTGAATTTCTCTGTATCCATTAGTGTGCTATTTTTATGGGTTTTTTTTTTAACACAAATTGTTGGTATGAGGTTTTTGTTTAATTACATTTAGTATGGAATTTTTACATATGTGTTTCTACATTTTGGAGTTTCTGTAAAACTACAATCAGTATGAAACTTTGGTAATTACATACATTTCTATGCAGTTTGGATTTTCTGAGTGTATGTATTATGTAGCTTATGTTTAACTACGTCTATTATGAGATTTTTGTTAAATAAAAAAAGCAGTATATCTTAAGTTGTTGACCAAAATCATGTCAAATATTATGCAGGAACGATTTTACAGATTTTGTATGTTACTCCATGAATCATATATTRCAAAAGCAAAAATTACCTAAGAGGTTCGGAGAAGACAAATTCCGAAAATTCAAGGGTGAAATTGTCGAGGCAAAAATGAAGACCAAACGGAAGTGACATTGACTAGTTTGTTTATACTTCTGTAAGAAACTGAAATTACGATAAGGATTGAGATGAAATATTTTATTTTCAAATGTAATATGGTAGGAATGTTCTAATTTTATATTTGTATGGATATTATGAAATTAGGATTGAAAATATTAAGTTTCAAACATTTTGTGGTAATAGGGGAATCAATTACAATAGCTAGCATTAACCAAAATCTCATACTTAATGACGATTCAAACCACTTGTGAAATTTATATCCAAATGTCACTGATTACTAGAATTCCAAATGACATTATTATAATCTTTAATGAGATAACAAACCTTACTTACATATTTCATAAAGAGATTGATAATCCATATTGAATGATACTGACATAACAATAATTTTTTACTACTAAATGATAATGGATTATGGACATTCCAAACTACATATTTTGAATCTATATTATTTGAAAACACCCAGACAAAATCCCATATTATATGATTTTAATATAAGTTCTACACGTAACAAAACTCACTCCAGAGTTGTCCCAAAAATTGCATCATGTGAGACAATAAGGGGTGGGGGGGGTGGTTGGGGAAGAGAAAATAACATACTACTTATTGAATTACAACTGTAATACAAGAGTCAATGAAATCAAGACAACAAAGCTTGCCGTGGGACCGTATCGGGTCGTCACTTAAAGCTTCCGCCAATTCACAGGTTACCAGATCCCGAAATTAATTTGAGAGATGGCCGTGGGACCGTATCTAAGCTCATACTCTCCTCCTCTCCCGAGCATGATGAGTGCCGCGCCATGATCTCTTTTGGTCCTGGAGACAGGCTGGCTTTCTGCCTGCCGGGCCGCTGCGCGGACTGGACTCCTATTGGTGAATTGTTTTTCAAACTTAAAGGATACCGGGAGAACAAAAACCCAGATTACTATCATGGGAGGGCTTACGAGGATTTTGTGTACTGTAGCAGACGAAAACTCTTCAGCTGCATCACAGAGTTTCGGATTGATTTTGATTATTGGGATTCTGCATATCCAACTGAATTGGAGGATTGGGATCTTCGTGACCCTGTCTCTCCAAGAGCAAGCATTTGTTATTGGTTGAATTTGCTGAGGTTTGTAGAAGGTGAAAAATGCTCTTGGTCGAAGGAAAATAAGAAGCTCCTGCAGTTGTGTGTACAGATACCGTACCTTGTATTCGATGAGCAGGACAACCAACTCTTTTTTGTGAATCTTGATCCATACAAGACGGTTGGTTTCTCTGTTCTTAAAGTTGAATACGAGCTGTACGGGCAAGTGAAAAAACTGAAACTCGTGGATTCATTGAATTTTAGCCTTGTTCGTTGGTAAAAATCACTCGTTTGCAGAGTCGTCAGCGGCAGAGTTTGGACTGAAGCCCAATTCCATCTACTTTACGGATGCTGCCAACGCACATCTTACTCCTCCCGCATACTATGGCCACGATAATGGGATTTTTGAATATGGAAACAAGACTTTCTCTCCATGCCCCTATATTTATTTCCCTCATCACCAAACCTTAACTGGGGTTGTACCAGCACCTACATCTATGTGGTTCACTCCAAGCTGGTATTAATTGTAAGAATATCTGTTGAATTTAGTTTATGCCTTATTGTACTCTGTTATTTGAACGCGTTATGCTATATTTATTTTTTCGACAGTGCTTTATTTTAATAATTATTTGCTGCTTCTTTCTGCACTTAAAAAAAAAAAAAAAAAAAAAAAACCTTAAAAAAGGGAAATGGAGTTTTAGAGAATAATAATTTGGATACAATGGATTATTAACTTGAAGGATGTATGCTATACTAACTCCATCGATTCTAGAGAGATGGTCATCTATGCTACGAACTCGGAAGATTGTCACGAACTCCGAATTGCTGCGTTCTTCAAGGTGAATTGATATGTGATAAGGATCCGATCTAACCGTATGGAACTGCCGTGAGGGCTCTAGATTTTTCATCGTCTTTGGATATCCGGTTCCTCATCTTTTTTGTAGCCCACACTTTATCCGGTTCCTCATCTTCTTCAACCCGAAAAAGATAACAAAATGACTCAAACATGGCTCGAAACATATTAAAAACCTCATAACAAATACGTACGAATCAACCACCCCACACTTTATTTTTTTTTCTTCCTCGAACAAACGAAAGAATCAAAACGACTCAAACATGGCTCGAAACATATTAAAAACCTCATAACAAATACGTACGAATCAACCACCCCACACTTTATTTTTTTTTCTTCCTCGAACAAACGAAAGAATCAAAACCAGGTGGTGTGTCCTGAAAATATGTTGTACGAAGGCCAGACCTGGTCGGAGAAACCTGATCGAATGTCACTAAGAAAGTGCCCAGTAAGCTAACCTTCTATACCCTTGGAATGTCCTGAGCTGACTTTCCCAGAGAAGGTTAGAATAAATAAATTGACGTGAGTTAAAGGAACTACCCTAACCTAGGATAATCCTGATCTGACCTAAAATTCTCAGATGAGATTGAGGTCAAGTAACCTAGAGTCAGGAGAAATATCCTGACCTGGTCCGAAACCTCAGAGAAGGGTTATAGGAGGTCAGACTTATGAAAGGTCAGGCAGTATGATTTTCCAGGAGGGTACAGGTGGGTCCACTAGTTATGATTATTGGCATCACGACCCGAGATTTGCGGATTCTGTTTTCGAGATCCCGTAAGAGGTCCCCACTGGGGGAAGTTATAAATAGCTTAGCCTCAAGGCTGAGAGAGGTATGATATTCTTGCGCATTCCTTTCATTGCCCACTAAAACACACCAACATGCTTAAGCATCAGAAAGGTTTCCCTCCGCAAATCTTCCGGTGGTCCTTTGTAACGTATTTTTGGGTGCAGGTCAAGTTTTTTTCCAGGAGTATTTGGTTTGGTTTGGTTATTTTCTGGGTGAAACACCAGGTAAGTATGAAAGTCGCTAGATCAAAGAGTCATGTTGTGCATACAATATAGTTTTTCAAATATTAACACTTTTGTCGATAATTCATAAGTTAAGATTGTGTTACCTTTTCGTCTTTAAATCAAAAGAATGCATCCTCACAAAAGGAAAATATATAATGGTGCACTCATTCGCTCGTATTTTCCAAAAGGTAAGTATATATGCTCAGATCAACAAAAAGTATGCATTCAATGACTCGTGAAAATCAAAAACTCGTATATCGCATATGTGTGAACATTTGTTCAACAATCAGATGAGGACTTTCTAGGGTTGTAATGTAGGCTCTTTGGTAGGATATGTCATATATAAAGATGTGTGGCTTTAACGCCCCGATTTCACTTTAGTCGAAAAATGATTTATATTTTTAAAATAACTAAATGGAGAAATCTTGGCGTCACAATAAATGTCAAATTTTCATAATTTTAATATAAAAGATCAAAAGAAAATAGAAAATTTTCTTAATGTTCAAAATTTCGCAGCGGGAAATAATATTCATAATGTAAATATCCAAAACTCCACCAATGGGAAATAATTAAAAAAAAACACGCATTTATGTCTATTTCGACTTTTAATCAAAACAATAAAATAAGTTWAGAACATAAATTCAATGTCAAAAGTTTTATTCATTCCTCGTCTTCCATTCACTCGATATCGTCGTTGGTACCTGAAAAAAATATCGTTGATTTGGGATGAGCTCAACGTACTCAATAGTTACACCGACATTTCCATGCAAAATCATACAACTCAAATATAGCACAATTAACCATAGAATTCGCAATTTTAACGTCGAAAAACAGTTGACTGCAGCTAAAACGCAGCGAGTTTCCTCGATGAAACTTTAGGTCATAGGCACATAAGGCCCCTGGTTTTAATCAATGGGTATAGCACGCCGGGATAAACCCGATGACAACTTTTGGTCACAGACAACTTTAGGTCTACGTCTATATTAGATTTTATAAACATCGAATTTCATGATACACATAGCACATAGATCTGAGCATGTAAAATTTCACATAGATAAGTCGGTGGTCCCTACCTCGTAAAAAATATCGTGGAAAATCGAGTGGAATGCACGTAGTTGAAATCCTAGGTCCCCTTAATGCTCGTCACCTAATCAATTAGAGAATATATTTAATTAGTATTTTTCATATTTAAAATAGTAATAATAATGATAATAGTAATAATAATAACAATATTAATGATAATAATAATAATACTAATAATAATAATAATAATAATAACAATTTAAAATGGACTGGAGTGCAGTTATAAAATATGTTTTGGGGCTGGATTGGGGTTTCTATAATCTAGAGGGCTGAATTTGAAGGCTTAGATAATCTGAGGGTTCAATCTAAGGTTGGCAGAAGGTTTGGCGGTCAATTTGAAATTTTGGGAAAGTGGGCTGGATATAAAAGGAGGACCCAGCCCCTTTTTGCCTCAGACCCGTCTTCATCCCCCTTTATTCTCCAAAACAGAAAATCGGCCATCTTTCCTCTTCCCCCTTCCTCGGCCGACGGCGACAGCATCCCGGAGCAGCGACAAGCGGTGGTTGACAGCGACGCCCCCTACCCGTGGCTGATTTTCCTTCTTCTCCAAAATTGGCCAGCGTATCCCCTTTTAATTTCGGGCCGTGAACACGGGGACAAACGGTGGTGGTGGTGTCGGTAGTTAGGGGCGGCGATTCGGATGCGTGGGGTTTGTAGATTGCGATTGGAGGCCGGCCTTGGTGGTGTCGGCGACTGGATGTCGGGCCATGGTGGTGTTGGCGACTGGAAAATCGGGTGGCGGTTCGGCTGCGGCTGGGCGGCGATTGTTGGCGACAGCACGGCGGCGAGGCGACGAGCGACGGCTGGTTCATCGTGCGTCGGTGGGTGATGCGCCCCTTCTAAATCGGCGACAGCGATGGATGTGACTTCGGGCTTATGGCAACGGCGTTTGACGGCAATTCGGGCGACTCGGTTGAGTGAGGTCGAGGGGTGGCGGTGATTTTTGGCCAAGATCGGGCTGCAGTTTGGTGTACGGGTTTGGTGATGATGATTGTCGTGCTTAGAGAAATCGGCAGTCGAGTCTTGTTCGGGCTTCGTCCTGGAGTTTGGGCTTGGCGGCAGGCGTTGGGATGGTGGCGATCTGTGGTTGACGATGATGGATGGTATGAAATTCGGCTGGTGTTGTTCGGGCCTAGAAAACGTTCGGGAACCTCCCAAGAAGCGCTTGATTAACGTCTCTAGCTTGGCGGCATCCACGTTTGATGTCATCCTGGGTCTAAAAATAAATGACGATCGTGCCACGCCTTGGTATTCTCCAAGAGCGAGAATTGGCGATGATAATCACCAAGGCGAGAACAAAAAGCATGCCTCGAGATGCAAGGGGTGAAAACTCCAACTAGCTTTGGAGGTCGAAACCGCGAGTAATCGATCACCTCGAATATGTCAAACGGCAATTGTAGCATGTGGTGATCGGGCACCTTCTCGACTATCTCAATAAAGCTTCGGGTGGTCCGAAATGTGACTCAATAGTCTCACTCTCCTCCAAAACTTGCACAACTTCATCATCAAACTTCACGGAAGCGGTAATGCCTTCCTCCGACTCATCCTTCTCACCCGTCAACTCCACCTCCTTGCACACATATTTCAAAAGATCATCAGAGCTCAGACTGTCCTCAACCAAGATGGACTCTTCCACATCCACGATCGGCATCTCCTCAGGACAAGGTTGGTCAAGACCGTAAGCCTTTTTGACAAGTTGCTCTAATTGAATTTCGAAGCGATCCATGCGTTCATCCATCCGTTGAACCCAATCCGAAATCCTGGTTATATAAGATTCGAGTTCTGAGAAAAAGGACATGGACAAATCTTGAGAAGTTGTGGCATAAAGATCGACGCTCGGAGTATATTCATGAGAGGTAGGTGGAGTGTAAACGTCGTAGCTCGAAGAATAGAAATCTTGACACGGTGGAGCATACGAGTCAGCACTCGGGCAAGAATTGTCAAAACCCGGATCATAATAGCCACAAGACGGTGCGTAAGTATCCATGCTCGGATTACAGCAATATGAAGGACATGGTCTGGGATAGTCAAAAGCATAGGCCCATTATTGACTGCTCGGAGCATACGGGTCATAATACGATGGAGGGACTTAACAATCAAAAGTTGGAGCACAAGGGTCATCATATGGCGAACTAGCTCGATAATCCGCCATCTTCAATCACAATAATCTCGAGTCTTTAAAAAATGTGGCTACAAAGCACAACACTCAAAAACCGAGATTAAATGCCCCAAAAAGTACAAAAATAAACAAAAACAAAATTCAACAACACACACTAACACAAAAAGAAAAATAAGAATACAAACAAAAGTCACTAAAAGCAAACACCAAACGAGAAGCAACGAAAGCCAAAACTAAAATATTAAAGCAATTAAGAGAAGTGAAGAAAACTTATTATCTAAAAAAGCAATAGCCATCGAACGAGTCTTCAGCGATGAGGAACGACTTGAACGACGAACGGAATAAAAATAACAAAATGATGAATTATAAAACACTAATCTTGCATGAATCAAAAGGGTCTATGCAATGTCTGAACCTTGCCCCAAGTTCCAGCACCCAAATGAAGTGAATATAATGGGTTTATATAGTTTCTCCTGAAATAACTGCTCAAACTGCCGGAGCAACGACCGACGCATGCCGAGCGTCGATGTTGACGCGAATCAGGCTGCTCGCGTCGACCAGGTAGGGCGGTGACCAACGCATGCATGGATCGATGCAACTGAAAGTTTGCGTCGTCTTGTGCATCGAATGGCGGAGAAAACGACGACGCAACAGAGAGTTTGCATCGACCTCGCGTCGACCAATGCGGGCGTCGACGCGGCACTGGATGCGGGCATCGACAGCACATCGTGCATCTCATCTTCTTCGTATTGAAGCTAAAACATGAAAATAAAGCAAAGTTAGACTATTACTTATAAAATAAGATAGAAAAACATTAAACACAATATGAAACGAAAATTATCAAAAGGAAGAAAAAACGAGAAGAGAATAAACCTAAACACCCTAAAAGCACACAACACACGAAAATCACATACAATTATGTACAAATCACGTATATGTGCCTCATTCACTTTTATCTTCTTTATTCCTTGCTTATATTTCTTAAGATTTCATGTTTGTTGGATTATGGATTTTTATTAAGTTAAAAATATTTATGCTTATTCTTGGTTAATGTTATTGTATTCCTTCATGTTTTTAGGTTATAATTTATAGGTCTAGATCTAAGGTTTAATGAGTCCAACACCATAATTATTGGGTGTTTAACTGAAATTGAGATTAATAACCCCAATTTATAGATTACATGTTCGATAAATTGTCAATTTGATAGTGGAGACGAGTCTAGTGCCTTAGACCCTTGTTTTCATTTTTTTTAAACTCACATTCCTTAAATTATCATCTTTAATTATTTTCTTTCAAATCCCATTTAAAATACTTCCGTTTAATTGCTTCCAATTTAATTAAATTCCCATTGTAGTTGTTAGCTTTATTTCATTACAAATACGAGAATCACATCCAATTAGTCTTCTTTGTGAGCGAATTAAGTCATCTCACCACACTACATTCGATCATGTTCTCTTGCAGGCGAATTTCAAGATGTTTAGAAAAAAAAATGTGTTTAGGATCACTTCAGTTGTCATTGGAACAACCCAATGCTAATGCTCCTATGTTTCATGAGTACTAATATTATAAGAAAATTAGAAACTTGTACAATGATTTTTCTACCTTCCACGACTTATTACACGAATATTAACAACAACTCATATAAGGATTTCGACCTTTCAATTTTCTTTTTTAGTCTCACTTTCTTGTTTTCTCTTTTATTTTTCCTTATTTTGTGTAACAAGTGCTGAGGTACTAAATGCACAACTATTTACATCATGAATTACAAAATGTACATAAGAGTGTTTACGACTTTGATACTTGTTGCAACATGCAACTGACATAATCTTTGACAAATCTCAACAGAATCCTCAAGGGATAAGGTATAAAATCTCATAATTTTTTACAAATACCTAATATATGGGTAGATAGAAGCTCAATGCACTTTCACAAGAAACCTAAACTTCAAATCCAACAATTATATTGAAGTCAAATGAAAGTCTTAGATGCCTAACTAACGTCTCATATTGCTTCACCTTGCCAAGGTTTCAAGTAATGTCAAGTACACTACAACTCATTCAATATCACAAGAATTTACACATATTCCATATTAAAATAAGGATAAACTCACCACACTTAAACCATGCACTGCCCTCATTGCACAAAAAAATCAGAAAAAATAAGAAAAGAGTATGATATGCCCCTATAATCATATTCGAGTGGTACAGTCTAGTGGTGACATCCACATAGGCGGCCAGAATGAGAGAAATGTAAAAGGGTAAGTGGGAGGAAAAATAAAAACCCAATGAAGTACTAAAATAAATTTACACATGACACAACACTTGAAAGCAAGTAAAAAATTCTTTAACGTCTTTAGCCCACCGACCTATTCATAGCTATGTCATCCAGGATCTAAGAATAAGTGGCGATCATACCATGCCTTAGTGTTTTCCAAGAGCAAGAATACGCGATAATAGGCACCAAGATGAGCATGCAAATAACATAATAAGATAAAAATGAGTGCTTCAACTTGCTTAGGTGACCGAAAAATAGAATAATTGACCACCAAGAAAAGCATGAAAAACAACGAGGATATGGCACAAGGCTTAACAGTCGGGTAGACAAAAATATCCATCGACCATATAAAATGGTCTCTGGGAAACTCAAAGCTCTCAGAAAATGAATCTTTAATAACATATATTTTCCAAAACAGGTCAACAACCTCTTTCATTCCCATGATCGCCACCTCCTCAAAATCACATAAAGCATTATATGGGCACAACATACGGGGTTAGACTCCTTTAATACTACCTCTTATACCACCTCGTCTCAAGTTTCAATAAAGTATCGGGTGGTGGTAAAAGAGGCTCAATAATCTCAACCATTTCCATAATTTCTTCCTTTTCTCCATCATCTCCACCATCCTTACTAAGGGAAATTGAGTGCAAATTATCAACGGCCACTGGAATCTCCACGATTACACTCCCTTGAACTCACCCTTAAATATAAAATTTCATCGAATGTCAAGGGAGAATCAACATGCTCTTCTAAGGTCACGGAGCCCACCACATCACTATCATCGAAACTCAAATAACTACTCTCCACAGAAACATCCAACAGCATCACCCCCACACTTATATCTCCAAAATCATCAAAAAGAGCAAGAGAGGGCAATGCAAACATCCAAGTCCTCCACATAAACTCTCACCTGTTTACATTAATCTACAAATGTAGCCTCTAAGATCAAATCTCAACCAACTGAGGGAGGCTACACTACATCAAGAACTGACACCTAGTCAACAACTAAAGAGTGTTCCATGAAAGGAACATTATACAAGTTATTGTCATAAGAAAGACCATTTACCTCATTACTAGCCTCGTGAATGTATTCGAGTGGAGGCGGTATGGGATGATGATCGTAGCTCAAAATATGACAAGGTGGGACATGTGAAGCGTACTGTTCATATCCTAGATTTCACGACTTAGGAGCCCCATACTATTTACATGATTGCACAAAAGTGACAAAGGATAATAGTCATATCTTAGATCATAAGAATATGATGCACGGGGATCATATGAAGAATATATCCCAAATCGTGGTTCTCGGGAGGTGGGGCATAAGACTAGTAACCATAAGACTAGTAACTTGAGTCATATGGAGTTGAAGTGGGTAGAGAATATGAAATATTATATTTGGGAGGAGGGGGGTCATAATCCTCAATACCAACCTCTGATTTAGCCAAAGACTCCTTCATATATGCCCTAGAACTTTGAATGAAAGCAATTACAAAATATACAAACTCGGATGAATAAGAAATTTGAACTGGTGGTATATAATTATTATAGCTTGGAATGGAGGGAGTCTAAGCGGTTGGAGAATATGGGTCATGGATCATAAAATAGAGATTAGAAGTGGATGGAGCATTTGATTCATAGCTCGAGAGGGATAATGGGAAGCAGGTGGAGCGTATGAATTATTATAGCTCGAGTCATAAATGGGCTATTCGGTCTAAGACTTCTAATACCTGGATTGGGATTCTGAATCCCAATTCTCGTTTGTTCTACAACTGAAGTTTTTAAACCACAATACACCTAACCCTACACTCATCTATTTTAATATTACTAAATACAATATAATAATACATTATCATCCACTTTTCAAACATGATTTAACATCAAAATAATATAAAAACACATTATCATCCACTTTTCAGATATGACTTGACATCTACAGTATAAAGTAAAGGATTCTAAATCCTATAACAAATAAATATTCTACTATTTCCAGAATTCCGAATACTCAAGATTTTGAATACCAGGATTCAGAATCCCAACGAAGCTTAGTCCAAACATCTCCAAAAGGTATGAGGAGAGGCATACGGATCAAATCTCAATATGTAGTGCTCGAGCGGGATATATGGATCATTATAGCTCGAATTATTAGAATTTAGAGGTGGGACCCATTGATTGCTCGGTGGGTATCCCGAACAATCAGGATAATCATATTGACCTTGAGATGAGTAGTCATGAGATGGGGTCCTTGATGGATTTTGAGGAGCATAAAGATCCTCATATGGTGGAGGTTCTCTATGATTTATCATCTTTGGTTTGTTAAATCTCGGATCTCAAAAGATGTAGTTGTGGTCGTCGATGGAACTTACACACACAACACACAACAAATGAGAGTAAATGTACCAGTGGGAGAAACAAGATAAACGGGCAAGAAACAAAAATAAATAAAACTAAAGAACAACAATAAAATAAAAAAAAAAAACACTAATTTAAAAAAATCACAAAAAAGAAACACAAACACCATGAAACCTTTAGTCTTCCCCGCCAATGATGCTAAAATTTAGTCGGACGATTTGGCCACAACTCTTTTAAAATAGAGAAGTGTGAAAAAGTCTCCACTCCAATAGGATGAGATCGATTGTAGTGCGATGAGCTCTTCCCGAGTCGTGTCTCTTGGGAAACTCTAAGCGAAATACGGTTTCTATGTTTATAACACAAAGTGAAAATTAAGGAAATGAATTTTTTTTCTAAATACACGGACACATTGCTTGGGGTTTAGTTTTAAAAACTACGGCTAGAATTAAAATTAAAAATATTAAATCAAGGGTCTAAGGAACTAGACTCGTCTCCATGACCATTTGGATAATTTATTGGAAATTGTGGATAATCGGGGATGTCAATACAAGTGTTGGGGTCATCAATACCAGCCTCAATTTAATTTAAAATCAATATAAATATAACCTTCTGGTATCAATCAATGTCTAAAGACAATTAAAATTTAGCCAAACAATTAATTTTGCAATTTAAAATCGTATAAATTGAGATACACACAATTAACCACCCAATAATTTTTCAATTGATGTTTCTAAACTAACCTACACCCTATACCGAGTAGATCTAGCCAAACTCATGAGAAGTTTCAAGATATCAAAGTCGGAGCAAGCAAGAACAATTAAATTGTAATTAGAAGCCCTAAACATGAAATTAAATAAGAAAGACATGAAATTAAGCAAGAAGATTCTAAACCAAGAGTAGATCTAACATCTAAAGCATAAAAGAGCCACAAAGTTCAAAATTTTAAAGGATATGAAGAGACACGAAGCCTGAATCTAGAAAATACGTGAAAAGCAATTACAAGCAATTGGAGCAATTAAAGAAAAGATAAAACAAAAGCTTATTAAAATTAATTAAAAATATTTAATTCTTATTCATAAGAGAACTCAAAACATGTATCTCAAAGCAAATCACAAAGGGTGGGGGGATCTATAAACCAAGTTTTGAGGGAAGGAAACCCCTCAAAACATGAAGAAAAATAAACTAAAACATGAAGAGTTTTGAGAATATGGGGTTATATTCCAAATGGAGAGCTAAGGGACCTATTTATGGTCATGAGTGGGTTAAAAGGTTTGTCGGGCTCAAAAAGGGACAACTTGGCTGAGAGGGCTCGATGTTAGGCGATGTTGCTGGAAGGGTACTGAAACACCATTGAGACTCCTAATGAGATTATTAGAAAGCTCTTCAAATGCCACATGCAAGCATTTAATGAGCACTAAACATCATCACAAGGGTTCACCGAAGCCTAGCCGAAGTTTTTCTTGAGCTGGTTTTGATGCGTCGATGCTACAATGAGGATTCCGCTGAGAGAATGCACCAAGTCCCTAAGGGTGCAACAGAGGTTTGGAAAGGGCCATTTAAAGCATCACTAAGATTCCATCAAACACCCACCAAACAAAAAACATTAATTCACTAAGTATGCTTTTGGTGGATGGCTCGGTGCAGTTATGTGCGTCCACACTACTGAGAGTTATTAGACACTCTCGACAACTCAGAGGTTTTATGCAATGATTTCTATCGAAGCTACCGAGAGTGGCGTGCATCATGATTTCTATTGATGGTGTTTGAGAGATGCGCGAAGCTACTGATAGGTGACTAGGCATGGTCCACAACTACTGTTGGTGGTTGGTGAGAGTACACGCAAAGTCCGGTCATTCAGAGGTTAACCAAAGCCTTTTGTGCGAGACTTGTGGGCATGCGGTCGACGACATGCGGTTGTGTCCTGAAGCTTTCTTGATATAAGGTCATCATCGTTTGCACTCAATTTTCGTACCGTAGTGTTATGCCCAGCCCAAGACGGCCGGACCATGCCGGGACGAGCATGGCCGAAGGCGCGCAGGTAGTGCGCGCATGGTGCGCGAGGTGGTGCAGGGGCAGCGCCGAGTGCGAGGCGGCAAGGCAGGATGCCGCACTATGGGACTCAAGGCCGGGTTCGGGCTGGGCGAGCCGAACCCGATATGCCCGTAGGCCGGGCAAGAGAAGCAACTTGTGAGAAGGCCCTCAAATCTTCTAGAGACGTGCGGGACTTGGTCGAGCGGGTTCGGGCCGGGAAGATTCGGGCAAAGGCCGAGCTTTTGGAAGCTGCTAGAATCATTCGGAGGCTTCTGGGCGATTCGGGACGGGTCTAGCAGCACGTGTGCGGGACGAGCCAAGGGAGGCTCCGGACGGGCCGAGAGTGTTCTAGAGATGTCTAGGTATGTCTTGGTCAAATGCTTAGTTTTGACTAGAGAGTGGTAGAACTCTCTAGAGCTATCATGTAAATATTAGCCATAGGAGCGTGTAGGATGTTCTAGGCCCTTCCGCATGAGGAGGCGCCATTGTATAGTGTGTAGGTTGTTCTAGAAAGACCCACCAGAGGCGGTGGTGCGTAGAAGCTTCTAGAGCTGCCCACCAAGGTCAGTGGGAGTAGTATAAATAGGCATAGGGGCAGGCCATTTTGGGCCATCGAGTTGTAAACAGCTAATCCGAGTGTAAAGCATTCAAGCTAATCAAGTTTTCTCAAACCATCATGTCTTTTCCCACAATCCTTTCTTTCCTTCGCCCATCTTTATCATTTTCTTGTCGAAAGGCTGACTTAGCTACCGCACGGGGCGGAAAGAAGCTAAGGCCGCACGGATTGTTAGTGCCAGAGACTAAGTCCGTGACAAGTGGTATCAGAGCCAAGTACGGGGGCTTCGTGTCACTTGTTACTTGAGTGACAAAATGTATCAAAGACCGGTCTTGGGCATCGTAAGGGAATCGTGATAAGTGGTATCAGAGCCCAACTGGGGGCTTCATATTGTGCGCAACAGATAATGGCCGGAGGAAACAAGAGTGATGTTGTGGAGTGCTCGGGGGCGGTCAAAGATGTCCGAGGGAGGGAACTTGCGACAACCGAGCGGAAGAAGACCCGAGATCACAGCAAGGTGCGCGCGGAGGCGACCATGGCTGATCTCGCGGTAGGGGAGCTCACTGAAGGGCTTGAGCGGGTCGAGCACACCTTCAAGACGTTGGAGGAACACGTGATTGGAGAGGTGGAGTCGATCAAGGGCGACGTGCAGGGGTGCACAGACGCCACCCAGGTGAATACCAAGGCCATCCAAGAGTTGGGGACGGCTCGGGCAAGGTTTGAGGAGCGCTTGAATGAGCTGTCGGCCATCGTCAATGGGTTGCGAGAGGACGTGGCGATGTGCAAGAGAGTTGTGACCAGCACGGAAGCTGGCACACCTGCATCAACCATGAGGGTTGAGTATCCGAGTCCAGCGGGATTTGGCGGCGTACGAGATGCCAGGGAAGTCGACAACTTCCTATGGGGCATGGAGCGGTATTTTGAAGGCATCAACTTACGGGACGAAGCGGCTAAGGTAAAGACCGCAACCCTTTACCTTAGCGATACCGCAATGTTGTGGCGGCGCCGAAAGCATGCCGACATCGAGAACGGGACGTGTCGGATCGAGTCGTGGCAGGACTTCGTCCAAGAGCTTAAGCGGCAATTCTAACCCGAAAATGTCGTGTATGAGGCGCATAAGCGGCTGAGGGAATTGAGGCAAAAGGGCTCAATCCGAGACTATGTCAAGGAGTTCACGACCCTAATGTTGCAAATTCCCAACATGTCGGCGGACGACTCGTTGTTTTATTTCGTGGATGGGCTCCAACCTTGGGCCAGGAAGGAGCTACATCATCGGGACATTCGGACATTGGGTAGTGCCATCGCGGTTGCCGAGTCGTTGGTGGACTTCTCCGTCGTTCCCCGGCGAAAGGAGGAGCAATCGGCCAAGGGTGGGGGAGACCCACATGACAGGAAGGTCGTCCGGGAGCAGCGGAGGTCCACGCCGAGGTGGACTGATCGGGACGAGGCTGGCTCATCGAGGAGCAGCCATACCCCTCGTAAGGAGAACCCGCTTCCTTGTCCGATTCCCCGCATCATCGCTGACAAGGATCCCAACTTGGGGCAGTCCCTAAAAACTATGTGGCCCCTTGCACACATAGCAACCTCGCGGCTTGAAGGCAATTTTCCGTTCCTCGTA
>BMAC01000217.1:677735-706786 GCA_014905375.1 Phtheirospermum japonicum
GTGTTCATGGATTTTGGTTGATTTGAGATTGTGATATTGAGATTGTTGATGATCGTTGGCTAGATCTTATGGGTCTAGTGCCTAGATACATTTAGAACCATCAACTGGGATTGTTGGGTACTTAATATACAAGTTGAGATTTACAACCCTAGCTCTTACGTAAGGTGTTCGATGAAATGCCCAAGTGGTCGTGGAGATGATTCTAGAGCCCTAGACCCTTGTTTTATAAAACCTTTTCAAAACTTTTGATTTCATTGTTTGTCGTTTGAATCAACATCTTTATTCCAAGTGTTTAGGTTAGATTTTTCAATATTTTCTTATTCCTGAAAACAAACACAAAGAGAGCCTCCGATTAGCTTTCCTCGAGAGATTCGACTCGGTACAACTTGTCAACCTACAAGCGAACTTGTACTCTTGCGAGCGAACTTTTAAGCCTGGCAAACTTATTATTTAAAAGTAGGTGCGGAAAGTTTGAATCAAAAGGCGTACCTATGTGTGTCATCATTGCTTGGAACCTGGGCACATCAGACCTTTTTGCAAAAAGCTTAAGTTAGAGAGATCATCTACTTCCAGAAGCAAGACAATGTCAGTGAACATCTTCTCCAACACTAGGACTAACACTACTCACAGAGGCAAAATGGTGTGGGTAATAAAAGTTGATACTTATTGCAACATGATCTATATCTCTCTTAAGTCCAGTGTTGAAGGCTCCTGGTATTTTGATAGTGGATATTCTAAGAACATGACAGAACTGGCTGAACACTTGACTAACATTATCCAACACAATGGTGGCAAAGTTCAATACGGTTGTGGTGCGCATGGTCAGATTATAGGAAAATGAACCCTAAATGTGAAGGACTGAATAAACTACAAAACGTGCTAGTGGTTAAAGGATTGGCTGCCAATCTCATAAGCATCAGTCTGTTATGCAATGATGATCTCCATGTGAAATTCAGCCGAGATTCATGTCAAGTCTTTGACAACACTGATCAATGCATTTTTACTGGTACACAAACCACAAACAACTGCTACAAAGTGAACAATAAGATCTGGTGTAAAAGTGTACAACCTTCAGAATCTGAGGTGTGGCATCAAAGATGGGACATGTTAACTAAAAGATGATGGGGAAACTAGTCAAGTCTGAAGCAGTAAGAGGAGTTCCTAAGCTGTTCATCAACACCTCATCTGTGTTTGGTGATTGTCAAAAGGGAAAATAAACCAGAGTGTCTCACCTGGTGATCCAACACTTCAACACCTCTCGCTATCTGGAGCTTCTTCATATTGATCTTATGGTTCCAATCGAGGTAGAAAGTATTTGTGGTAAGAAATACTTGTTTGTTGTTGTTCGTGATTTTTCCCATTTTACCTGGATTAAATTTCTTCGTGAAAAGTTAGAAACCTTTGAAAGCTTTCGAAAACTGTCCAAACATGTCAGTAATAAATAATGTTTGCAAATTGGGAAAATTAGGACAGATCATGATAAAGAGTTTGAAAAGTCATCCTTTCAGAATTTCTGTGACAAATATGGGATTTCTCATGAGTTCTCTTCTCCCATTACACCCCAACAAAATGGAATAGTCGAGCGTAAAAATAGATATTTTCAAGAGATGGCTTGAACCATGCTAATTTCCAAAAAATTTGTAAAAAATATTTTTGGCTGAAGCAATTAACACTGCCTATTATATCTAAAATCAAGTCTATTGTAGGATTAGTACTTGTCAAGCACCCTACGAAATTCTTGTTGGAAAGAAGAAAAATCTGAAGTATTTTCATGTTTTCGGTTGTGTTTGCTATGTTTTGAATGATAGGTCCTACCTAGCTAAGCTTGATTCTAACAGTGACAAGTGTGTGTTTTTGGGATATTCAGTCAACAGCCATGCATATAGGGTATTTAATCTTAGAACTCTTACCATGATTGAGTCTATGAATGTCAGGTTTGATGAATTAGCATATATTTCTGGCAACTCTGTTGAGGATGATGTGGTTGATCTGCTTCGGAGTCCACAATTTCATCCTTCACTCACTCCAAGGGTATCCTCTGAAACTTCACCTGCTGTTACTTAAAATGTTGCAACACCTGAACAAACATCACAGACCCATGGAGACGCTGATGAAGAAACTTTTGAGTCTGATAAGGATTGGAATGATGCAATGACCTCTGATCCACTCGACAAAGATATTCCCTCCAAGATACAGAGGAATCACCCCACTTCTCAAGTTATTTTATCCTTGAACGAAAGAAATACTCGGAAGAAGCAGATCAACTTCAAGGAAATGGTAAAACTGGTTTGTATGGCATCATGATGTTCACTAACCAAAAATTCTTTTTTTGTGTCCTCTAAAGAGCCCAAGAAAGTGGAAGAAGCTCTCAGAGATGAGTTATGGATGCTATGCAAGAAGAACTAGATCATTTTGCAAAGAATGACGTATGGGACTTGGTACCGCACCAAGTGCAGGAAACGTCATTGGAACAATATGAATCTTCAGAAACAAAACTGATGAAATAGGTAACATTGTGCGAAACAAAGCTAAAATTGTGGCTCAAGGTTTTTCCCAAGTTGAAGGTATAGACTTTGATGAAACGTTTGCTCTTGTAGAAAGAATTGAGTCAATTAGAGTACTTCTGGCAATTGCTTTTCACTTGAACATTACTCTTCATCAAATGGACATAAAAAGTGCTTACTTAAATGGTGTTTTAAATGAGGAAGCATATGTTGAGCATCCTAGAGGTTTTGAAGATCCTCATAAAACTCAATATGTTTATAAATTGAAAAGGGCCCTCTATGGCCTTAAACAAGCTCCTAGAGCTTGGTATGACAGGCTTACTCAACACCTTCTTCAAATGAATTCTAAACATGGTTAAGTGGATAAAACTTTGTTCATTCTGAAAAGCAATCACAAGATACTAATTGCTCAAATCTATGTTGATGACATTATGTTTGGTTCAACCTGTGATAGACTGCTCAGATATTTTGTGAAAAGCATGTCTACCACCTTTGAAATGAGTATGGAAGGTGAGTTATCTTTTTTTTAGGGCTGCAGATCAAACAGTTTAGCAATGAAATTTTCATGTCACAAGCCAGTTATGCAAAGAATCTTGTAAAAAATTTTTGTTTAGATAATGCTAAGCACATGAAAACACCCATAGGGTCGAGTAAAAAATTATCTAGAGTCGATGTTAGTGAAAGTGTTGATCACACTGTGTATAGGAGCATGATAGGCAGTCTTTTGTATTTAACTGCGAGTCGCCCTGACATCATGTATAGTGTTGCTTGTGTGCTCGTTATCAGTCTAGTCTTAAAGAAACTTACTTAAAGGCACTAAAACGCATAATTAGGTATGTTGTTGGCACCTATAATTTGGGAATTTGATACACTAAGGATACTAAGTCTAATCTTGTTGGATACACTGATTCTTATTTGGCAGGTGATGGTGATGATAGGAAGAGTACAACTTGGGGTTGTTTCTTTCTAGGAAATAATCTTGTCTTATGGTATAGTAAAAAATAAAATTGTGTGTCCTTTTCAACAGCTGAAGCGGAATATGTAGCTACTGGAAGTGCATGTGCCCAACTGCTCTGGATGAAACAAATGATAGAGGAGTATGGGTTACAAAGTGATGTTCTTACTATTTTGTGTGATAATTCAAGTGCCATTGACATCTCAAAAAATCCGGTGCAACACTCTCGAACAAAACACGTAGATATCAGACATCATTTCATTCGAGATTTGGTTGATAGAAATGTTGTGAGTATTGAGCATATTGGAACTGAACATCAAAGCATTAGACTACGAGGGATTATTCAGATTAAGGAAATATCTTGGCTTATGTGCTTCTTAAAACATTGTTACTGGATATGCTGTAATATCCCTAGCAAAAACAGCTGCATCATACTTTTTCAACATGCATTTTTTTTCATAAAATTTCTTAGAACTTGTATAACTCACAAACGCAGGAACATTCACTGTTCAGGTGTGATGACAAAAGGGTCTGAAAAATTCAAAACAGGTAGTTGTGGGTTGGCTCTCGCAGAAACGTGTATTTCTCTCGGTGTGCATAAGAATTTTATGAAATAAAGGTTTGAAGGATGTCCCAGACATCCATTTATGGATGAAGATTTATCATGCTGATTATGCTAGAATTCAAAGAATCCTACTCATGGATTATTATGCTGATTGAGTGGAGGTTACATTACTCCCGGACATAAAATATCCTCAAACATAAATGACACAGTCATTCACCGAGTTAAGGATTGTCAAGTCATTGACTTTGTTGATTGAATATCAGCCCAAATGTAATCACACAAGAACTAACATTCTACTACAATTGTGATTTTTATATGTTTTCTTTAATATGTCATTCTTTTAGGCATACAATTAAGACATGCATGTTTGATGAATTTTGATCTTATAGTTCCTATAAGTGAAGATATGCTCATAACTATAATTAGTATTTCTCTTACTCAAATCTCATTATTTTTTGGTATTTTATTGTCCAGTGGGTTATTATTGTGGTGTTGTGGATAGGAGGTGTTCATACGCTTGCTTAATCAATTCGGGTTGGGTTTGGTGTTAGTGAGTTGTTTATTAAGGGGGAGTGGGCTTAGTCACCCCCGGTTTCTTAGGCCTTTGTTTGCAATTTTTGTTATTGATTTTATCCCACTAACACACTAACCACACGATTGAGTTTTCTTTGTGATATAAAAGTATCGGGTGAGTGTCCTGCGTGTCAGAGCAATTTCTCCAAAAAGTCTTTTCGAATTCAGTAAGCCAATTTCTCTTTCGTTTCAAAAAATGAGTCCCAAGAAAGCTAGTTCCTCGAAAAAATCCACCCCCTTGCTGCCCAAGATGGTGACTACGCCAGATGTCAGAGCCGGCACCGGTTCACTTCCGAGATATATGCCTCTCAATATTCGTGGTGAGCATGGTGTCCCCTCCTCTATCAAAGTGAATGTTGGTAGATCTTCCCTAACACCGTGCCCTAATCCTGAAGATTCAACAACTCAAGCGTCTCCTCCCAATCCATCCGCTAACCTATATCTGGTTCCTATCTCAGATCCAGCGGAACCGCATAACGCAATCTTCCCAGGTAACTCGGGAAATGAAATTGATGTTGATAGTTTTCCAAAATTGAAGTTTATTGCTTAAACGTTTGGAAGAATTGGGAACCCTTTGCTGAAGTGTTCGCGGCGTCTTCATGGAGTAGACCCTGGAAACCTGCTGGAGGCAGTCCCAAAGAGCAAGTCAAGTGGCAGTCGGCGAGTTCCATTGGAGAGGATGTCCTTCGTGGAATAAGGAGTAGAGTATGGTACTGACAGCGATGACTCTGATTATGCTCCACCAGAAGGTTTTGTTGTGGCCAAAGAAGAAATTCTTAGAACCTCTTCTTTAGTGACTCTAAAGACGAACAAGTAAGACAGTTCAGAGTGAAATAACACCAGTTGATGCCTCAGAATATGGTGGATCCTGATTCTGAACCCATGGATACCGGTGGTGAAGAGTTGTTGTCTGATGAAAACACCCCTTTGATGTCATCGCTGATGAAAATGGGAGAATTTGTACCTGTGCAAGCTGCTCCTATCACTGTGCCCACTACAACGATGAATCTTGATCCATTTGTTGCTGAATCATCTTCTAACTCAAGTCAGTCCTCTGAGAGAACTATTTCTGCTGGGAATCTTGATGTTGGTGAAAGTGTTGGCACACCACTGCTAAGCGAGCTTCCAGAGTCAGCAAGTGCACCTCCTACTATTCTGGCTACAACCAATGGCTCCTCTTTTGAGAGCTCAAGTGCATCTGACAATTCAGATGATGAAGAATGTGAGGTTGGACCGGAAAGTCTTGAAGAAGCTGTCGATGAGGATCCAGTGGATAAAGGAGATGGATCTAATAGTTTTGCTCTGGAGGATGATTCAGATGATGAGGAACTCGAGGTGAGTAAAGCTTATGCCCCTCATTTTTATATACTGGTGAGGCTGAGGACAGGTATAATGCACTACATAATTGGGTGATGATTGAGGAACGGAGAGTTTCTTTTGGACTCTTCGAGAAAAAAATTTGAATACACTTTTTAGTAGAAAGGGCTTGACATCGACTATGAATATTGCTATGACATATCTAAAGAAGGTAGTACTTGAATTTATGTCAACATGCTTCCCTCCATCTCGAATCAGCTGTCTGAGAAGTATGGCAAGGTCTTTGTGCGTGAAAAGATCTACTCATTCCCTCCCTCTGTTATCAATAACTTCTTCGGGACTGAGGATTATGAGAAGGAGTCACAGTGGATGATTTTGATGAGGTTGCCAAGTTTCTTACTGGTGGGAGAGTGTCAAAGTGGCCAAAAAGGTTTCTAAGCTCGCATCTGATGTCTTTGTACTCTATACTTTACAAAGTGGTCGTGTGCAATTGGGTGCCAACAATGAACACAACCACAGTAACCCGATCACAAGGACGTGCCCTATTTTGAATTGGGTCAGGAATGTGAGTCGAACTAATTGCTCTTTCAAAGTTGATTTTAGTTAAACAATGCATGTCTACTTTTAAAAGGTTTTACGTTTTGAAAGCAAGTTCGCCCACAAGAGAACGGGGTCACTATAGACTGGTAAGTTAAACCGAGTCGAATTCTCAAGGAGTGGAAATAAGGGGTCGACGATGTTTATTATATTGAACTTCACAAATTCTAATTCTACACACGCGAACAAAAAGGTATTTTTGATTATTTTCAGCAAACTATAATTTAAAGCTAATCTTGCAAAGAGAGTGTCAGTCTCTATGCAGGAACGTAACTAAAGTTTATAAAAACTTAACAACAAATTTAAAAACTAATTTAAAAACTATTCGAATAATTAACAAGTATATTTAACTAACAATTGTCACTCAAACATCTTATCGAACACCTGGTAAGCATTGACAAATCGTACTTCTAATAAGAATAATTACCGACATAAAAGTTATAGAATGGCAAGGATATTCAAAAACCAAATTAACCAACACAAAGTCTGAAAATGAAAACAATAACAATAAATCTTATTTGATCAAAGATTTGAAACAAAATAAACATTCCAACATAAAATTTCAAAACAAGAAACATTCACCCAATGGATTGAAAACTACAAAATAGAATTTGAGTTTAAGAGAATACTAGTTACCGAATGAACAATTAATTTGAAAGACGAGTGCTATGCTAAATCCAGTGATTCCGGAGTATTGATCTTTTATGCCAGGCACCCGGAAGTTTGTCACGAACTCTGAATTGCTGCGTTCTTCGAGAATGAATGGCACGCTAATAGAACTCGATCTACCTCGTATGAAATTATCGTGAGGACTCTCGTGTTAGGTCACGTTATTCGATGATATCCTTTGGCTGAGGTTCTTGGTCTTTTTGTCGTCTACCAGCCCCACTCTCATCTGCGTAATCGAACGATCTTTTGAAAATCAATTTTGTAACGCTCGCGTCCGGCCGGATGGTCTAAAGCATCTGACCGGATGGGGTCTCTGTCAGCCAATGCGGCCGGATTCTTGATCCATCCGATCGGATGTGAATCCAGTGGGTCAATTCGGTTGGGACATCCGACCGGGTGTGATTTCAGCAAGCCAGTTCAGTCGGATGTTAGATCCATCCGACCGGATGAGTGTCCTTATAGCTACTTCTTGGCGCTAAATTTCTCGTCCTTGTCTCTCGATTCTCATAACGGCTTACGAGCTCTATCGTCTTGAACTCCCAGGCTCGTCAAGCGCTCTAGCTGCATGAGGAAATACAGAAGTCATCTCAAAAGGACCAATTATCGATCGAAAACTCGAGAAGTTAAGTGAAAAGTTGTAAAAATGCAAAATTATGCAAAATAGTCTAATCTCAACCCGAAAAAGATAACAAAATGACTCAAACATGACTCGAAACATATAAAAAACTCATAAAAATACATAAGAATCAACCACCCCACGCTTTATTGGTTTGTTCGTCCTCGAACAAACGAAAGAATCAAAACCACGTAAGTATGAAAGTATCTAGATCAAAGAGCCATGTTGTGTATACAATATAGTTTTAAAAATATAAACACTTTTGTCAAAAACTCCTAAGCTAAGCTCGTGTTACCTTTTCGCTTTGAAATCAAAAGAATGCATCCTCATAAAAGGAAAATATATAATGGTACACTCATTTGCTCGTGTTTTTCAAAAGGTAAATGTATACGCTCGGATCAACAAAAAGAATGCATTCAACGACTCGTGAAAATCAAAAACTCGTATATCGAATAGGTGTGCACATATGGTTAAGAATCGGATGAGGATTTCTAGGGTTGTAATGTAGGCTCTTTGGTAGTCTATGTCATATATAAAGATGTATGGCTAAATTGCGAACAAACATAATAAATAACTCACTCAATCAATAATTCTAAGCATAGAGCATAGTTTTTGCTCCTCATTCTTCCCAAAATAACCATATATCATTATTCTTAGCCCTATGTAACAAACAAACCCGAACTAACACATTCGATCCTAAGGAACATGAGCATTAGTTCCCTTTATACTCGCTTACCTTTACAAATAGACTTATTCTAACACCTGGATGCCCTTATGAACTTAAGCACCCTATTTTTTTAACCACTAATTTCCACCTTACAATTGTCATATTTCAATAGACCAGTGATAAATAAACTATCACCACAGAAACTTAAAAGAAATAAGAGCTACAATTATGCTTGTGTCTAATAAAGAGACGGGATAAAGGCTCGAGGGGCTCATTAGGAATTATAGTGGTTTTTATTTCTGAATATGGCTGGAATCGGGTTTTATATGTGCCTATCGTTATTTCCAAAACCAAATGCACACATGCGATTATAGAGACTTCTTAAAACACTTATCGAATCAAAACATGAAATGTTGATAAATACACAAAGTTCCTTACTAGGGTTCTTTTCAATCTTTTGAAAACAAGATGATCGAGTTTAAAGAGCTTCGAAAAATTTCTAATGACTAAGTGTTGTTTTAAATGTATATATAAGTGGGTTTTGATAAAATTTTACACTAAACAAGTTCAAAAGACTCTAACGTCAGATCACACAATACATGATTTTGACAGGCAAGCAAGTATAAACACAAATAAGCATGGAAATGAGTTCAACGTACGTCGACACAAAATGATCCATAGTTGAGGCTCCTAGTTTACGGAAGTGGGCTGAAAATTTTGAACGGCGTTCACCTCCTAATCCTCATCTTCGTCAAACGTTACTTGACTTGCATTTGCTCCATGTCCAAATGCTCCACAAATCCCACACAATTCGTGTGAAAGTTGCGACGACTCCTCCTCTCGCTTCTTCATACTTTTCAACAAAGAGACTTGCTTCGTGAGTTCCTCAATCTTATTATTCTCCTCTCGAGAAGTTGAAACCTCCTTCACTTTGACCTTTCTAGGCCGGGAGCTCGTCTGCTATGAATTCTCACCCATAAGCTCAAATAGATCACATGATTCTCTTGCGGTTAAATCTCCAAAATCACCGGCTTTCGCTTCCACGTGTTGCTTATAGCTCGGTAACAAACCCTCATTGAAATAGTTATTAGTCATTTTATGAATGTTTTTGTGATGCGGGCATGCATGTGGGATCCCCTTGTAGTGTTCCCACGCCTCGTGGAACCATTCCTCGTCCATTTGCTCGAAGTTGGTAATTTCCCTCCTCAACTTCTCCGTCGTTTGGGCCAAGTAATACCTACCCACAAATTTCTTGTGAACCATATCCGAAATAGTCAGGGAGTTAGGTTACAGCGATAAATCCACCGCTTTGCTTTTTTCCTTCAGGCTGCCCGGGAAGCATCTCATTCTAAGATGCCCTTCATTTAGTCCCCGAGCTAGAATTTCGGACACCACCGCGTAGAGTTCTTGAATGAAATCGAGCGGCTCTTCGTTTGGCATGCCGTAGAAAATGGGTAGCTGGCTGGAATGGTTGGACTTGAAGTCATAATCTCGGGCCGTGGGGCCTAAGATTAGGACTAAGCTGCACGGACCGGGTTGGGCACACAAGGTCACTTTGTCGACACTCGTTCGGATATCGAGGGGTTCATCCCCCACCGAAATTAGCACGTCCTCCGTTATCTCTCCGTCCACCGTACTCTTCCCGATTCCGATAATACCGATCATCATCATAATGCCCGTAATCCTCATCCTCATATGCATTGTTCTGGGCATTTTCGTTCTGGCAAGCGTGGTACTGTCGCCCTTCTCCTCTATTTCGAAAATGATTCAGTTCTCGCTGTTAGTTCTTATATTCGTTATTCTGCTGGTTATTTTGGGGATGGGGCCCACCGTTACCAATGTAGTTGTGTTTGACCTCTTGATTTGCCCAAGCATTGAAAGCTCGGGCTTCTTCCCGGTTCTGGAAATGTTGTGATGTTTGGTTGATCAGATTTTATGGCATCATCATTCGGCGGTTGTCTTGGGGCTGGAGCCCCCTGTTGTTTGCAGCTTCGAGGATCTCGGGTCCTCTCTATTTCTCGTCCTGGTTGTGCTCTTGGTTTTTGATAAGAGCAAATAACTGTGGGTCTTCATTCCGGACGTCGTTCTGTTTGTCTCTAAATTGCATGTCATCGTCGGGTGGCATGCCAAATAGTTGATCGCGAGGTGGAGTGTGGTTGTCATATACTGTCCCTCATCTATCATTTATTCCTCCTCTTCCTCCAGTTCCTCGGTCTCCATAATTCAGAATGTTTGACGTGGTAGCTGGGGTTGCTTCGAATGGATTCCCATCGGGGAAAAGAAAGAGTCGTCTCGGTCTCCTTACTCATTCTATGCTGTTGATAAATGAGGCAAGCTCACCTTTAAGGCCTCTTCGACCTTGCATCAACAATACGCAACATCAACACATCGAGTGGCAAACCAAGAACAATTATACATAATATCCAACATAAAATTAACACAAATAAAAGTCGCCAACGCCTTTTCCACTTCCCGACAACGGTGAAAAATTTTGAGTCGGACTAATTGCTCTTTCAAAATTAATTTTAGTTAAACAATGCGTGTCTACTTTTAATAGGTTTTACGTTTTGAAAGCAAGTTCGCCCGCAAAAAAACGGGGTCACTGTAGACTGACAAGTTAAACAGAGTCGAATTCTCAAGGAGTAAAAATACAGGGTCGACGATGTTTATTATATCGAACTTCACAAATTATAATTCTAAACACGCGAACAAAAAGGTGTATTTGATTATTTTAAGCAAAGTATAATTTAAAACTAATCTTCCAAAGAGAGCGTCAGTCTCCATGCCAGAACGTAACTAACGTTTTTAAAAACTTAAGAACGAATTTAAAAACGAATTAAAAAACTAATTTAAAAATTATTCGAATACTTAACAAGAAGATTTAACTAACAATTGTCACTCAAACATCTTATCGATTACCTGGTAAGCATTGACAAATCGTACTTCTAATAAGAACAATTACCGACATAAAAGTTATAGAATGACAAGGATATTGAACAACCAAATTAACCAACACAAAGTCTGAAAATGAAAAAAATAACAATAAATATTATTCAATCAAAGATTCAAAATGAAGCAAACATTCCAACACGAAATTTCTAAACAAGAAATATTCACCCAATAGATTAAAAACTACAAAATAGAATTTGAGTTTAAGATAATACTAATTTGAACAGAATGAACGATTAATTTGAAAGACGGGTGCTATGCTAAATCAAACGATTCTGGAGTATTAATCTTCTATGCCACGCACCCGAAGGTTTGTCACGAACTCCGAATTGTTACGTTCTTCGAGAATAAATGGTACGCTAACAAAATTCAATCTAAATCGTATGAAATTGTCGTCAGGGCTCTCGTGTTAGGTCACGTTACTTGATGATATCCTTTGGCTTAGGTTTTTGGTCTTTTATTAGTCTACCAACCCCCATTCTCGTCTGCGTAATTGAAGGATCTTTTGAAAATCGATTTTGTAACGCTCGCGTCCGACCGGATGGTCTGAAGCATCCGACCGGATGGGGTCTCTATCAGCCAATCTGGTCAGATTCTTGATCCATTCGATCGGATGTGAATCCAGTGGGTCAATCCAGTTGGGGCATCCGACCCACATAAGTCATCTCAAAAGGACCAATTTTTGATCGAAAACTCGAAAAGTTGAGTGAAAAGTTGTAAAAATGCAAAATTATGCAAAATAAATCTCAACCCGAAAAAGATAACAAAATGACTCAAACATGACTCGAAACATATAAAAACTCATAACAAATATGTACGAATCAGAATGCTGTTTAATTTTGGACAGACTGTGTTTGATTGTGTGAAAAGGTTTGCGGACACAATGGCTACAAAAGTTGCCTTACCTTTTCCCTCCCACATCTACTTAATTTTGGCTGATCAAGGGCTGTGCAAATACGATGGAGAACACTTTAGTGGTGCGCCTGGGTTCTTTGGTCTTAGTAATAAGCACTTTGAAGGACCATATTGTATCGTTGATCTGCCCTTAGAGTTTTCTGATGATAAGGATCAGAGTGCTACTGCTGCTGCTGCTCGGGATATTGGTCCGAGTGTCACTAACACCGAGACTAACATACTTACTTCTGTCTCTATTGATATTTCTGATTTACAGGTGCAGCTGAGATTAATTGATAAGCAGATTGCTGGAGCCAAAGCTCACCTTGAGGGGCTGGTGCAATTGCAGACTTTTTACACTAAGGCTCTCTTTTTGCATTCTGGTCATAAAGGGGGAGAAGATGGTGGTAAGCGGGCTGCAGGTTATAAATGAAAGGGAAAGGTAGTTGATGAAGTTGATGGTGACAATGAGGCTCTCCTAACTACTCCTCGTCGGTCGATAAGGAATCGGGCACACAGTTACTGAATAGAGCTGGACATTTGTTTTTTTGTGTGTGTGTTTTGATTTTCTGATGATACATTTTCAAAACATCCTTTGGATTATATTTTTGGATATTCGCTTGATTAATCTATTGCTTTAGTTATTAATTATGTTACTATCATTTGCAATAACATTCTGGCAGCCCTCTACCATTCATGGAAAGTAAGTAGCTGTATAACTCAGGTGGAGTTGTCTAAAACTACTTTTTTGTCCAGAAAGACAAAAGGGGAAAATTGATAGGATTTTATTTATCTTTTACGTAGATTAAAATCTTATTAATTATTTTAGAGTTATTTTCCCTTCTGGACTCTTGTGTTAGTTAGAATGTTTAGTAGATTAATCTTGCAAATAAATAGAGTCCTTTATCTTGGTAAATATTTTATCAGGTCTTACTTATTTATTTTCTAAAAGATAATTATCAAAACCTTATTTTGTGGAAATATGACTCTCTCAAGGAAGTTGGGCTATATATCACTTGACGTTTTTTTTTTTTAATGAATGTAGAGAGGACAGAGGACGAGAAAAACAGAAAGCAAACTACAACTTTTGTCGCTCATCATCTGAAGGTTCTTCAAGTTTGTGTTCAAGGAGCGAGTTGTTTGAGTATTTTTATAATATACTAGATATCATAATTCCTTTGTTTGTAAAACAATTACTTCTTTTCTACTAATATATTTTCTGGCCTAAGATCACGATATGTGAGTTATTTTAACTCACAAACAAAATTCATTTCTGCGTTTATCTTACAAGTATACGGATGTTAACTAACATTTGTGTTCAAATTACGTTCATGCTAGTTGTTGAATACCTTCAAGACTTTCACAATCAACGGATATTCACCGAAGTTCGGACAGCAGCACTGACGAGTTCTGGCAGTAGATCGAGGATCGATTTCAGACTGATGAGCTGACTAGAGCTATTGTTCGATCCGAGAATGCAAACGGGCTGTGTTGCCGGCAATTTGGACTTAGAGCCCAATCACTATACATACGGTTTGAGAGAATAAGTTCGAGTCAAAAATCGAGTTTGGACAAAATTATAATAGACAAGTTCGTAGGTTGTAATTATTTGAAAATATTTGCGTTTCAGTAATAACTAAATATGTAGTACATCGATGGTTGCGGACCCAACACTAACACTTATCAAGATCATGAAGCATTTTTTTGTTTTTTTTTTTAGAAATGACAACTATTATATAGTGATATAGAGTAGAAATTACTTTTAAAAAAATTGACGGAAAATGGGTCGGTACAATGATGTATGTTATTTTGCAGGTGATCGTTCGTGTGGAACGAGCAAGGGAGAGACGGTTGATCAGAATTTGATGGTTAGCTTGAAGAATCTTGGCCAGCCCATGATTGAGAACATTCAGGTACTTATGATTGGGTTTTTCTTGTTTCCTGATTAAAAGAAAGGTTAATAAATTACGAAAAACTCTACCCTTGAGGTTTAGTGTAATTAGAAAAAATTTCGGTTATCTTTCAAAATAACAAAATACACTCTTAATCGAATAGGGTTGGATTAGTTGGAATATCCCATGGTATCACTTGTTTGTTTTCGAAATTGTTGCTTGGGATAAGTGTGAAGCCCGGGAAAATATCATACAAATGGGTGATAAAAATTTTCCCAATTTCCTACTTAGGATTATGTTATCCTTAATCTTTGTTTGGAGTTGTTTTTACAGTTTTAGCCTTCAAGGTTTATTTAGGAGATTTTACCCATGAGGGGTTCCTTGTCATTTTTTCAGTTTTATCGGCAAAGAGGATTGTATAGGAATCCGAACTCCAAACACAAAAAATTATATCAACGAAGAGTGCGTTCCTATCCTATCACAAATATTTATCCAATCCCATCAGCAAAACCAAAGGAACCCTAAGAATATTTTGTAATTACCTCAAGTTTATTGTTTGTGATTCACCCTAAAAAGAAATAAAAAATAAAATTGGCAACTTTAAATTGTTCATTTCTTGACTTTGCAGGTGATTGAGACTGTGTTAATATTTTGACTAAATATGTAGTACATCGATGGCTGAGGACCCAACACTAACACTTATCAAGATCATGAAGCATTTTTTTATTTTTTTTAGAAATGACAACTATTATATAGTATATATATATAGAGTAGAAATTACTTTTAAAAAAATTGACGAAAAATGAGTCGGTACAATGATGTAGGGATATGCATCGGAAATAGGAGGCACGAGGCCATGAATAGCCCGAGACCTAAACAAATTGCGTGACGAATTGGGTAAAGGAAAATACTACTCAATGTCAAGGACTCAGGTACATGCTGACTTTCTTGTAAATATTTTTTCCCTGTTTCCTGTTCTTTCTTTCCTTTCCTTTTCTTTTTTTTTTTCTTTTGGTTTATTACTAGGTTGTTGTGAGGGACCCAGTTTGTACTGTATTTTCCTTTTGATCTCCTTGGATATTCGCGATTTTAAATTTAGGATTAATCGTGACAATGCCCGTGAGGTTTAATGTTTATAAAAAACATTTATATTTCAAAATTGTAAGTGTGGATTATTTGTCAAAAAGAAGTTCAAAAATTAATAAATATTCAAAATGCAATTTTAAGGAGATGCTTGGTGAATTTGTTGGAAACGGGAATAAGTTTGATTGTGGAGGTTAATGGGTTTGATAAACCGCTGATTTTTTGGGGTATGACTTAACACCGAAAATTGGACAATCACACTCATAGTGTTTTAGTTACCAAGCACCACTTTGATACACTTTCTCATTCTCCACTCCCCAAACCCACCAACCAAGCATCAAGCATCCACTAAGTTAAATAATTCATAATTCATGTGGATAAATACATAAAAACACAATTAGTGTGCATTCGTCAACAAGTAACTGATGTAGGACAATTTAGGTATTTGTTATCTTTATGTATTATGAAAACATGTATTTGATACCTTATATAAAGGGAGTTTTTGATAAATAAGAGAACCTTAATTTCTATTGTCTCCTTCGTCTCCTTTATGTCTTCTTCTTTTCTACTTTTCCTTTTACACGTTATCAGAAAGAAACTCTAACCTATGAGAGTGGTCGACAAATAAGCCTCTATAACCAAAGCAACAATTACACAATTTTCGTAGGTTAAAAATCTAACCACGCTATAAGTTTGAAAAATTATTTTATGACGTTTCAACCGTTGGATCGCATTAAAACTTTTACAGAACCTTAAAGACCTATTGAAATACGTCCTGAACGGTGAAGATTGGATTCGAAGATATGAGTAATTATATATAAATTTCCAAACAAAGTATATTTTATTTTCAGAAGCTTTCTATGCAGCGTTTTTAAAAATAAGATTTCGCAAGATCGAGCCGTTGGACCAAGCCTAAAATTGGATATATTATTCCATATACGTGAAAGATTATTTTTGAATGATGAAGATCTGGATTTGAGGTCCGTAGAGCCTGATAATAGATTTTGAATAGAGCTGATCATGTTTCCTGAAACTGTCTGCCCTGTTTATATTAAATTAAATTACGCACAATCTAACCGTTGGATGAAATTGAGTTTTGGATAAAATGTTCAAAAGATATAGTGGTTAAATTTGTACAGTGGAGATCGAGTTAGAAGGTTTATGTAATCAGAAATATATCACGGATAAACCTATTGCAAAAACAAAATTACGAAAGAATCGTGTCTTTCCTCTAAGGTAACTCGAATTACTCTATTATTTATTAAATGCAACTAATAAATATTTATTTGTATGTATATATGGCATGATATGTATTATTTTGCATTCTTATACAAAGCATGTATATATGTTACCCATGATTATATGCATATGATGTTATGTACAATACTGGGAAAAAAAAAAAATTGCATTACTTTAATGATATTCATTGAGTAATATATTATTTCTTATGATTTTAGAAATTGTAAATAAATTTATTTACATGATTATATGAGAGATTGATCATGATTTTATCAATATGTTTAGTTAATCATGAATTTCGATGAATTGATAAATTCATGTATGTTGGTAATTCTCGATGAATTGATCATGTATGTTGTAATTCTATTCGAGTTTATTTATAAGCTACTTTAAACATGTATAATTGATTGTACATTTGCATATTTTCATGATAATGAAAGTTCAAGAACGATACAAAATTGTATAACTAAGTCTTGTGACAAAGTAAATTCACATGATATCAAAGAAAGATTATGATATACTTCAAAATTAATTATATAAATAAATTGATTGAACTATCTCAATCTAAATACAATTTAATATACTCAAAAGAAATTGAGTACTACCATCATTGGTTTGATGTGGAAACTAGAAGAACTACAATTCCACAATGATATCATCCACAAACCCCTCACTGACAAAGAATTGTCAAACTAAACCAAAGTCAATTCTCTAATGAATTTGAGAATTCATATTGACCCCAATATTATGTTGGAAATATATTTAGTTACAAACTTTCAATGAACTCTGGGATGTGCTCTAAATGAGTATTTTGAGAATTTTATGAAACACTACTACCAAGGCTAAGAATTTAATGAAAAGAAATTTGTTTACTTGCTAAAAAGGGTCAATGACTTTGATATGTTGCGACTAAAAACATGTCTTACCATATGTGAAAAAGAAAATCATTTTAAATGACAATAAGTGATTGAGAGATACGATCTCACTCTTTTTTTTTTCACTTGAGCAAACATACTGATGCACTTGTATAATATTAATTATGGTTGTAAGTCATTGAGATACATGACATTATTCTTTATAATACCAATGTTAGACCTCTGGATAAAGAAATTTCTTGAGGCTAACTAGGATCGATATGAATAGTGGAAATAACCTCAAAGTAAAGGGGAAGAGACATGTTAATCCCTACCTATGTGGAAAGAATGAACTGCAAGGTAAGATATGTAAGAGTTTGTGATATTTATTAGTCGTGGTAGAAGTCATGGAGGTTCTCCCAATAACCTTGCTTAGTCAATGGATATCCACTATTTTGATTGATGAAATTTGTTTGTTTTTTACTTTATAAAAAACTTATGAAGGTATAATCAATCATTCATATTAGACTATTGTATTTGTTCTTAAAACTTATTTTGAGTTAGATTTATGTGATGTAGCCTGATTTAAATTAATTATTATTTTTGGCTTATTGGTAAATTTTGCATTTCATTCTGAAGCATTGAATATAATTGAGTTTATTTACCACACATTCACATAAAAAGGTTCATGAGTAAACTATTAAGATCTAATGTAACATGTCTAGCAAATAATATATAATATTAGAATGAAAAGTATTTCGTTCAAATATCGTGAAGAATGTGAGAATTTGTCGAGAAATAGACAATTATTCACTGAATTGATGTTTATATGTAAAAAAGTCTTGATGTCTAGTGGCACATTGATTAAAGTCATAAAAGCTCAGTATGGACCAAGAGCGAAACGAACCTTGTTAAGTTTGATGATATTCATGTTGACGATTATCATTAAGAAATACATTATGAGAATGGAACTATACCGTTAACTTATGTGGAAGAAAGCACGTTTTAGACTCAATCTATTAATTTTACTTTACTATTTTTTGATTATTGAATCATAAGAAATGACCAAAAAAGAACTTTTGGACACTAACTCATTCAAGTTTTGATACGACCGGCATGGATTCTTTGGTCGTCGTGATATGATGCTACATATTATAAGAAATTAACATGGACATATTTTATTTTGAGTGAAACACAAAATGAGATAGAAATTTGATTCACAGTATAGTGTCGAACTAATGCTGTTTAATTACAGATAGTGCATTCTAAAGTACTAGGAGCACAGCACTACATACATTCATATCTCTAAGATACATCACTCATTTTTTTCAAAACTTGTTCATTAACAAAATTGTATGATTGAGACATGCATATCTAAAGATACAAAGTATAATATTCCATTCTTATAATTGATAATTGGCGATACATGTGGACATAACCATTTAAAATGCAGATCTTTCAAGTATTTTTATAGTTTTGATCGATGCTTCGGCACATATCGTCCATAAAAATATTATATTTTCAAAACTTCTAGCATATTTAGTATGATTGAGGACTCACCACCCTTATAAAGCACCCAAACTCATAATGTTAGAGAGTTTACATCAAAAGTATTTGATGTCTATTGCGTTTTAATCAAGATCGATGTAATGCATCTTCTACCCTAATGTGCATATACAATAAGGTCTCAAAGAAGACACCGTCGAAAAGAATATTAATGGTGACTAAGATAATATTTATGTGCACTCATATATTTGTCTCTGCACAGGGTTATGCAATATTGCACGCAACTCTTACTTATTCGTTTATGAACCTCTGCTTACCAAGTAATTTGCATACCAGTTGGTAACTAGATATAAGTCTGATAATTCATATCTACACATATTTAATTACGCAGTATATGAGCCTATTGCGCCCCCACAACGCATTTATATGGATTTCTAAAGACGACTAAGTATTTATGTTGGATATGAATCTCCAACAGTCATTCGATGTTTGAACCTTTGGTAGACGATCTCTTTACCGCTAAAAATTTAAATTTGTCACTCTAATGAGACAGTCTTCCCGTTGTTAGGAGGTGATAAGAAAAAGTATTTTTTAATGGAATGACAGGAGTAGCTTCACACTATGTCTCATTATGATCCCCGCATTTCACAATGTAACGTGAAAGTAAAGTAAAGTGAACAATTGATCTTCAAAGTATAGAAGACTCAATTTCTAAAGTGACGAGATCATATATATACCAGCTGCAAATGTGTCTGCAAGATTAAAAGTCCCCATAAAGGGCACAATGTCACCGATTAAGACATTACAACCATACTTAGTGGAGGTATCGTTGAGGTCATGACTCCCAAAAGGAACAGAGGGGTTCACTTGGTTCGATCAATACTCGCCCAAGGAATAAGAGGGCATGTATCGCACAACTTCAATTGATCATCAATGAACATAATTTCTCTCATGAGATTATCTCTGGTTATACTTATATCCATGAATCATTACTGGAGGATGCTCCGATACTTAATATGATTCAAGAGAATAAAGAAATCTCAATATACTATGAGAATTTATATGAGTTGATTGAAGAAAATTTCTCACACATTGATGATATATATACATTCTTGCTCAAGGAATCATAGAGCACAATGGTATTGAACCACGCTCTATTGAAATGTCAACAAAGAGCAAATTGGCCTAATTATAAAGAATCAATTCAAGTAGAACTAAATTCACTGACAACAAGACAGGTATTTGGTCTGGTAGTGCTAACCTCACTGTTATGAATGAATAGGATTAAAAAGCAGAAAATAGAAAGTTAAAGAAAACAAAGATTTACGTGGTTCACCAAATTTGGCTACGTCTACGGGCAGAGAGAAGAACAAATTTTATTAACTGATTAGGGTTACAGATTTCAGATCTCAAGGACCATAAATTTAGCAATGAGAGGATACACCAAATTGGACTTAAGGCCCAAAACTGCATACCATTTGGGACGGGGTCGTCTACCCACGTCTCCCCCACCCCCGTACAACACGCCGAAGTGAGAGATTCAAGACATATCAACAAATCTCCACCTTGACTTGAATCTTCCTTGCAGATGCATCATTATAAAGCCAAATAAACAAACACCTTCTTTCTGCCTCAGATTTTCCCTCCTTGGGCAACTCACAGCTTGTGACGTTTAGCAAGTCCAAACAATGTCGAAACTTGCTATGTGGGACCGGCTTGGTGAACATGTCAGCAGGATTATCAGCAGTACCTACTTTCATCAACTTGATTCTCTGCTCATTCCTTAGAAAATGATACCTCACATCAGTATGTTTGGTCCTCTCATGATAGACCTGATCCTTGGTCAAACAGATTGCACTCAGACTGTCACAAAACACAGTAACTTGATCATGATGTAGACCAAAATCACCTACAAGCCCTTTCAACCAAATTCTATCTTTAGTAGCTTCCGTCAGTGCCATATATTCTGCTTCAATTGTAGACAAAGTAACTGCAGCTTGTAGAGTTGCCTTCCAACTAACAACAGAACCACCAAGAGTGAAGACATATCCAGTCATAGATCTTCTACTATCAACATCTCCAGCATAGTCAGAGTCAGAGTAACCAGTCACAGAACCGTGATCATCGCCTCCATACAAGAGACAACATCAGACGTACCTTTAAGATGACAAAAAATCCTCTTCACAGCTTGTCAATGCTCCTTTCCAGGTCGTCCCATGAGTTTGCTGACAACACTCACAACATGTGCAAAATCTGGTCTAGTGCAGACCATAGCATACATCAAACTCCCTACTACATTAAAGTATAGGACCCGAGACACGTATTCCTGTTCAACTACAGACTTCGGTGTATAATCATCCGATAAATGAATATTTGTAGCACTTGGGGTATCAATAGGCTTGGCGGTAGACATGCCAAATCTAGACAAGATCTTTTCAATGTAATTCTTCTATGACACGAAGAGCTTCTTATTTTCTCTTTCCCTATATATCTCCATGCCCAGAATTTTTTTGGCAGCACCCAAATCCTTCATATCGAACTCAGCACTGAGCAGATCTTTCAGCTTCTGAATATCAGACTTGGACTTCGCAGCTATGAGCATATCATCCACATGCAGAACGAGATAGATCATTGAACCATCATCTGCTTTGTTGTGATACACACAACAATCATGTGGACTCCTGTTGTATCCCGACTGGATCATGTAACTGATAAACCTCTTATACCAATGCCTTGGAGACTGCTTTAGCCCATATAAGGACCTCTTCAACTTGCAAACATAATCTTCCTTCCCCGAAACCTGGATCCCCTCTGGTTGAGTCATGTAGATATCGTCTTCGAGCATTCCATGTAGAAAAGATGTATTCACATCTAGTTACTCAAGTTCTAAATCTTGTTGTGAAACCATTACTAGTAACACTCTGATAGAAGTGTGTCTGACCACTAGTGAGTATATCTCATTATAGTCAACCCCCTCCTTCTGTGTGAACCCTCTTGCAACTAGTCGAGACTTATATTTCACACCTTCACCAGATGTGGTTTCTTCTATCTTCTTGAATATCCATTTACAAGTACAATCTTCCTCCCCTTAGGCCGTTTGACTATCTCCCAAGTCAAATTCTTTTCAAGTGATTCCATCTCTTATCGCATTGCAGTGAGCCATTGAGCCGACTCACTACCTGAAACAGCCTCTCTGTATGTGAATGGTTCACCTACAGATGGTTCTTCCTCTTCCACCTCGTCAGCGACTTGTAATGCATAAGTCACCATATCCTCAAAACCGTATCGCACAGGAGGCTTCGCGCCTATTCTCCTAGCTCTATCAACAGCTATGCTTGTCTGGAAAGCTTCTGGATGAACATCTGAACTTGTACTTTCAGTAGTAGTATGTTGATCTTCTCTACCTTGGAGTTGTGATTTACTCTCATCGAGAGGTACTTGAAGATCCACCTGTTTATCAACACTACTACGATTTTCTACACCAATGGACTTCACAACGGGGTTAAGCATAGAATTCTCATCAAAAATCACGTTCCTGCTGAATATAACTCTATTTTCTGAAGGTGACCAGATTCTATATCCCTTAACTCCGAAACCAACAAACATACCCTTCTTAGCTCTTGGTTCTAATTTACCCTCACTAACATGATAGTAAACAGTACACACAAAACCTTCAACAACGAGTAATCTGCAGGTTTATTAGACCATACCTCGTAAGGTGTCTTGCAATCAATGCCAGTGTGAGGATCACGGTTGATCAGATAGCACGCCGTGTTTACTACTTCTGACCAGAACTTTCTAGCCAAAACAGCATTTGAGAGCATGCATCTTGCTCTCTCCAGTAATGTCTAATTCATGCGCTCTGCCACACCATTCTGCTGCGGTGTGTGTCGAATGGTGTGGTGTTGAGCAATCCCTGCATCCTTGCAGAACTCGTTGAAATCAAACGAACAGAACTCCAGGCCATTATCAGTTCGCAGTCGCTTGATCTTCTTCCCAATCTGATTTTCTACCAACCCCTTCCACTGCTTAAATCTCTTTAACGCTTCACTTTTGTTCTTCATCATAATTACCCAAGTCATCCTTGAGTAGTCATCAATCATAGACACAAAATATTTGTGGCCTCCAATAGACTCAACACGTGATGGACCCCTAAAATCCATATGAATGTAGTCAAGAATCCCCTTGGTCTAATGAATGGCCTTCTTTAAGAACTTGCTGCTATGAAGCTTCCCAAACACACAATGCTCGCAGAATTCAAGACTCTGCACTTTATGCCCAGAAAGAAGATCCCTCTTTGACAAAATCTGCATCCCTCTTTCTCCTATATTACCGAGCCTCATATGCCACAGTCTGGTCATATTCGTGGTCTGAACCTCGGATGATGCAACATCAGCATAACCTTTCACAGTGGAACCTTGCAGATAATATAAGGTACCACGTTTCAAGCCTGTTAGGACCACCTTTGAACCTTGACAGACATACATAACTCCACCTTCTCCTTTGAAATTGAAACCCTTGCTGTCAAGAAGATTCAATGATATCTGATTCTTCATCATCTGTGGAACATGCCTGACTTCATTCAAGGTGCAGAATACCCCATCATTTGTCCGTATTCTGACTGAGCCAATTCCAACCACTTTGCAGACAGCACTGTTTGCCATGGAAACATTTCCTCCATCTATCTGCTCATAGGTCGAGAAGAACTCTTTGTTAGAACAAATATGGTACGATGCCCTAGAATTAAGAATCCACACATCATTATGATGAGACTGTCCAGCTGCAACCAAAGCCAAATCTTCTTCAGAATTCGTATCAGTTTCTGCCACAGCTGCAGAACCGCCGACACCCCCTTTCTTCTCCTGCTTCCTCTTCTTCTTAGGACAATCATTCTTCCAGTGCCCTGGTTCTTTACAGTAATTGCAGATATCTTCGTGTTTAGAACCTTTTGATCCTTTCTGATTCGGCTTCCCTATTTTCTTCCCGAATCTACTTTTCTTTACCTGTGCAAACAGCTCCGATGCCTGATTCTTTGTGGCAGAGCCAGTTGCCTGTTGACGGTCTTATCTGCTGTGGAGGGTAGATCGAGCATCTTCCGGAGACAGAGTATCTTTCCCAGTAATAAACGTATTAACAAAATTCTCATACGATTCAGGCAAAAATATTAACAAAATTAAAGCAGCGTCCTCATCTTCTACTTTAACATTAATATTACGCAAATCTAGTAAAATTTTGTTTAATTTGTCTAGATGATCACGAAGGGGAGTACCTTCCTGCATGCGTAAACGGTACAGACGTTGCTTCAAGTGCAACTTGTTGGTTAGTGACTTCGTCATGTAGATACTCTCTAACTTCAACCAGAGAGCAGCGACAGTTTCTTGATCAGCAACCTCAATGATAACATCGTCAGACAGGCATAGCATAATACTCGAGTGGGCCTTTTGTTCTCGGGTATTCCACTCTTCTTCATCTACATCCTTAGATTTAGGTTTTCCTGAAAGCGGCGCCCACAGACCCTGATGCTTCAGTAGAGATCGCATCTTGATCTGCCATAAGCCAAAACTATTTCTCCCGGTGAATTTGTCAACCTTTACGTTGAAAGCAGACATTCTCGGTCAGCAAAAAAGAAACCTTAACAGTGCGGAAATACCCTGATCAAATCGACCAGGCTCTTGATACCAGTTTGTTATGAATGAATAGGATTAAAGAGTAGAAAATAAAAAACGTAAAGAAGACACAGATTTACGTGGTTCATCAAACTTGGCTACGTCCACAGGCAGAGAGAAGAACAGTTTTATTAACTGATTAGGGTTACAGATTTCAGATCTCACGGACCATAAATATAGTATTGAGAGAATACACCAAATTGGGCTTAAGGCCCAAAACTGCATACTGTTTGGGTCGGGGGCGTCCCCCCCCCCCCCCCCGGACCCCAAGCAAGGGGACTTCGCCCCCCTTGACCCCCCGACTCACTGACCGGGCAGCGAGACCCCCGTACAACATGCCGAAATGAGACATTCAAGACATATCAACACTCAACAATTGTAAAGCCTGTAGGATATAAACAAAGTTTTGTCAAAAAGCGTAGTGAGGAAAATAAATCCATGAGATGCAAATCTAGACTTGAAGCACAAAGTTTCTTAGAACACCCTGGAATTGACTATGGGGATATGTACTCTCCCATAATAGATGTTATAATTCTAAAGAATGAGAATGAAGCTTATAACTGTGGTTACATCATATCTCTATGGGGATCATGATTTAGAAATATATAAGAAAGTGCTTGCTGGCCTTTCCTTGCCAAGGCAAGTGACTCTAAGCCACGGAATGCATTTGTAATTAAATTAAAACGCTCACTTTATGAACTAAAATAATCTAGACGGATGTGGTATAACCATCTAAGTGATTATTGATTGGGAAAAGATAACTTATGCCCTTGCGTATTTATAAAGAAAATAAATTTCAAACTTACGATTATAATTGTATAAGTCGATGAAAAACATAATATCCCCTCTTAATGAGATTAGAGATATCGCTAGTTATTTGAAGTTTTAGTTTGATATAATGAATCATGGAAAAACTCGGTCATGTTAAGGCTTTAAACTAAACCCGAGTTTGTGGAATACTAAATTCTACAGTTTGCATATATCCCAAAGATGATCAGGCGATTAAATATGGATAAGTGCAATATGTTAGCACTCCTATAATTGGTCAAAGTGAATATATAAGGAAAGATCAAACTAAAGGACCAGCTTTACCGGCGCTGTAGCTACGAGTTTAGCTCAGCGGAATGATGAAGAACTGGTGGGAGCTGAAATTCACTTCTTATGTACAATATGCGCATTATTGTACCATTACTAATACACTTGATCAAATATTACTTTCTCAAAATTGTTATCTTGATTTAACTCAAGATAGCGCAATGTCACTGGAATGGAATCGAAACATATTTTGATACATAAAATAACCATTGACGTGAGTTTATTTTTTTCATTCATAAATATAATTGAGACTGCAGATGGTCTTGTAACCCCCAAAGAAAATGTTGAGTTTACTTCTTACTGTGAAACACCATATAGTATCGTTGATGTTGGTTACTCATTCGATCCATGTAAAGATATCATTATCATACATGTAGTAGTTCATAATTATCAATGATAAATGTTATGATCATTCATATATCTGATAATAGTGTCTTGAACTCTATCACTGAAGAAAATGTGATAATACGAGTAATATCACCACAACTCTTCTACAACCAACAACTATGAACTTTCTCAAGAGTAAAGTAAATCGAGGAAGTGAAGACTTTCAAAGTTCTCTTGATAGATATATATATCAAAGAGAGGTGTAGACTTTAGGGGGAGACTCAACGTAGGTGTGTTATACTCTTTTTCCTTAGACCAAGTTTTATTTTTCCCATTGGGTTTTGTTACTTGGTAAGGTTTTAACGAGGCAACAATGAAAAACACCATTTCACCCTTTGACGTTGCACAAGGGGGAGTGTTGAAGTAAAAACACATTAGTGTGCCTTCGTCAACAAGTAACTGATGAAGGACAATTTAGGTATTCGTTATCTTTATGTATTACGGAAACATGTATTTGATACCCTATATAAAGGGAGACTTTGATGAATAAGAGAACCCTAATTTCTATTATCTCCTTTATGTCTTCTTCTTTTCTGATTTTCCTTTTACAAACACCACTTTTTTATGGGAAAAACAATAAAAATAATGCATGAACAACAATAAATATAAAAAGAACAAAAAAATAATAATAACATAATGTGCAACAAGGAGGATGCTCTGCCGCCGACCGAAAAAAATCCCGCGCCATAATTTTTCTTATTTGTGTTCAAGTGTTGTTTTGTGTTTCTTACTTATTGTATACAAATTTACTTTTTTTTTCTTTTTGACAACAAATTGTACTTGATAGCAAAATATTGGTATGTATTTCTTATTTTATATAAATAATAATTAATTTTCTACTTGTTGATTGAAAAATATTTGACAAAAAAAAACGTAATACAACTAACAAGAAAATTTTGATATAAATGATAATATAAGTTTCTTATTTGATGATTGGAAAATTCTTGGCAAAAAAGAAAAACCTTACTTCATAGTTTTCTAACTTCGTAATTTGAAAATTTTGGGCAGAAGAAATAAACTTGATACAAGTATTAAAAAAATCTTTACTTGATAATAGCAAAAATCTCTCATTTTAAGTTTGAAATCTTTTTGAGTATTAATAAATAAATAAATAAATAAATTGCTGAAAGTTTTTCTCAGCGATCGGTCACCAAAAAAGTCATCGTCACCGATAGATGGACAATCAACGGTGACGATAGCTACGGTCAACAAGTAGTGGTTGGATTTATTATTAGTTTTTATTGTTGTTATCCACCACTTCTGTAAATTGTGCTAACTATTAATGCTGAGTTGTCAAAAAGAGAGCATTCTGGGGAATAGGTGGACCAATGAGAATGCTCCAAAGATGAGGTGTCGAGCTGTAGTTCAAAGGGGTCTATTTTGGGACGAGGCCAAAATTTTGAGGTGGTATAAATAAGAACTTTATTTTTTATTTTTGTTAATATTGTTTTGTCCTCAACAATCGAGCCTATGCTTGCTCACTCTTTACCAAGATTCCCAACCCACTCTTACCTAATCACAGGTCATATTTCATATCTTCTCAGACCATATGTGTTTTTTTTTTCTCTTCAAAACACATATATTTTATGATAATCCCGACTTTACTTAAAGTTATGTTGTTGGATTATAAAGAAAAGCTGGTAAGAATTGTATATTGTGGGTTGTTCATTTCTTTATGGCGTTGCAATATCCTTAGTTCTTCGATTTTTGGATTTTAGTATTCAACTCGGTTTTTGATTTTAAATCTAAAAAAATATTCATATTCGATCCGTATTTTCAGATTACCTTTTTCTTTTTCAATTCTTCGATTTTTTGATTTTAGTATTCAACTCGGTTTTTTATTTTAGAGCTGAAAATATTCAGCATATTCAGCATGTTGAGAGCGTTTAGATCGGTTTTTTATTTTAGAACTGAAAATATTCAGATTCGATCCGTATTCTCAGATTCAAATTTTCTTTTTCAATTTTCAATTCTTCGATATTTCGATTTTAGTATTCAGCTCGATTTTTGATTTTAGATCTAAAAATATTCGCGGTATTCAGCATATTAAAAATGTTTAAAGCGTTTAGATCTGTTTTTGATTTTAGATCTGAAAATATTCAGATTCGATCCGTATTTTCAGCCTCAGTTTTTCTTTATAAATACGATTATCAATTATATCATATATAAATTGATAGTTATTATTCTCCTTGATTTTCTCCTTAAAAAGGATGATTGACGGGTCATATTAACCTTTTCAATTATATCATATAAATTGATAGTTATTATTCTCCTTGATTTTCTCCTTAGAAAAGGATGATTGATGGGTCATATTATGATTTTGGTAAACGGTGAGCTGATATGGGCAAAATATTAAACTTACCTAAATGATATTGTAAACTTTTAATTATAGATGGGTAAAGTTCTATTTTTGTGATACTTTTGAACAAAAATTGTCTATCTATCAACAAGTCAAGCTTGTTTGTTCAAAAAATATTAAATTGATTTGTGGTGTTTCGAGAATTTATTTTTCACTTCATTATTTATTTATAATTATTAATATTATTCTTCTATATTGGCAGAATTTATGCATAAGCTAAAATAGATATTTATATATTATTTTTATAAAAAATAAGAGACTAATGAAATTTGCATGGAGAAAACTGGCATATTTATATTTATTATCCGTTTTTGAATTAATTTTTCATTATTAGTATGCCTATTGAATTAGTGATTTGTATATTATACAAATTGATTTATTTTACGTTTTATTTTACATAGGAAGAAATGATTCTTAAGTTGTGATCTAATATATTTTTCAAATATTACTATTATATTTTCTATTTTATATATAGTATTGTTAATTATATATATATATATATGTATGTATATATATATATATATATATAGTATATATATATATATATATATATATTATTAATATTATTGCACACATGGTGTAGATAATGTTAGAGGTTGGTTTTTACGTACCTTTCTTTGCTGTAAGTTTATTTAAATATGGTGTAATATATTTTCTTAGGACC
>BMAC01000217.1:706811-760718 GCA_014905375.1 Phtheirospermum japonicum
GTCTTAATTATATTTCGGAGTTTACAAAGATTTCGGAATTTACAAGAATTTCGACCTTAACTATATTTTTCATCTCTCGAATGAATATGATAACCTTATAAAATATATTTGATATCCCTCAAGGGGTCCTTAATATTTTCACAATTTTGGTTTTTTTTCGAATTTGAACATCACATTAAGGGTAATTTGCTATATTTAACAACTAATCTCGTTGATTGCATGTATAAGTGTACTAGAACATTATTTATTGTGAAAATGATGTAATGTAAATGGAAATATACCAGAACTTGAACGATTTTTATATTGGAACGAGACGCCACATAAGTTTAAAATACAATCATATTTTAAGATTTTTTATTTTATTTTTATAGTTATCACAAATATTTCAAAAGTGTCATTATGAAACTCGCGTATAATGAAAAAGTCTATCTTTATTTCACAATATTGATAATCTATGAGCATAAAGGGTTGGAAATTCTTTGTTGCGACGAAAATAATAGCATTATAAACAAAACAACTAATGTAGCATAATAAAATTCAAAATTTAAAGTGAATAACATTTTTTTTTTACTTATTGATATAATAACTCACATTCTTAATTATTTTTTGATAATAATTTTATTTTTTTAATATTTTTTATATTTGCCCGCGAAAATCGTGGGCTTCACACTACTATATTTATATTTGGATTAAATGACAAATTGTGAAATTACTTGACAAAACAAATTGGACTAATAAAAAGTGCCATTTATAAATATAATGTTAGTATCTATTGATATTAAATAAATTGCAACGTCAGACATTCGTTATGAAAATTAAATATAATGGGATGTTTGTAATATTTTTAATGGACAAATCTTTAAAAATAAATGAATTCTCAATAGTTTGGTCAACATTAAGGTAGTTTTTGTTATTATTCCTAAAATGTTAATCAAACTTAAGGTAATATCATGTACCAAGTCGACTCATTAAACGGGTTAGATGGTTTTTATAGATACATATATCACTTAATAAATAAATGTACATTTATAATAAATACATAAAATAAATATACATCACATATATGTAAATTGATTAACACTATTATGTACATTATATCAAATATAAATATACATCAACATTTTAAGCACATTACATAACATATAAATGTAAATTAATATATATGTACATAATTAAAACTACTAGATAAACTATATAAAAGACAGTATACATCATTTCAGCATATAGATATATTATATAAAAAATAAGTATACATCAGTTTATAAATATAAAATATAACAAATAGATATACACTAGAGTCCACCCTGCAAGGTAGAGCTTGATCATGGTATAATTTACAGCTAAGAGCATTCCAATGCAACAATGTTGAAATTGAAAAAATTGACACATGTTATAAAAATAATTATGTGCCACATTATTAAAATGATTATATGGTACATTAAATTCTTAACATTGTCAAGAGTAATTTTAAATTCTAGACATTGCTTTTGAAAATGTTTACAATTAATTTTAAATATATCACCGAATCATCTCTCTCTCTCTTTATTTTTCTAAAAATAAATAAAATAAATTATCACATATATAACATTAACATTGATGCATTGGAGATTTTTTTTTTTATAAAATGTCAATGTCATTTGCCAAATAGGTCCAATTAAGACTGAAATATAATAATAAAAATATAGTTATTAAAGTTCATTTGATATAAAAATAAAGTAAAATAATGATTGGAAATGATTGTTGTTAGAGTTATACGAGTGAGTGAATAGTAAAATTTATGAAAAATTGTGTAATAATGATTGATGATTGAATGATTTATTTAAAAAAAAATTAATTGAATATGTGTAAGAAAACTTTGATAATAAGTTTGAAACATAAATATTAAAATATTAAAAAATTTATTTTAATATGAATTATTTTTCAAAAACTAATCCATATGCAAGCGCTTCCTTAACCATGACAAACTAGACCTCTGCACAATCAAGCTAATGAACCCAAAAATTCAATTTGGATCCCGAGACTGACTCATAACTTACCAACCCAACATCAACAAACTAAACCAATAAAGAACTAGACATTTATGGTTAGTAAATTATGTTTATCTCGTCACAAATCAACCTTATTTATTAATTTGTTGATATCTTACTGAGGTGTCAATTCCTTAAACCTCCTAATTCTATGTGTTTTTTTTTCATTAATCAAAAAGATAATGTGTCATTTTATAAAAATTCCCTATTATTTCCTTCCTTCTATAAATTTTTGGGGGTTTATTAAATAAATAATATTTTTATTCAAAATTGATAAAATAGTACTAAAAAAAAAATCATTGAAAAAGTAGGGCGGGATGCCACTGGGAAAGGCGTCCCACTCACATTCTAGAAGGTAGGAAAGAAAACCGTTCTAGAATGTGAGCGGGACGCCTTTCCCAGTGGCGTCCCGGCCCTAAAGTACGTTCTAGAAGGTATAAATAAATAACCGTTGTAGAATGTGAGGCTGAAATGAAAAAAAATTAATTGACATTTTCACAAAATTAATAATTTCCTCATTTACAAATAAAAATAAAATCAATTTTATTAAATAATTAAGAACTAAAAAAGAAACGAATAAATTCGAATTTTCACTTAATTAATAATTTCTCACAAAATAAATAAATTAAGACTTTTTTCACATAATTAATAATTTTATATAAATTTTATTTTTCACATAATTAAGAGTTTTACACAAAATAAATCACAAACATATAAATTATTAATTATGTGAAAAATTAAAATTTTTACTATGTCAATTGATTTATTTTGTGTAAAATTCTTAATTATGTGAAAAATAAAATTTATATGAAATTATTAATTATGTGAAAAAAAGTCTTAATTTATTTATTTTGTGAGAAATCATTAATTAAGTGAAAATTCGAATTTATTCGTTTCTTTTTTAGTTCTGAATTACTTAATAAAATTGATTTTATTTTTATTTGTAAATGAGAAAATTATTAGTTTTGTGAAAATGTCAATTAATTTTTTTTTTCATTTCAGCCTCACATTCTATAACGGTTATTTATTTATACCTTCTAGAATGTACTTTAGGGCCGTGACGCCACTGGGAAAGGCGTCTCGCTCACATTCTAGAACGGTTTTCTTTCCTACCTTCTAGAATGTGAGCGGGACGCCTTTCCCAATGGTGTCCCGCCCTACTTTTTTAATGATTTTTTTTTTTAGTACTATTTTATCAATTTTGAATAAAAAACATATTATTTATTTAATAAACCCGTTTTTTGGCTAGGATATATATTAGAGCTTTATTCCTTATTTTGTTTAGGCCTCATTAATAAAAAAAATTCCCCTGTTCTAATTACCATCAATCAGCTTTCTCTATTTTTTCTCTATTTCATTTCTAATCAGATCCCCTTTCTGTGTAAATATACTCCATCATCCTCGGCCGCAACTCGAAGAAATCCATCGTTGATGTTGACCTCTCCTCTCTCGGCGGAGGGATGAATATCAGCCGCCACCATGCCCGCATCTTCTACGACTTCCAACGGCGTCGTTCGCGCTCGAGGTTCTCAGTAAGAATGGCTGCTTCGTGGAGGGCGTCCTCCACCTCCCCGGACACCCACCGGTCAAGCTCGACTCCCAGGATCTCTTGCAGATCGGAGACAAGGAGTTTTACTTTTTATTACCGGTCAGGAGTATTTTAGGCGGGCCGATTGGGCCGAGGCATAACGTGAGTAATTATCAGGTTAGCGGTACTGGTGGTCAGTTTCATGCTGGTCATAATCAGCCGTCGCATTCAGGGTTGCCGCCGGCATCGGGCGGCGGAGGGTCTGGCTATGGGAAGAAGGGTAAAGGGTGGAGTGGTGAGTATTATGAGGAATATAATGCGGCTGAGGAGGGCGGCGCTGGGGAGGATGGGTCGTCTGTCGGGAAAAAGACAAGGAGAGGCGAAGGGGCTGATGGTGGTGGTTATGGTTTTGTTTCCGCTGGGGAGGATCGGTTTTTTTTTCTTAATTGAAGATGTTTGTTTTCGTTTGTTTGTGATTATTTTGTAGAATTTTGTTGCTTTCTTATTGTGTGATGATGTGTTTGTTGTGCTATTCGTCCATGGATGCCCAATTAGATGAAATGAAATGTAGCTGCTATTATTTGAGGTAGTAGGGTTTTGATTGATTTTCTTGATGCCGTCTGAGCATAATTGCATTGGAGTTTTTGGTTTTACATTGACGATGGTGATTGTTATACAGGCTATACTGCTTAAAGTTATTTTTTGGTCCAATTAAACACCTCATTTCTCTAATTTAAAAGAAAATTCTGGCCCATTTAATTGCAAACATTAGATTATTTCCAATTAGATGACGTTTTTTGATAAGGAATTCAATTATGTTATTCTTGGAGAGTGTAGCATATTTCTGATAAATCGAAGGAGAAATGGTAATTAGGTGTTCATATCGTTCATCAATTATAATTTTGTAAATTTTGCAGTGTAAATATATGGAAACTAAAAATAATTTGCCATAATTTAAACAAAATAATTATGAAAAAGATAATTATATATTGAATCATTTTTATATATTGAAAAGATCTCGATGGTGTTTGAAACAAATTAATTTTAATTGTAATAATTATAATTTGGTAAAGTTTGTAGTGTAAAAATGGAAACTAAAAATAATTTTAATTTAAACAAGATAATTAATATAATTAATAACAATAATGAAACGCCAAAGCCAGCGCGAATTTTTTGGGGAGAGATAAACATTCATACGGATTTTGTGCAAAAAAATATCAATTACACACACTCCCTTTTTTTGGATCTAAATATCAGTGTAGATGGCATAATGATCTTTTCTAAATGGTTATTACAATTAACAATATTTATGGTGATGAATTTAATTGAAAGTGAATTTGACTATACCATAATTAACGATATTTATGGTGGTTGAATAACAATTTTGGGGTCATTGATTTGTAACTTAATTATACCATAAATATATATATTACCATATAATTATATACCTTGATAATTTTATGACCCCTATAAATAATTGACTATCAATTTTTTTAAAATGTACAAAATTTATTCATGAGTCTAGGATGATGAACGAGACAACTGCAACACTCAATCATCGTTTAAGCGAATGGACTGTAGAATTACAGAGGGATGAGTCTTCAGTATCGATTCGGGGTGGTGTAGATGATTTTCTACGTCTTGCCAATTTAAGAGTCGGGAACCATTGTGCTTTTGAACTCATTTATCCACCTGATAACTCGACAAGCATTTATTTGAAAGTTGTTATGTTGTATTAGTGCACTGTTTTGATGTATTAGTGCACTATTTTAATAATGAACCCATTTAAATTTTATTCTAATAGAATCTTGATTGATCATTTCAACCCCATTGATGATATTTCTGATTGTGCATGTGTGTGTGTTCGTATGAAAAATGAATAATAGGGTCTTCGAATGAGGACTTTGAAATACTCATGTGTGTATGAAATACTTATGTGTGTATTTTTTATACAACGGGGAATGATGACTAATTTACTTGGTTTCAATTACTGTTTATATTATTCGATTTCAGATTTTGGAATCGTTTCTCAATATTGATTTCAAATTTTGACATTGTTTCAAAACGGTTGCATTGTTTCAAAATGGTTGAAATGTTACACATCTTAGATTTATATCAAATATTTTTTTTCATTGTATTAATAATTCACTTTTTAAAGTTAATAATTATTTTTTATATATTTTATATTTTTTATGCATTTATTTAATATGCCCGCGTAAAATGCGGGTATTCGAATTAGTTCACCATAATATTAGTTTTAGTTTGTCAACTCGTGTTGTCTGTATGTCTTGTTTAGGGTATGTACAATGAGGGATGAAATCTCACTGTGATCCATGGATTATCGTGGACGATTGTTCCATTGGACATAGTTGATATGGAGCGACAATATGTGGGTCATATGGGTAATGGTATCCACGGGTAAATTTTGTTTGCATCAATAATTTTATTAATCCAACGATTGGGATTAAAGGGTAATTACAATTGATTTTAGCTATATTTTATAGTTTTATAATTAAAAAAATAAATGCAATAACTAATTAAGTTTCAAAAAATAAATATGAAAATAAAATTTGAAAATAAATATTTAGAAAATAAAAAATGTTGGGAAAGTATAAATAAAATACATAAAGCTTATAGTTTTTTAATTCAAGAAATAATATACAAGAATTCATTAAAATTGAAAAAATATGATAAATTAAAAAAAATGAAAATACAAAATAATTCTGATTGTTTCAATAATAATATTTTTAAAGGTTACAAATTATTTAATTATATGTGAGGTTTTTAAGTATTTTAATATTCTAATATTTTATTTATCATGTTTGTTTAAACTTGAAAATGGTATAAAATAATAAATTCAACAACTTCAACTCTCTCGTATCTACATTGTATCAACATACATTGTAGCTGTTGATATCAGTCAACTTTCATCTAATCACTACTGAAAACTCTTTTCAATATATCACATCACCATTGTACATTCTCTTGATAGTAATAAATGAAAAATAATAAAAAATCTTCCAAAACTGTAATTTTGTTCGCTCTATAAAAATGGTGACCGTCACCCTTCTTTTTTTAGAGGGTGAATTTAGGGGATAACTTTTTTTTGAAAAAAAAAAAGAAGAAAAGAAACTGTTCCATACTATTCAATTTATGAAGAGCTTCAATTTGAGTATAGTTTTGACATTATTTTAAAATCATTTTGACAAATACTTATTTTGTCTTCGATAAGTATTTTATAAATGATAAAATTATCTCAAAATTATACTCAAATTTTAGCTCTGATAAATAAAATAATATTGAAGAAAAAAATTGTGAAATCTTTAGCCCCTAAATTCACCCTCCTAAAGAAGCGGGGCAACCAAAAAAAATTACACTCGTCTTCGAGCGATATGATTCATATGAATTAAGCCTCTTGTCAATGAAATTCTTTATTTTCTTTTTGACTCTTATTCGTTTCTTTGACAAATAGAGAATGCGATATGATTCATATGAATTGGTTGGAGGGTTTAGAAAGTAGGGAATGAGAAACACTATTAAAGTGGTGCTTGATAACTACCACACTATGGGTTTGATTGTCTAATTTTTGGTATTGAGCCATACCCCCCACAAACATGGGTTATCAAACCCATTAACCTCCACAATCAAACTCATTCACATTCCCATTCCCATGAAATTCACCAAGCATCCCCTAAGTCTTTTGTCAATGAAATTCTTTCTTTTCTTTGACAAATGGAGATCGGCAGACAACTTAGACCGCGTTTGTTCGGAGATTTTCATGGTTTGTAAAATCTTACATTTGCATTTTGAAAGATTTTTTTTTTTGGTTTGTTTAGAGATTTTAAATGCTAATTTTATTATAAAATATCAAATTACGTCGTAAGTGAATGTTGTCATGTTATTTTATTATATTATTATGAATATGATATTAATTAATTTATTAAAGTTAAATTTTAATTTTCAAATGTCAGTTTTTTTGGATATAAAAACCCAAAATCGAGACACTTGAAGCCGTAGTCCAAACATAAACTTAATGTTAATGTTAGTAAGATTTCTTGTCTTTGTTTCTTAACAAGGAGCATCTCCATCACGAGTTTTTACCTTTAGTGTGGTGACCAATTCTCCTCTCATAGAGGCAGGGGGTTTGGATTAAACCTTAGGCAAACACTCGTCTTAGGTTAGATTTACGGGTCATGACTCGTTAGACCATCTGATCCAATACTGTAATGTATTAGTTTTTGTATTATGATATATTGATTTTCATACTCGAAAGTATTGAGCTTTCATAAATCTCTGACCCGTGATATGATCTATTGATTTTTATACTATGATGTATTGGTACTATAATGTATTAGTTTTTCACTATAATGTATGGACTTTTGTACTATTATGAATTGATATGAAATTTGCCTAACGGATGATCTGTTAGTCCTACATGACAAAAGCGCTGCCCTAAACCTTAAGAGACAAAAGATTATGCCATGGCCCATTAATACTCAATACATATTTATTACGATATATATGTGTGTGGATTCTTCCCACCTTTATTAAAACAAACCTTAAAACTGTAAGTGTGGCTCAAGAAAATGATCAGAAAACATCATGCAAACGTCATGCATGAGTCATGAATGGAGCCAGTTGTAGCTAGCCGTTATGAGCTGATTATCTTGTCTTATCTGGGACAATTTGTGTGCCTTCACGTGTATAAAGATCAGCTGATGTTATCTAGGGTTAGGTGTTTATATATAGAAAGTTTGTAACCCTACTTTATACACAATTAATGAGAACCCAACCGTTTTTCAGAGTTTGTTCATTTATGTGTAAAGCTTGCAGCTTTTCTGTTCTTATGCAACTTTCTGCTTGCCCTCTGATTACCTAACATGGTATCAGAGCTATGTTATCCCTATTCCACCCCCTCTTCCTTCTTTAAGTAATTTTTCTTTTTCCTTTACTGTCTTGATAATGACAAATCAAGTTATACAGCCTCAAGCTCAACTTATTTCAATTAAGTTGACTGATGGGAATTTTTTATTATGGAGGCAACAGATCTGGGCAGCTGCTGCCGGCTATGGCTTAGAAGGGTATCTCACTGGAGATGCCAAAGCACCAAGCCAACACATCATGACAGCTGGAGAATGAGAACTTGTTTTAAATCCAGCTTATATCCATTGGAAAAGGCAAGATCAACTCATGGTATCATGGATCTTGTCCTCTCTCACTGAAAGCTTGCTTGTTACAACCGTAGGATTATCCACTGCTTCAGAGATTTGGAAATCCACTGAAAACACTTTTGCCAACCAAAATAAGGCAAAAGTGACGCGGATAAGGCTACAACTGCAAGTGTTGAAGAAGGGGAGTCTAAGTATGAGAGATTTTCTTAACAAGATCAAGTCTTGTTGTGATCTATTGGCTGCAGCTGGAGAGACCATCACAGAATCAGATCAGATCCTATATATACTTGGAGGCCTTGGTCCAGAATACAACCCTGATCTTGTCTCTCTCACATCAAGGGCTCCCACTCACCCTATAACACTCACTGAGGCTCACTCTATTCTCCTCAGTTTTGAAAATAGGTTGGAGACATTGGAGAATCAGTTTGGTAATGTAGAAGAGAAAAACTTTTCTATAAATCTCACCACAGGAACCAGAGGAGGCAGGTCAAACTTTCATTATGCAGGAAGAGGCAGAGGTTTTCAGTCTGGCAGTAGAGGTAGATCAAGCTCTTTTAGAGGAGGAAATTATAGAGGCGGAGGAGGAAGAGGAAGTTTCTACAAACCAAAATGTCAGATTTGTCATTATACTGGTCATACAGCTGACAAGGGCTATCAGAGGATGAACATGGACTTCTCTCCATCAAGAAACTCTGGAAACTCAAACCATCAGACCAATCAGCACCAAAGCAGTCAGATGAGTGCTAATATGGCCAGTGGAGTGTATCATGAGGCAAAGGATGATAGCTATTGGTACCCTGATTCAGGAGCCACTAATCACATCACATATGACTTCAGTAATCTCAACATGGCAACTGATTATCAAGGAGGAGAAAAGATTCATATGGAAAATGGTGCAGGTTTGTCAATTTCGCACTTTGGTAATTCATTGGTTAGATCTTCTTTTTGTAGAGATTCTGATCCAGCTTTTATAATTAAAAACCTGTTACACGTCCCTTCTATCACTAAGAACCTTATCAGTGTTTCTCAATTTGCCAAGGATAACAAGGTGTTTTTTGAGTTTCACCCCTCTTCTTGTGTTGTGAAGGACCTAGCCACATGAACAAGCCTCCTCAAAGGTACAATTAAGGAGGGACTCTACTGTTTCAATCTCACCAGCCTCAAACCTCAAGCATCAAGTTTCTGTGATCATGATTTTCTTTCAAATTTCAAGCCTTCAATAAATTCAGCAGAGCTCAAGAATAAAACCTCCTTAGATATATGGAATTTTAGGTTGGGCCATGCACCTTTGAATATTGTTAAGAAGGCTCTTGCCACCTGTAAAGTTGATTTTTCTGATGATAATAAAAGTGATGCTTTGTGTTCCTCTTGTATGAGATCTAAACTTCATAAACTGCCTTTTCCTAATTCTTATACACATCACAGCATGTTTGATCTCATTCATAGTGACCTATGGGGACCAGCACCTCTAAGGTCCTCATCAGGCTTTACCTATTACATAAACTTCATTGATCATGCCACAAGATTTACATGGATTTATTTTCTCAAGAATAAGTCTGATGCACTGAGAGCTTTTATACATTTTAAAACTCTTGTTGAGACTCAATACGGTAAGAAGATCAAGGCATTGCAAACGGATGGAGGAGGAGAGTTTATTGCTATGAGCAGTTGTTTTGCAGAAAATGGCATTATTCATAGAATGTCATGTCCTTACACCCCACAGCAAAATGGAATTGCTGAAAGAAAGCACAGACACTTGGTTGAAGTAGGTCTTGCCTTACTTGCTCATTCTCACATGCCAACTAAATATTGGGACAATGCCTTCTTGACTACCACTTACATCATTAACAGAACTCCTTCAAAAATCATTAATCATCAAACACCATTTGAAGCCCTAAACAAGCAAAGACCAGACCTTCATTTCCTAAGAGTTTTTGGTTGTCTATGCTATCCTTTACTCAGGCCCTACAATAGACACAAACTTCAGTTTAGAAGTGAACCAGCAACTTTTATTGGATACAGCCCTAACCACAAAGGATATAAAGTCTTGTTATCTGGAGGGAAGGTGATCATTAGTAGACATGTTCTTTTTGATGAAAAGATTTTCCCATTTGCCAATATCAAGGCCTCAACTAGCATCAAAGAACCAATAACTGCACCACCATCCCTAATCATTGGTAGTTTTAATGTTCCTCTTCTGACTCCTGAAACCTCAACTTCAACCTCACCTAACCAAAATTCCAATAATAACCTTGATGAGTCAAATGATGTCAATCAAACTTCTTCACCTACATCCACAGGTTCCACATCTCCCTCACATCACACTCCTCAACCCTTATCCTCATCAGAATCTCCACAGGGAGGAGTAATAACTATTGATTTGCCTATTGAGAATATTGATGCACCTGTTGCTACTAATGTGCTTGATCAGAATGCAAGTACTCACTCTATGATTACCAGGTCCAAGGCTGGAATATACAAACCTAAAGCATACATGTGTCAATCAACTAAAGAGCCAGTTGATCATCATCAAGCACTCAGTGTACCAGAATGGAAGGATGCTATGACCAAGGGATTTTCTGCATCGATCAAGAACAAAACCTGGACACTAAGTAAGCTACCAACTCGAAAACAGGCAATGGGATGCAGGTGGATATACAAAGTGAAGAGAAATATTGATGGTTCTGTATCTAGGTTTAAAGCAAGATTGTTTGCAAAGGGATTTTCTCAAAGGCCTGGTTTTGACTACATAGATACCTACAGTCCAGTTGTCAGACCTGCCACAGTTAGAGCAATCCTCAGCATAGCATTATTCAGAAAATGGCACATTAGGCAGATTGATATAGATAATGCTTTCCTAAATGGAGACATAGATGTGGAGCTCTACATGCATCAACCACCAGGTTTTGTTGAACCAGGACAGGAGGACCTTGTGTGCAAACTCAGAAAGTCTCTGTATGGCCTTAAGCAAGCATCCGGGACCTGGTTTGATAAGTTTGGGAAGGTTCTAATGTCTATGGGGTTTTGTCTTCAAAGGCTGACACCTCAGTATTTTTCAGACATGATGAAGGAGATTCTATGATCACATTGGTGTATGTAGATGGCATAATCATCACTGGAAGCAATCAGAGAAAAGTTCAAACCACCATTGTTGAAATTAGTAAGCACTTCTCCCTCAAAGACCTTGGAGAGCTGAATTATTTCTTGGGAATAGAAATTCAACACATCCATGATGGTTTATTTCTTGGCCAGAAAAAGTACATAGAAGATATTATAGAGAGATCAGGGATGAAGAGGGTAAAAGGATTGTCATCTCCCATGCTCTCTACTCCTCCTTTATCAAAATTCAGAGGTAATCCTTTTCTTGACAGCACCTTGTACAGGAGTATAGTGGGAGCTTTGAAATATGCCACCATCACAAGGCCTGAGATTGCTTATAGTGTAAATAAAGTTAGCCAATTCATGCAAGCACCTCTGGACACTCATTGGAAGGCAGTTAAAAGGATTGTTAGGTATCTTGCAGGAACATTGAACTATGGACTGCACTTTACTCACTCTAAAAACCTGGATTTGGTAGCTTTTGCTGATGCTGATTGGGCAACTGATCCAGATGACAGGAGGTCAACAACAGGTTCATGTGTTTTCCTTGGAGCAAATATCATCTCATGGAACTCTAAAAAGTAATCTACAGTTTGTAGGTCAAGTTTTGAAGCGGAATATAGGAGCCTAGCACATACTTCCTGTGATGTTATTTGGCTGCAACAATTGTTGAAGGAGCTTAAGGTTGATCAACCAAGAATCCCAAGAATTTGGATGGACAATCAGCATGGGATTGCTCTAGCAAGCAATCCCATGCACCACCCTAGGACAAGACATTTTGAGATTGATCTGCATATTGTTAGAGAGAAGCTACAGAACAGGATTTTTTCTATCCAACATTTACCATCACATGAACAGCTGGTCGATGTGCTTACTAAGCCAATAACAGGGTAATCTTTCGTTCGTTTGAGAAACAAGTTAACAGTCTTACCTATTAACTCGCTCAGATTGAGGGGGCATGTAAGTGTGGCTCAAGAAAATGATCATAAAACATCATGCAAACGTCATGCATGAGTCATGAATGGAGCCAGCTGTAGCTAGTCGTTATGGGCTGATTATCTTGTCTTATCCAGGACAATTTGTGTGCTTACACGTGTATAAAGATCAGCTGATGTTATCTAGGGTTAGGTGTTTATATATAGCAAGTTTGTAACCCTACTTTATACACAATTAATGAGAACCCAGCCGTTTTTCATAATTTGTTCATTTATGTGTAAAGCTTGCAGCTTTTCTGTTCTTATGCAACTTTCTGCTTGCCCTCTGATTACCTAACAAAAACAAACCTTAAGGGACAAAAGATTATGCCATGCCCCATTAATATTCAAAACATATTTATTATGATATATATATATATATATATATATTATATATATATATATATATATATATATATATATATATATATATCACATGAAGAATCTATATCCATCATATAAAATAAAAAAATTTACTTTTTAAATATAAAATCAAGCATCCAATTTGAAAGTTTTGCCGGCCATAACTTAGAAAAAAAAATTAGAGACTAAATGTTGATCACAATGTTTATAACATCAGGAATAATGTTAAGTAAAATGCGCAACGAAAATATAAATAATACTAAAATAAAATTTTCCTATGAGTTAAAAACTCATAGGACGAAGCCTTAAGCTAAAATAGATATTATTAGAAAAACTTGATAGTTTGTACACTTTACAAATTAGAATATTATAACATCTAGTAATATATAAAAACTCATTAGTGAGTAGATCGTGTTGAAGCTGCTTGAGATCGTCCATAAAATTTTCAAGAATCCGCAAGTAGTTCTTGAAGAATAGCACACAACTAAGGACGATTGGCAACCTTCACCCTCGCACGTAGCTTATTTCTCTTCTTCAAAGTTTGTGAATGAAGTTTCAAAACTTTTGACTTCTATAGAAAATACATATCTTCACTTTTTAGAGATATTCTAAAATATGAAAAGTTAATTTAGTCAGTATCTTGATAATTTAGAAAGTAATAAATATTGAAGAAAAAATAAAAATTCCTATATGCTTACCTTAACTAAATAATTCAGTCAAGAATATATATATATATACAAAAATAAATAGTCTTAATTAACAATTAAGTTTTGAAAGGTAAATAATAAGAAAACAAATTAAACTAATTTAAGACTTTAGAAAAATCGACCGTAAACAAAATTCTTATAAATCTTCTCCTTTTGCCTTTCTGGACAAAAACACATAAATAACTATCCTTTCTCAATAAAAATTAAATGCTACTTTACTAATTTTATACTTACTATTATTATTATTTCACACTTTTAATTCTTGTAAATAAAAGATATTATGATTCTTTGATACTGATAATTACAACACTAATTATCATCATTAATCACGAGTGAGTAACACAATTTACTACCCCCTCCGTCTCATTCTATATGTCGCAATTTGGAAAAAAGTTTGACCTGTTCTATCTTTAATATTTATATTTTCAAAAGATAATCATTGTTATTTTTTACTTTTTATATATATATATCGGAATTTGGAAAAATGTTTGACTCGTTCCATCGGTTGTATTTATATTTTTAAGAAATAATTATTTTTACTTTTTACCTTTTTAATAGAAAATAAATACTAGTTTACTATTTTTACACCTACCTTTATCACTTAACACTTAACTCTTTTAATTATTTTAAACAAAAAGATATATATTATACTAATTTGATACATATTATAATAATAATTATCTTTTTTAATCTCTGTAAAATGAACTATTACTTACTACTCCCTCCATCCCGTTCTATCTGTCGCATTTAGAAATTTTTTTTGTCCCGTTCTATCTGTCGCATTTACATTTTCAAGAGATAATCATTGTTACTTTTTATTTTTTCAATAAAAAGTAAATGTTACTTTACTACTTTTACCTCTACCTTTATTATTTCACACTTTTAATTATTTTGAACAAAAGAATATTATGTTATTTGATAAATATAATTATAGCAATAATTATCTTTTTTAATGGACGTGAAATTATCAAATACGACAAATAGAATGGGATGGGAGGAGTATAATAAGACGGATTTAAAACACTTTACGATGCGACTTCATGATGAAAAAATCTTGTACAAATAAAGCAATCTCTTCATATGCAACCACTTAATACGACATTGCCCAATGCCCAGTCATTACAACATAGATTTCACAACAAATACTACGTGTCATGGATTGTCATTTTAATATTCTTTGACAATGTGCGAACATATATATGAAATTTAGTGGTTGTGAGAGTGATTGAGATTTGAAATTGAAAGCAGCATGTATGAAAGGGAAAGGTTGGACAAGGAGTAGTCTCTGTCTCCATGCATTTGTGGGGCCCCCATTTTGAGTGCCGACTTTTTAGCTGCTGCTCTTTTTTCTTTATTGATCTCACTACTGTAAACTACTTTTCCTGGGACACGCAAAAGTCTCCTTTCTTTTTCCTTTTCCTTTTTTTTTTTAATACAGTGAGTGTTAGTAGTGAACAGTATTACTATTATTATAAAATACTAGTAGAGTAGCTGGTTCTACTTCTTATTAATTGTTGCCTCCGTCGTGCAACAACCAGAAATGATGATGGGCTAATTCATTTCGGAAACCTGATAGGTACAAAGGTTGGACTCTTGTCGTTGCAATTAAACCCTTTATTTAGGTGATTTTATTTGAAAAGTAAATAGTAGATTAAAAAATAATAATAATAATAAGTATTATATAAATTTTATTATATTTTATCTAAAGGGTTATAGTTTTAGTAGCAATATTTCAAACATATTTATATAGTATTCTTAAATTATTAATCGGTCTAGACAAGTCTAATATTGAGATATGGCTCATTGAAATTGAGTTTAGAAAAATATGAATTTGATGTAAGAATCTCAATGTGTACGCGAATTCCAGACAATAAAAATAAAAAAGTAATAATTATTTATGCTTTAAGATCTGCAACCGCTTGTATTATTGACTCCCAAACCTTCCGATCATGTTCAAATTCACGACATATTGACTAACAAGGGATAACAATTGACTTTGAACAATGAGAAACCAGAGATTATAAGAATAAAGTATTTTAACATAATGGAAAATCAAGGAATTAATTTCAAGAAACTATACCTTGACTAAATGATGTTTTTTTGTGATTAATATGATTATAAATTAAGTGTTACTCAGTCGTCATATATACAAATAAATAATTTGCACATTATAATATGACATCAGCATATATTTACTGATAATATATATCCAACAGTCCCCCACACAGATGCCAGCGAAATGATTAGATGCTCTTTTCTCAATTTCTTTCTTTTTTCCAAAAGATTGTGAAGATTATTGACATTTTATAGCCCTTTTCACTTTTAGGATAAACAGTGGCATGTTGGCTAGCTGGCTCTGAATTTTGTAAATTGTAATGTACTACTACTCAAAATATTTTTCCTTCGTACCAGGGATCAAATAAATAAACAAATAAACCATCTCTCTCTCTCTCTCTCTCTCTATATATATATATATATCCACACATATCTACTCACAGAAACACATACATAAGAAGGGTCAAATGGAAATGGAAGAAAATGGAAATGAGCAGCAAAAACAAGCCTCAAGAATGGGAAAGGGTGGCCTCATAACTATGCCTTTTATCATAGGTACATGTGCTTATAATTTATCAACATTTAGTCTTATTAGGTAATAATACTAGGACGATTATCATTTATTTATTTCATTTCTTGTCTGAATTAATATAGTAGCTTTAGTAATGATCAGTTTCAACAGTTTTCTGGGTTTCTGTTTATTTAACTCCATCTAGCATTTAATACTCAAGATTTAATCTGATTACGTAAAAACTATGTTATCTTTAAAATTACAAGCATCTGAATCTGATCGTTGACATTTATTGCCAAACTCCAGTTACTTTTTAATGACTACTGCATTTTCATTTCTTTCTTTCTTACTGTTTGTCAGGATATTTGCTAGTTAAGTACGAATTGCTTGTAATTTTGAAGTGAACTGGAATTTTTCTTTAAAATTAGATTACACGTCACACTAATTTATGAAATTATCGCTATTCAGATTCTGGGAAGAAGAAGTAATAATTGAGCTTTTAAGCTAAATCTTGGATTTTATTTATTTATCCTTTCTATTTTTTTTTTTAAATTTCTTGTATGATAGCAAATGAGGCGTTTGAGAAGGTGGCCAGCTATGGTCTACAGCCGAACATGGTATTTTACCTGATGAATGAGTACAAAATGGGAGTTACAAGAGCTGCCAATACCATGTTTTTGTGGTCCGCAGCTACAAATTTCATGCCACTTGTTGGTGCTTTTGTTTCCGATTCGTTTCTTGGTCGTTTCCTAACCATTGCCCTAGGTTCCATCGCCAGTCTTCTTGTAAGTAAATGCTGTCACTTTTATTTATTTATTTATTTATTTTAAAAATAAATATTTTTGTTGAATGTGCTTTGGATTAGAATGTGATTTTTCTTGACTGGATTCATGGTTATTTAACATATCATCAGTCATATGTTGCTTTGGATTCTCTGTTTCTGTTTAAATCAACAAATCACAACTTGTAGATTTAATAATGTGGAGACTATTATTATTGTTGTTGTTGTTGCACCTATCGCCTAGGCCAATTTTTACATTACTGATATTTATAGAAAAAACAAACATGCTAAAACAATTGCATCATATTTGCTTCGACTAACACGACGCCGTATCAGGGGACGACCCTGCTATGGCTAACCGCGATGATCTCAAAAGCCCGACCACCGCCATGCGATCAATTCACACAAAAATGCAAACTCGCCTCGCCGGCACAATACGCCTTTCTATTATCCTCGTTCGGCCTCATGTCCATCGGCGCCGGTGGCATAAGGCCTTGCTCCTTAGCCTTCGGCGCCGACCAATTAACCGTTCGAAGAAATAGTCCACACAACGAGAGAGTCTTAGAGAGATTCTTCGGCTGGTATTACGCTTCGGCCGCCGTTTCGGTTCTGATAGCCCTAACGTGCGTCGTCTACATTCAAGACCACATGGGTTGGAAAGTGGGCTTCGGGGTCCCGGCATTGTTGATGCTTCTCTCCGCCCTGCTTTTTCTCCTCGCCTCTTCGCTGTACGTCAAGGAGAACGCGAACAAGAGCTTGTTTACCGGTTTTGCGCAAGTCACCGTGGTTGCTTATAAGAATAGACGCCTCGCCTTTCCCCCGCATGACTCCAACGGTTATCATCACGAGAAGGGCTCCGCGTATACGTCTCCAAGTGACAAACTAAGGTCTACAATCCTCTTCAATATAAGTTTCATGATTATTAGAGTTAATTACACAAATACTTCCGAGGTTCATTAATATAAGGTAACTGGATTTTAATGTTGATTTTATTTTATATATATATATATATATAAATATATATATATATATATATATATTTTGTATTTAGGGTAAAGTTAGGGGCATTTTAGTAAATTAGCGGTTAACTTGAAAAAAAATAAAAATAATTGAGTATAGTACATACATTTGCTTGTTTCTTGGTTCCAGTTTTTTACAAAAATACCCCAGAGGTTCATTATATTAAGAGTTAATTACTTAAATGCTTCTTAAGGGGGGTATTTGTCATTTTGAAAGATAACTGGATTTTTTGTAATTAGGCTAAAGCTACGGGTATTTTGATAAATCAACGATGATTTTTTCTTAATAATTAACTATAGTGATTACCTATGTTACTTATTTCTTGGTTCCTAGTTCTTACCAAAATACCCTAAGGTTCATTATAATTAAGAGTTAATTACAAAAATAACAGGGGTATTTGTAATTTTGAAAGATTACAACTTTTTTTTTTGATCAGGCTAAAGTTAGGGGTGTTTTTGTAAATTAGCCCTTGTAATGATTACCTACATTGCTTGTTCTTGGTTCCAGGTTCTTAAACAAGGCTTGCATCATCAAGAATCCTCAAGACATATCATCGACCGGAATTTCAGTTAACAGTTGGAACCTCTGCACGATCAATCAAGTCGAGGAGCTAAAAGCACTCATAAAAGTCATCCCACTATGGTCGACCGGGATAATGACGGCCATAAACATGAGCCAAAGTTCGTTTCCTCTGCTCCAAGCTAACTCCATGGATCGACACATCACATCCAGCTTCGAAATCCCGGCGGGCTCGTTTGGGATGTTCAACATCATCACTCTAACAATTTGGGTCATTCTGTACGACCGAGTAATCTTACCGCTCGCGTCCAAATTAGCTGGCAAGAAAGTCCATCTCGGAGTCAAACTAAGGATGGGAATCGGGATTTTCCTATCTTGCATGGCCATGGTCGTTTCGGGCATTGTCGAGCACATCCGTCGAAAAAAGGCGATCCAGCAAGGATTAGTCAACGATCCTCGTGGGGTCGTGAACATGTCGGCCTTGTGGCTCGTCCCTCAGAATTGCTTGTTCGGTTTGTCCGAGGCCTTTAACGCTATCGGACAAACGGAGTTTTATTACTCCGAGTTTCCGAAGACCATGTCGAGCATCGCGTCATCGTTGTTTGGGGTGGGAATGGCTGTTGCGAATTTGCTAGCGAGCGTTATTTTGAGCACGGTGGATAATGCTACTAAAACCGGGGGGAAAGAAAGTTGGGTTTCGAATAATATTAACAAGGGTCATTATGAGTTTTATTATTGGCTACTTGCTATTATGACCTTAGTTAATTTGATATATTTTATGCTGTGTAGCTGGGCTTATGGTCCTTGTGTTGAGGGAGTTGGTAAGAATGGAGTTGAGGAGAATGGTTTGGAGGAAAAACTATCCGTGCCAGGGACACCAAAGTAAAAAATATTGTTGCATCATGGGTGATTGGGTGGTTTTATGCACTGGCTTTAGTTGTTATATGTAGATTGTATGATTTTGTAGTTGCATGTGTAGGAATATATTCAAAATTACAAATATGATGAAGCCTGGATTTTGTTGTTTGTATTTGTATCACTATAATTAAGGTTGTATTTGTAATTCTTGAAGAAAATTGATTAGATTACAGCAGCGAGTTCAGAATTTAGAATTTTCAGCGCGAGTACTATAGGCAATTTGTAATCTGAATTCCATCTCAGGGAAAAAAACAAAAAACACAACACGCTAGATTGAAGAAATTGAAGTGCTTGAAAAAAGGAATAATTCTCGTGAGTATTATTAACAAAAAGAGTCGCTATAAAAACAAACTAGTGAGTATTATTAACAAAAAGAGTGGCTATATATACAAACCAAAGGTACCCAGAGGTATAGAAACTAATTAACATACAAATCATGTATATAAATATATAAAATAATAATGATACGACAAATATATTTGCATATATTCTATCACACTCTCGCAGACGAACCGGGAGGCAGGCGAACACTAAGCCTTTCGTGAAAATGTTGGCTATCTGATAGCGGGACGGGATATGGAGAATACGAACTTGTTCGTGAGCAACTTTTTTCGCGAACAAAATGTATTTCCATCTCGACATGCTTAGTGCGTTGATGCTGAATGGGATTACCCAAAATGTAAAATTTGAAGGTCTATGTTTTTTAAAATAAGTCTCAAATTTACGATGTTGTTATCAATGTTAAACAATACTGACTACCAACATCGACCAGAGTAAAATAAAAATAAGCAGCGGAAATAAAGTTTAAGAAAACAATAAAACAAATTCAGTTCACAAGTAAAAGTACTTGTGAACTTGGGTGTACAAACTCAAAAACTATATTACTTCCTTGTTTTTCGATCAATACAAAAATATTAAGTAATATACGAAAATTAAAGTATCAAAACACATGATACTAAATACTTGTTGCCTAGGTTGAACAAGCTCTTCTCCGTTGGTCACGCAACTTCGAATAGCTTGTCGATCTCGAACAATGGCTCCAAGTAGTCTTCGTGTTCTTCTCCTTTTTATGTGCGTCACGTCTTGTTGCGTCGTTCTCTTGAAAAATCCGTGCCTCAAAAAATCTTTTTAAGCTTTAGGATTCTCTTGTCTTAAATAGACAATTCTAGAATCCTAAACTTGGTAAACAAACAAAACAAATCCTAAACACAATTTAGAAAACTAAATAAAGTCTTGTATTTAAACTAGAAAACAAATAAAGTCCTGAATCTAGTTTCCTAACTTATTTTGTGCCCAAGAAAGGCAAATAACAAAATAGGAATTATTGCCAAAAATAAATTCCTCAACAATCTCCCCCTTTTGCTTTTTGGACAAAATATTAAGACGCAAATACACGTTCAAACAAAAACAACCAACTCCCCCTAAACAAAACACCCAATGTTGTTAAAAATTCAAACCAACATTACAAACCAACATTGTTAAAAAAAAAGACAAAAAGGAACTTATTGACATCGAACCCTCTTCGAACAACGAGGGGATGTCGGATTCCTTCACCCCTATCCTTCCTCTTCTTCTTCTGCATTCTCTCCATTTTCTTCAAAGCCTTATTGCGAGAGCGAATTCGCTTCCTTCGCTTTTCCTGAGCAAGACTGGCCAAGGTTTCGGCAGCAACAACATCTTCTCCACCAACATCATCTCCAGCGGCATCTTCATCAACAACTTCGTTATCCGCGTTATCTTCTCCCCCTTTTTGACCAGAAAGCGAAAGGGCCTTCAAGAGAGAGCTACGAAGAGCCTTCAGCTGATTCATCTGCAAATCAATGGAAGCCACATGTGCACGAAGGACCTGCGCAGAAATGCCGACCATGTTGGGATCGTCCCTCCCAACATCACTAGCAACATTAGCCCGGAAAGGGGCTTGCCACGACAGATCAATAACTCTAGCACCTGTAGTATGCTGTCCTCGTAAAGCAAACCAATCTGCCTCACCCGAGAGCACATCATCGGGACGAAGTGTCAAACTTTGGTTCTCTAGCAGGCTGAAAATCAAAAAAGGAAAACACAACGAGGCCGCGGACTTCGTGGTGGCAAACTTAGCAATAATATCAAAAACATGCTGGCCAAAACTAAACTTGATTCCTCTCCCAAGCCTATACAAGAACTGGGCCTGAGGCCGCGTAACACAAGTCGTGTTCTTGGAGGGAACCCAGTTACAAATCGCAATCTTGTGCATAATAGAGTAAAGAGACGAAAGGCGAGTGCTAGGTAGCTGCTCAAACCACACATTAACCAAACCACCAGACATAAACGAAATTACCTCATTCATATCATCCACCGTCGAATTACCCCGGTATGGCTCAGTCCCAAATAATTCATCAATCAAAGCAGGGGTGAAAGAAAACACTTTGCCATGCACATATACTTTGCCATAATTGACAGACTCCAAATCAACCATAGAAGGTAAAAGATTGGCATAAAACTCAACAACGACATCTCGTACAAAAGGCATAGCTGTTGAAACGGTGGAATACATACCTCTGTGTTGAAGATAAGCAATCAGATTATGTTTCTCAAATAGTTCAACTGGGACTCGGCGCTCGGTGATCATGTGGCGGGTCTGGTAAGTGGCAAACAACTCGGCAGCCTCGGCAGTCAAGAACCTCTCCGAAATGGGGACCATATTCTCAAGCTCAGGGGTCTGAGATGCAGCACCTGTAGAGGACTCGGAGTGATCAGAAGGCGTAGATGGAGGTGAAGTATGAGAAGGGGAACTTACATCAGCGGCAGCGAAACTGGAGGACAAGGCAGACTTGTCCTGTGGCAATGTTGGTATCGAGGAACCAACACGGGGACCAACATCGGCCTTAAGCGCTGCATTTTTCTTCTTCTTTTCTTTCTTGCAAGCAGAAAGTATATCACGTAGAGGCATATCAAATGAGGAGTCAGGGGAATACCCGAACAACTTCGGATCAAACTCGGGTTGATCATCACGAACAGGGGATGGAGGAGAACTATCAGTCGGTAGCTTAGATGAGCTAGTCACCTCTCCGGTGATAAATTCCAAAACAGTGTAGGGAGGGGATGAATACTCTGTTTCAGTAGAGCTGTTTTGCATGTAATTGTTGTATTTTTCCTTGTGTCTTTAGTTAGAGTTTAACGTCGTTTCTAGTAGTTTAGAGTCGTTTTTCATTAGGTTTTAGGTCTTTTTATAGTTTATTATATTTTTGGCTTTAAGTGTACTAAGTGTGAGGTGTTTTTGCTATTTTTGGGTTTTTAAGTTTGAATTCTTGTTTTGTAGGTGGCTAAAAAGGATTATATTCGCTCGGTGGATGTCTCAGTTGTCGTAATACAAGCATAACTCCAGAACCACTTGTGCCATTTGTATCCACTTTATACCATTGGAAATATGAGAGAATTGTCTAAATATTTTGTGTTTACAACAATTCCAAATCTCGAGTTTAATAATGGTAAAAATCAGTTTTAAGTGGAGACAGTTCGTCGTCGTCTCGTTTGTGGCAGGTTTTGGTGCGGAGCCCATAAATCTCGGAGGAAAATTCCAGATGACACAATTCAAAAGCCATATGATAGAAAAGAGAAAGGGCTACATTTAATATGAAGACATTATTGACTAATTCCGAGGTTTTGGCGGTCGATCAACTGAGTTTCAGTCGATCGACTGCCTGGCAGAGTTACGTTGCTCTCTGGAAAGCAGTCGATCGACTGCTTTCTCAGTCGATCGACTGAGATGCTTGGAGCTCGGCCATTTTGAGCATTTTTGGACGTTTTTTGACCCCACAAACAACTATATAAAGCCTACACCTTGCACCTTTGAGGGAATAACTCCTCTCCGAACCCTAATTTGGGTTTGGGATCAAATTACTCTCAAGCTCTTGATAATTTTCTCTTTTCTTAGGTTTTAGATTCAACTTCAAGCTTTGATGTAATTTCTTTTCCTAGTTTTAGATTTACTTTCATGCTTGGCCTTGGGTTTGTAAGCCTAAGAAGAATCCAAATACTCCTTTGGATTGTTATTTTGATGCAATTTCATTCAAACTTTGTTTCATTTCTTAATTCAAGTAAGTTTCCCTTCAATTTCATGTTTTATGCTTTAATTCCATACTTTGTTCTTCATTTCCATGCTTGTTCTTCATGTTATGCCTTTTCTCTTAGCTACTTGATTTCATGATGAAACATGTGAATTGACTATGGATTCTAGTTGAGTGACACACCTAGGCTATAGATCGGGTCCTTGATCATCATGATTTTGAGTTTTTCCTATGCTTTATTTTGATTTTTTATTTTTATGCTTTTTTTCATACTTAAATCCTAGATCTAGGCTTTGTCTCTTGTCATTTTTCTTAAAGTTGTGAACTTTCTTGTCAACTTTCCTTTCTCTTTACATCCATGCTTTCAATTTTTGTTAATTTGCATTATTTAGGATTTTATGCATAGTTGTACCTTGTGCTTGCATGCTTGTACTTGGTGAAACAATGCTTGTTTTTACTTGTTTTCATTAATTGCTTGCATTTTCATGTTAAGGCATCCAACGAGGCATCCTACCAACATGCAATTTCAATTCCTAGTCTATTTTTGATATTTTAATTATTTTATTTTTATTTTCCTTTTATTTTCCAAGCTTGAAACACATTGAAACCTTCAATCGAATCGAATTCCGATAATACCAAGCCATGAACCCGTTGATTCATTTCAACACCATGAAAACTATGAAAACAAAATGGCGCCGTTGCCGGGGATCGAACCCGGGTCACCCGCGTGACAGGAGAAATATTGACTTTTTCTGGTCCAGATCTCTAGTCGGCCAACCTCACAAGTTGTTTCCGGCTAGGCGTCTTCTTCGCCGATGGACTAGGAGCCGAAGGCAACGGAGGCACCGCTCCTTCCGCCGGAGCAGGGACGTAATTATCATCTTCAGGATCAGACATTACCGTGATGTCCTCTGCGAGATTCATGTGCTCAATAGGCACATTGCGGCGGGGTCCAACTTTGCTCTTCGGAACGGCAGGCGGCAAAATTCAGGGAGGAATACTACGCAGGCGTCGGGACCGTTTCAGGGTAGGGTTCCCAACTAGCCCAAATGTCTCAGCTACAAACGAAAAATTCGGGGGATTATCAACGTCGATTTCATTTCCGGGCTTTCCAGGGAACACCTGAGATACAGGAAGGGCGTCAACCGGCGGCGGAGTTGGGACAACATCTTGGAATTCGAGTGGCGGCGAGCGAGGCGGTGATGTTGTTACCGGTGGTGGGTTGGAAGATGAACCACCACCGATTTCGGTGCGTATATCCAGGCCTCCGATTTTCACATAGGGCGCAGGAACCTGTTTGCCAGGGCGGCGGAGCTCTGCCGACAATTCTGGAACAGATGAAGGCGGCGGCGAGTTTGTCATCCCGCAAAGTCTCAGAAACACAAGAGAAAAAATAAAAAAATTGAGAGAATTGGAGAGAGATAAGGAAGCTTGAGAGTTCAATTCGCAGAGGGTTAATGATCAAACGGTAAAAAAAAAAACAGGTATAAATCCTAAAAAAAATGACCGTTGAAGGAGAGAGAAAATAGAGAATTTAAGGAAATAAGCTTAATTTAGCCACCAGCGGATTTTTGGGTTATTTTAAAAATAGGATTTTTATTTCCTTCTAAAAAAGCGCCACTCCCCCTCAGTTTAGGCTACGTGATCATATTAACAATCCCATTATCTCTTCCTTACTTTAAAAAAAAAAAACAAAACAAAAAAAAACAATTAAATTGCACAGCCCTGAACACAAAATCGGCCGAAGTACAAAGCTCGAAAAACTGAACCATCAGCCCAGTAGTATCAATCTTGTGCAATGTTAATTTTCACTCACCAAATTTGCCTCGTTATTACCTGTCCAGCCGTCCGATTTTAACTCCACTGAAACACTTAGTTAGCTTAATTCAAAACACAGTTAAGAGACATCATTGTAGAAAAAACATAAGCAACAGTACGCACAACAAGATAGCATCTTCACAAAGTATGAATGTCCTATGGGATTCCTAGAAAACATGACCTAGAAGATTAAACAAAAACACACTACGATTTCAGTGACTTGATCCAATGCTGCATTTTATTACTGATAACATTATAAACCAACATTGCCTTATGTGAAGTCAATGGAAACTTACCCCTTAACCCAAGTTAATGACTACGTCAGGATCTCTCAAGAAAGTGAAATTTAAAGATTGGATCAATTTGTATCCAGATTTTCTTCATCCTTGAAGGGATTTGAATCTTTTAATCTTCAGCAATTGCTGTTAAAACACCTCTTGTTTTTGGACATCACTTAATTGAAGTTGATCCTTTTTGCCATCACTTTTATTTCAACACAGGTTCTTATCGCACTTTCAATCAAACTCAGTGCATTTGGATTATGTATGAAAAGAAAGATAAAGATGCATGCAAAAGTATACAGATGTTGTGACTCGTGTTGATATTGGGTGTCACAACATCACAAACCAACATTGGTTTAGACAATGCACATACCGAGATCTCTTCTCAAACGGGAGAAGGTCTCAAAATCTAATGTCTTCGTGAAGATGTTAGCAAGCTGATTTTCTGTTCCAATATGCTCAAGCCTAACAATCTTCCTCTCAACTAAGTCTCGAATAAAGTGGTACTTTATGTCAATGTGTTTGATTCGAGAATGCTGGACTGGATTTTCCGAGATGTCAATGGCATTGGAATTGTCACACAACACAGTCAAGATACTACTGTGCAGACCACAGTCTTCTATCATTTGGTTCATCCACAGTAATTGTGTGCATGCACTTCCAGCTGCAATGTACTCGGCTTCAGCTGTAGAAAGAGAAATACAATTTTGCATCTTGCTGTACCAAGAGATTAGATTATTACCCAGAAAAAAATATCCCCCAGTTGTGCTCTTTCTATCTACCACATCCCCATCCCAGTCAGAATCAGTGTACCGTACAAGTTTAGTACCAGTATCTTTTGTATACCACACACCTAGTTCAATTGTACCAGTAATGTACCTAATAACTCTTTTAACGGCTTTTAGGTGTGACTCTTTTGGATTAGATTGGTATCTAGCACATACGCACACACTATACATAATATCAGGTCTACTTGCTATCAGATTCAGCAGACTCCCTATCACACTTCTGTACATGGTGTTATCAACACCCTTACCAACGTCGTCTCTGGACAGCTTCACAGTTTTTTCCAGTGGCGTTTTCTTGTGAGTTTCACTTTCTAAACCAAACTTTTTGACTAAGTTCTTAGCATATTTAGTTTGGGAAAGGAAAATACCATCATCAAGCTGTTTGATTTGTAAACCGAGGAAGTATGAGAGGTTACCTTCCATGCTCATCTCAAATGTATCAGACATTCGAGTGACAAATTCCTTGACCATCTGCTTGTTAGTGGATCCAAAAATAATGCCATCTACATAAATTTTGACGATTAAGATGTGCTTATTGGATTTAAGAAGGAACAAATTTTTGTCAACTTCCCCTCGTCTAAAGTTCAAATAAAGCAAATGTTGAGTTAGCCTTTCATACCAAGCTCTAGGAGCTTGTTTTAAACCATAAAGAGCCCTTTTCAGTTTGAAAACAAAATTTGGTTTTTGAGGATCTACAAATCCTTTAGGTTGCTCAACATACACTTCTTCACTTAAGACTCCATTTAAAAAAGCACTCTTAATGTCCATTTGATGCAATGAAATCTTCATATAACAAGCAATAGAAAACAAAAGCCTTACCGACTCAATGCGGGCAACAGGGGCAAATATTTCATCAAAATCAATTCCTTCAATTTGTGTATACCTTTGTGCAACCATTCGAACTTTGTTCCTCACAATGTTGCCTGCCTCATCAGTCTTGTTCTTGAATATCCACTTAGTTCCTGTCACGTGGGAATTTTCTGGACGTGGAACTAAATCCAAGACATCGTTTTTGGTGAATTGGTCCAGCTCTTCTTGCATTGCCCTAATCCAGAACTCGTCCTTCAGCGCATCCTCCACACGCTTGGGCTTTGTTTTAGAAAGGTACAGATATTCACGAATCTTAGAATAATTTGTATACAGACACACGTACTTGACCATTTCCTTGAAATTTATCTGTCTCCGTCTTGTACTCCTTTCATCTAAATCACCGATTTCTTCCGAATCCTGGATGGAATATCTCTCTGATGAAGATCAATGGGATCAGCTGGATCTTCATCTTCTGAATCAGAATCTGATTCTGCGGCGGTTTGGCTTGATGTTGGTTCTGATGTTGAGATCCCAGTATCAACATTGGTATCAACATCTCTCAACTCTCTGGGTTCAGCACCTGCATCTCTGTTCTCAATACCTGCACTATCATCTGAAGGAGGAGTGACATTTTCTTGAGGATTTTGACCATAAACCAGATCATTATCCTCGGTAGGTTTGACTCCACTCGTTAGATCGTCGAACTTGACATTAACTGACTCAAACATGCTTCGAGTTCTAAGGTTAAACAACCTATATGCGTGACTATTTTGGGAATAACCCATGAAATGCACTTATCACTCTTTGAGTCCAGTTTAGCTAGATGATTTCTATCACTGAGCACATAGCAAATACATCCAAACACATTAAAATAGCTCAAGTTCGGTTTTTTACCCATCAACAACTCATAGGGAGTAGCACATGACCCTGGTCTAAAATAAGCCCTATTTAAAATATGACATGCAGTATTCATTGCTTCAGCCCAAAAACGTTTTGCTATGCCATTCGAAATGAGCATAGTTCTAGTCATCTCAGCAAGAGTCCTATTTTTTCGTTCAGCTATGCCATTTTGTTGAAGAGTAATAGGTGAAGAGAATTCATGACTTATGCCCTCCGAAGTGCAGTATTTTGAAAAAGAAGCATTTTTAAACTCTTTTCCATGATCCGTTCTAATCCTACCAATGTTCATATTAAATCTCACACATAGCCTCTTTGCAAGTTTTTTAAAAGCTTCAAATGTTTCAGATTTTTCTTTTAAAAACTCTACCCAAGTATATCGAGAAAAATCATCTACAATGACAAAGACATACCTTTTCCCACCAAGGCTCTCGACTTCGAGCGGTCCCATGAGGTCCATGTGAAGGAGCTCAAAGCAAGATGATGTAGTGAGACTTTGCTGAACTGGATGTGGCACCCTGACCTGCTTTCCTTTCTGGCACGCCTCGCACACAGGAATGATCTTGGTGTTAAGCTTAGGTAGCCCATTCACAGCTTTCTCTTTGGCCAACCTGTCCATCATCTTGTTGTTGACATGCCCAAGCTTTTGATGCCACACCTCAGCGTCACTTAGTTGAGATAACTTGCAAAAAGCATCACTGTTGATTTGATAATAATTATCTGAAGTCCTTTGTCCAACAAGAATACATGGACCATTCTCCTCATAGACTTCACACTTCTCACGGTTGAATTTGACACTAAAGCCTCCGTCACACAATTGACTTATGCTGATTAAATTTGCAGTAAGTCCTTCTATTAGTAACATATTTTCCAAGGTTACAACGCCGGGAACATGGAGAGTTCCTTGACCAACAATTTGGCCATTTGCGCCTCCACCATACTTTACCTTTCCACCTCGAAATCTGACAATGTTGGAAAGAAGCTCCTCTGACCCAGTCATATGCTTGGAGCATCCACTATCGAAATACCAGGCTCTAGGGACGTGGGACTTCAGGGAGGTATGGATCATATTGCACTTGATGTTATTTTTCTTGACCCACACTTGTTTGAATCTGGTGTTGGTATTGATGTTGGTAGGACAGAAACCAACATTGGATTTTGCAGCCACATTTGTTCTCTGAGAGTGTCTTCTTTTGCCAGTAATCTTCCAGCAGAAGGGCCGAATGTGCCCTGTTTCTTCACAATGATGGCATACGAACTGTCTTCTTCTCTTCTTGTGGCGTTTGGAGGATTTTTGTTCTTGGCACGATACTTGTGGTGGCTGTTTTGGCTTAAAACCAATTCCATGCTTTGAGGTTTCCGGCACTACTGCAGAAAGTAGATACAAAGGCGCCTCATCCACGGTGGTTCTGGAAAAACCGCCGTTAAATACTTTTTTACGGCGGTTTTCTAAAAAATCACCGTTAAATCGGTCAATTAACGGCGGGTTTTCATAAAACCGCCGTAGAATCGTAAATTTTACGGTGATTTTATGAAAACTGACGTTAGAACTGAACTAATTAACTGCGTTTTTAAGAAAGCGCCGTGAATTAACAAGTATTCACGACGGTTCCTTAAAAACCGACGTTAATTAGTTAATATGTTAATTATTGCGGTAGATTTAACGTCGGTTCCATTAGAACCGACGTGAATAAGATGACATTTAACGACGGTTTCATAGGAACCGCCGTAGAATAGTAAGCTGCCATGTCACCGATCCTTGTCCTTATCAAGCAAAAATTTTGGGCCGTTGATTAGTATCTGATCCGACGATCTGGAATAAAAATTAAACTAAAAAAAATATTAAATCAAAAAATTTACGGTGTCSCGAAACAAGTTTTGAGCTCGAATTTCATTTCCAAATTCAGTGAACAACAAGCCGCCGATTTGATTGCTAAAACCCTAATTAATTCCACAGTCCGAAACTCCCCAATTTTTACCGTCTCTCATTCCCAATTTAAATCCCCAGCTTGTTCTCTCAAATCCAAAAGTCTCCCCTTCTTCCTGCTTGCGCTTCTTCGAGTTTCTGCAGACGAACCAGTCGATTAACCCACACAAAACCAATTTCCAAGCCCATTTAACAGTTATTCTGCGGCTATTCGAAATCAGTAGATTTGTCAAGGCCAAGAATATTCTGAAAGTTGCTGTTTTAGATGAGGATCTTTGATGCCCGCTAACGGAAATAGTTTTGTTATTCGATCAAAATCAAAATTCTGCAGAACCCAGATTTAAATTCAAGTTTTTTGTTCTGCTATTTAGGGTTATGCCGATAACAGGAAATTCGACGAGGGGTTGGAGATTTTTAAGTATATGGTGAATAATGGGTTTGCGATTGATGAACGTTCTTGCATGGTTTACTTGATTGCATTCAAGAAATGCAACCAATTCGAGAAATTATACAGGTTTTTCCAGAGAATGGTGGAGTGTAACTTGAGGATCACAACTTATTCAATGACAATGGTGGTTGATGGATTGTGCAAGCGAAACGAAATCAAAAAGGCGAGAAGTTTAATGGACGATTTGGTTAGAAAAGGGATTGTTAAACCAAATGTGTATACTTTTAACACATTGATAGATGCGTATGTGAAGAAATCAGATAATAAGGGAGTTAAAGAAATCTTAACTGCCATGGAGAAAGCCGAAGTTGATTTCAATGTGGTTACATATACTCTTTAAATCGATCATCAAGGAAAATGTTTCAAGACTGAAGATACAAAGAAGGTGTTCGAGAAAATGTATGAGAAGGGCGTAGCAGCAGATACTCACGTATACACCTCGATGATTAGTTTGTACAGTAAGTCGGGTGATGTCAGAAGAGCATTTGCTTTATTTGACGAGTTGGTCGATAAGGGACTCGAGCTGAACGTGCACACCTACGGTTCGTTGATACACGGCGTGTGCAAAATGGGGAACGTTGAGGCGGCAAAATCGTTGCTCTACGACATGCAAAGAAACGGGATTGATTTGAATCGTGTTATTTTCAACACATTGTTGGACGACGCCATGATCTCCGTCATGTGGCTCCAGGTCCAGGAGGTGCTAGCCGACGGCGCCGACAAGTGGCTGCGTTTTGGTAGGGTTTGTGTGTGTGAGAGAGAGAGAGAGAGACTGAGAAATAACTTGGATACATATTTCTATGTCCATCGCCACCAGACGCCATGGCTGGCAACGCCCTCTCCATCATTTACAGGTATTATTTTATTTTTATTTATTTTTTAAAATAAGTTTTATCTTTTTCATTTTTATTTACCCAGCTATGGAATTGCAGATTGTGGGGATATTAGTTCTCTGTTTCCTAGTTGCTGCTTTCTATTGCTTCGTTGTACTATTCCTAGGCTCCAGAATTGCAGAGATCACTGTCAACACTGTTTTCTCCTGTTCGGTAAATAAAACCCTTAATTCTTAACGCGTAGATGCAAAGTTGTCATTTTTTAGCTAATTGATTTGATTTAATTTTGATTTTGATTTTGATTTTTCTCTGTCTTCAAACAGGCACTTTCGGTTGGTGTTCTGTTTATTAGGTATTGATGATAAGATCGTTAAGGCTCAGATTTGGGATACCGCCGGGCAAGAAACGTACTGAGAAATCACAAGTGCCTACTACCCGGGGCTGTCGGAGCATTGCTCGTTTACGATGTCACACGACACGTTACGTTCGAGAACGTCAAGAGATGGTTGAAAGAGCTTCGAGACCACACGGACCAGAATATTGTGATCATGCTTGTCGGCAACAAGGCAGATTTATGCCACCTCCATGCCGTCTCGACTGAGGACGGCCATGCTTTTGCCGAGAAGGAGAAAACTTATTTTATGGAGACATCTGCGCTCGAGTCTATGAACGTCGAGAATGCTTTTGGGGACAAAGATGATGTGTCGGCCGTGAAAAAGGTCAGATGTTGCTCTGTATGATTTTCCGGAATTTATTTACAGTTGAGTGGGCGTACGGGTTTGTGTTTAGAATCCAGGGACACATTCATTACATTGGTTCATTTTCGCTAAATTAGTATTGTGTTTGGAGTTATGACGATCAGCTTATGAATGTCTGTTCTTCAAATTTTACTTAGCTTTTTTTTAACCTAGATTGCTCCTATATTTGTATTGTTTCTCATTTATTGACTTTGGGAATTTCTAGTGTTGTATTATGTTTCATTTAATAGTATCCTTTTGATTTCTAGATGTTTACTAAAAAAAATGTTACTCACATGTCATCCATGGGTACTTATATCCTTTGATTTTTGAGAGTTGAGTTATTGTATTTGGGGATCACGATTTTGGATCTTATTTATGTATATGTTGGTTATTGGTTCACATTTGTAGAGATTGTGGGATCTTGAGGTCTGTAAATGGAGTTTGGGAGAAAAACGAGGGTGGTCGGTGTCACTGTGATGCTCAGTGATCATGAAGCTTCGTGGTTGTTGTCGGGAAGAGAAGGAGATGCGGTGGAGAGGTGGTGGTTTGGTGGTGGAACTCCAAGCGACTGAGGTGTCGAAATTAACGTTGGGTGGTGGTGGTAAATTCATTTTAAATACAAAAACAATACATATTATTATTATTATTATTAGCAATTTGTAATTCCAAAAAATCATAAAGGTACTAAGGGATGGGAGATGGAGCAAGCAAGAAGCCTCGATTCTGGTCCTGGGCGATATAGTCAGCATCAAGCTCGGCGATATTATTCCTGCTGACGCTCGTCTGCTTGAAGGGGATCCCCTGAAGATTGACCAATCTGCCCTCACTGCTGAGTCTTTGCCCGTCACCAAACAGCCCGGTAGCGAAGTGTATTCGTGCTCCACATGAAAACAAGGTGAAATTGAAGCCGTTGTTCTTGCCACTGGGATCAACACTTTCTTTGGTAAAGCAGCATATCTTGTTGACAGCACTTAAAATGTCGGTCACTTCCAAAAGGTTGTTAATACTCAAATTCCTCGCACTGTTTTTGTTTTTTAATTTCATAAGGTTTTTCATACTCAAAATCCTCGCACACTATTTTTTTTTAGTTTCATTTATTACTAATATTTCGTGATCGATGATCAGGTGTTGACATCCATCGGTAACTTCTGCATATGCTCCATCGCGGTCATGTACCCGATCCAGAAGAGACGATACAGGGACGAGATTGACAATCTCTTGGTTCTCTTGGTCGTGGCATTCCCATCGCAATGCCGACCGTGTTGTCGGTGATGATGGAAATTGGGTCTCACAGACTGTCCTAACAGGGCGCTATCACCAAGAGGATGACGGCTATTGAGGAAATAGCTGGGATGGATGTTCTATGCAGTGACAAAACCGGAACACTTACTCTTAACAAGTTCACGGTCGACAAAAACTTGCACCGAAAACAAGGATGCTATTGATGCTTGCATTGTCGGAATGCTAGCCGATCCCAGAGAGGTATATGTATTTGGTATTTAATTATACTATTTAATAAAGAAAAAGAAACATTTCTCAATTCAAAAATACAAATACCACTTAATGTGATACAAACACTGATTATGTTTCATATAACCCCTCTTTAGGTACAATCTGAAATACATGTCGAAGGGTATTTGCAATTTTTAAATATCAAAGTTTTTTGTAATTAAGATAAACATCAGGGGTGGTTTTTGTAAATAACCCAAAAATAAGTAGTTATAATTGTGCATTTAGGTAAAGGTTTCAAAATAATTTACTGTTTGAATCATTTTGGTTTTAATGATCACTGTTTCATCAATTAATTTTGAATTTTGAGTGTTTTACACCTTTGTGGTAGGTAAAGAAAATGTCGTAGCTGTAAAACACGTTACGCCAGTCAAAACCTTCGATTCACCAGAGAGTTCGAGTCAACAGTTAGCTCGTACGAGGTCTCAATGTGGCGTTCGCTTTAGTTAGAAATGCGAAGATGTTTWATTTTATTTTTTAATCTCTTGTTTTTAGTGTTGAACTGTTCATGGATGCTGTTGATGGAAATTTTTAATTATATTGGAGTATTAATTCTTAATTATTTATTGAAACAATCAATATATTCAAAATTATCATTATTGGCAATTTTGGTGCACCTGCTTTCATTTCATTTCATTTAGAAATTTTTTACTACTTTCTAGAAGGTAGTTTTCAAAAACAGACGTAAAATGTTCGTTCTGGAAAACAGACTTTCTAGAAGGTATTTTTAAAAACCGCCGTAAAAACGCTGCATTGTACGGCGGTTCCAAAACCGCCGTAAAAACACTGCATTATACGGCGGTTCCAAAACCGCCATTAAATCCCACTTTTTTACGGCGGTTTTGAAAAACCGCCGTAAAATTTAACGGGGGTCGATATAACAGCGGTTCAAAAACCGCCGTTAAAAGTCCCTAAAAACCGCCGTTAAATTACTGTTCTGCCATTGTGCGGAAGGCTAATCTTTAAGATTTCATCAAGCTTCGCCTTCCCTTTGTTCAGATTCGAAATGGTTCCTTGAACCTTTGTCAACTCGATTTTCACCTTTTCTAGTTCAGCATCCTTCTTGGTAAGCGATGTTTCCAAACGAATGATTATTTCAAGTTGACCATCCTTCTCCTTGGTTAGTTTCCTTTATGAGATCTTTGACCTTCAGTATCTGTTTTCCCCAACTGACAAACAACTGTTTGTGCTCAACACTCAGCTGCTCGTATTCCTCAAAGTAATCAGTGGTTTCGGCATTCAGACACACGATGTTGTCTTGAAGGAGACCAACATGGACATCGTTGTCCCACACAACATTGGTGCATAAGGATGGAACAAGCTCAGTTGACTCGAAATCATTAACATCCTCAGTGAAGTCTGTAGCAACCATGCTCTTCTTTCTTAGAGTTTTAGCACACTCATTCTTGTAGTGTCCTCAACCCTTGCATTCATGACACTGTACCTCACTGAGTGATTTCGTGGAGCTGGATACATTGGGAATTGACGATGTGGACTGAGTCTGGGAAGTGCGCGTCCAGTGAATTTCGGTGTAGACACCTGTGGCCTGGGCTTTGAGTTTGATCCTCCAAAGCTATTCTTCTTCTTCAGGAAATTATTGAAACGTTGAGTCATAAAGGACAACTCTTCTTCCTCAAGTGTAGTGGATTCCATCTTCTTCAGAATCCCATTCAAATTAAACTCCTCATCATCTTCAATGTTGTCTGGATCCACATCGGAGGAGAAAGCAACACTCTTCTCTTTTGAGTTGGAACCGAGGTGTTTCATCTCGTATTGCTTGAGATTTCCAACTAAGGTATTAAAATCTATGTTATCAACATCTTTGGATTCTTCTATGGCAACTACCTTCATGTTGAACTTCTTTGAGATGGATCTCAAAATTTTCCTACAAGATGGGAGTTAGTCTCACAAAGCTCTCTGCACTCTTTTGTAACTTCCGATAGTCTCATGGAGTAGTCCATGATGGACTACTTTTCATCCATTCTCATTGCCTCAAATGTAGACATCAACATTCTTAGTCTTGATCTCTTCACGCTCTCAGTTCCTTCACACACCCTTTGGAGTGCGTACCATGCATCTTTTGCTGAATCGCAATTCTTGATGACTCTGTAATAACTTGCATTTACATATCCACACAAGGTGTTGATACATTTGGAATTCCAGTTCGCAGCAGCCACTTCGTCAGCAGTCCAATCTTCCTCCTTTTTGGGAATGGTATCACCTTCACCATCAGTGACACGTGGCTTTTCCCATCCAATGAGGATGGTTCTCCATGCACGTTCATCAATGCTCTTTAAGTGCCAACGTATCCTCTGTTTCCACAGGGAATAATTCTCACCATTGAGGATAGGTGGCCTTGGGTTGCCTTGAGCATCCATAGCACCTAAAAATAAGGATCAGTACTTAAAAGGTTAAGTAACCCGCTTTAGATGCCAATAGTAAAATTTGAAGGTCTATGGTTTTGAAAATAAGTCTCAGATTTACGATGTTGTTATCAATGTTAAACAACACTTACTACCAACATCGACCAGAGTAAAATAAAAATAAGCATCGGAAATAAAGTTAAAGAACACAATAAAACAAACTCAGTTCACAAGTAAAAGTACTTGTGAACTTGGGTGTACAAACCCAAAAACTATATTACTTGTTTTTCGATCAATACAAAAATATTAAGTAATATACGAAAACTAAAGTATCAAAACACATGATACTAAATACTTGTTGCCTAGGTTGAACAAGCTCTTCTCCGTTGGTCACGCAACTTCGAATAGCTTGTCGGTCTCGAACAATGGCTCCAAGTAGTCTTCGTGTTCTTCTCCTTTTTATGTGCGTCACGTCTTGTTGCGTCGTTCTCTTGAAAAATCCGTGCCTCAAAAAATCTTTTTAAGCTTTAGGATTCTCTTGTCTTAAATAGATAATTCTAGAATCCTAAACTTGGTAAACAAACAAAACAAATCCTAAACACAATCTAGGAAACTAAATAAAGTCTTGTATTTAAACTAGGAAACAAATAAAGTCATGAATCTAGTTTCCTAACTTATTTTGTGCCCAATAAAGGCAAATAACAAAATATGAATTATTGCCAAGAATAAATTCCTCAACACAAAGATAAATCACACTACAGTTATCACAGTAAACCAAGGTAGCCTTCTTAACAGGACAATGAAGTTACAAGTGAAAATTCCATATCCAGCAGGATTCCCAAATAACATTAACGACCCCTCGGTATTCGGCCTATGCACTAGAATGAGACAAAGTAGGTTGCCGTTTGGAGAACCATGATATTAAGTTATCACCTAAAAACACACAATATCCTGGCATGGATCGACGTGTATCCGGACATTCGCCCCAATCTACATCAGTGTAAGAAACGAGGGCATAAGTCAAAGAAGGATATAGATGTAGGCCAAGATCCAGAGTCCCTTGGATGTAGCGAGCAACATGCTTAAGATCATTCATTTGTATCTCCTTCGGGTCATGCTTAAATAAGGAGACTTGCTGAACCGCATGAGAGATATCAAGCCTTGTGAACATCAAATACTGTAATGCACCGGCAAGGCTGCAATAGCAAATGATTGGAGAAAGGGGTGCTAGTGGTGGCGCTTAACTTTGACTTGGTGTCGATCGGAGTTGAATAAGGTTTACATGACGACATGCCCGCTCATTCAACGATTTCCTCGACATACTTCCTTTAGGATGATAACAGACCAGTCACATGCTGAGTCACTGTGGTACCTAGAAAGTATTTTAGTGGATCCAAGTCTTTCATAGAGAATTTCGAGCTCAGAAGTGACTTAATTGACATGTGGAGAGCTTCAAAAGAGGCGATTACAATTATATCTTCAACGTACAAGAGGATATAAGCCATGTCTTCATCTTGGCGGTAAATGAAGAAGGAATGATCAGATGAACTATGAGAAAATCCAATGGATGCAGCATAATTGACAAATATTTTGTACCAAGCTCGAGGTTCCTACTTGAGCCCATATAGAAATACCTTCAACGAACATGCATAATTGAGATGAATAGGGTCCTGAAACCACATCGGCTGATGCATATAGACAATTTCTTTAAGGTCCCTATGTAATAAAGTGTTTGTCACATCAAGTTGATGAATAAGCCATGATTTAGTCAAAGAGAGACTTAGAACCGTGCGAATAGTGCTTGGTTTGATGAATAGGCCATGATTTTGTACCAACCTGCTGAGTTTTGCCATCACCTACAAGACAAGCTTTGTGCATCTCAAAAGAACTATTAGAGTTCTCTTTATGTCTAAAGATTCACTCAAACCTAATAATATTAACATCATGCATAAGGGACACCAAATCTCACATCTTATTTTAAAAAAGAGCATTATATTCGCCAATCATTGCCATTTCCCAATTTGGGTCATGAAGAGCATCTAAAGGGTTGTGAGGAAGGGGTGATTTTGTAATAGTGGTGTGAAGATTGTATTTGTGGTTTGGCTTATTGTCGAGAATTTATTCTTGGCAATAATTCCTTTTTTAGTTGTTTGATTTTCTTGGACACAAAATAAATTAGGACTCTAGACTTTGTTTCCTAGATTGTGACCAGGACTTTATTTAGTTTCCTAGATTATGTTTTATTTACTTTTTTACCAAGTTTAGGACTCTAGAATTGTCTATTTAAGACAAGAGAGGACAAGACTTGAAGACACAATTTTGACGCACGGATTTGAAGAAACAGGGCAACGCAAATCACCGAGCAAGAACACAACCAAGTTACATACTTGAAGCCACTGTCCGAGATCAAGAAGGTCTTCGAAGTTGCGTGACCAACGGAGAAGATCATCCTTCAAGGTGACATGTATTTTAGTATCATATGTTTGATACTATAGTTTCATATATTACTTTATATCTTTTTGTATTGATCTTGAACAAAGAAAAGTAATATAGTTTTCGGGTTTGTACACCCAAGTTCAGAAATATTTTTACTTGTGAACGGAATTTAAATTTTTATGTTTATTTTTTATATTTCCGCTGCTTATTTACGTTAAACTCTGGTTGATATTAGTTTTGGTGATTGTGATACCGAAAGCAACATCAGTTACTGATACTTATTTTCATTAACCATAGACCTACAAATTAACAATTGGCATCTAGAGCAGGTTACTTGACATACTAAGTACTGATCTTTATTTGTTAGGTGCTATGGATGCTCAAGGTAATCCACGGCCTCCGATTCTTAATGGAGAGAACTACTCTCTCTGGAAACAGAGGATGCCATGGCACATAAAGAATATCGACAAACGAGCATGAAAAATAGTTCTTGTAGGATGGGAGAAGCCACGAGTTACCGATGCTGATGGAGACACCATCATCAAGAAAGAAATAGATTGGGCTGCTGATGAAATAGTCGCTTCAAACTGGAATTCCAAGTGCATCAACACCCTTTGTGGATATGTTGACTCAAGCTACTACAAAGTTATCAAGAAGTGTGAATTAACAAAAGATGCGTGGGACGCATTACAAAGGGTGTGTGAAGGAACCCAGAGCGTGAAGAGATCAAGACTAAGAATGCTGACATCTACCTTCGAGGTAATGAGGATAGATAAAAAAGGGTCCATCATGGACTATGCCATGAGACTCTCATATATTGCAAACGAGTGCGGGGAACTTGGTGAAGCAATGAGTAACTCGCATCTTGTGGGAAAGCTAGTTAGATCCATTTCAAAGAAATTCAGCATTAAGGTGGTTGCCATTGAAGAATCAAAGGACACTGATGATCTAGGTTTTGACGCTTTAGTTGGCTCACCCAAGACATTTGAGATGGAATATCTTAGTCCCAACTCAAAATAGAAGTATGTTGATCTCTCCTCTGATGTTAAATCCAATAACAATGGTGAAGATTTTGATTTGAAAGGGTTACTTGATAGGATCGAAACTACCACACTTGAGGAAAAAGAATTGTCCTATGTGACTCAACACTTTAACAAGTTCTTAAATAAGAAAAACAACATTGGAGGATCAGATTCAAAGACCAAGCCACAGGTGCCCACACCAAAATTCTCTGGGCGCACACTTTCCAGATCCCAGTCTTCAACCTCCTTATCAAACACATCTAGCTCCTCAAAGCCCCTAAGTGAAGTTAAATCCCATAAATGCAAAGGTTGGGGACATTACAAAAATGAATGTGCCAATACTCTCTGAAAGAAGAGCATGATTGCTACAAAGTACACTGAAGATGGTGATGATTCTTACTCGCCCAAATCAGGTCCAGTCCTGTTCGCTAATGTTGTGTGGGATGATGACATACGTGTTGGTAACACCGAAACCAACACCTTGTTCCTGAATGCAGAGGTTGATGAATATCTTGACGAGCACGAGAAGCTGAGCATTGAGCATAAGCAACTATTTGCTAGTTGGGGAAACAAGTACTCAAAGTCAGGGATCCTACGATCGAGGTGGACAAACTGACCTAGGAAAAGGATGATCAACTTAATATAATTGTGCGATTAGAGTCGTCACTCACCAAAAAGGATGTTCAGCTAGAACGAGTGAAATCTGAATTGAAGAAGGTTCAGGAACCATCACAAAACTCATCAAAGGCAAGGCAAAGCTTGACGAGATCCTGGATATGAGTTTCCCAGAAACCTCGAGACATGGAATCAACTACAAACCAAATCAGCCAACACCAGCATCAAATCAAGAACAATAATCAACCAAACTCCACAAGAAGAGAAGAAGACAGTATGTGTGTCATCACTGCGGTGATATAGGTCACATTCGACCTTTCTGCTGGAAGATTGTTGACGAGAAAAGGAATCTTAAGAGGGCAAGGGTGTCTGGTCAGTACCATGACAGTTTCCATGTTACTAACACCAAAACCAACACCAGGTTCAAACATGTCTGGGTCAAAAAGAATGAGATCAAATGCAATATGATATATACATCCCTGAAATCCCACTTTCCAGGAGCCTGATACTTCGATAGTGGATACTCCAAGCACATGACCGGTTTTGAAGATCTACTTTCCAACATCATAAGATTTCGAGGAGGAAAGGTAAAATATGGTGGAGGAGCAAATGGACAGATCATAGGCAAAGGGACTCTTCATGTTCCTGGTATTGTAGAACTGGAGAATGTTTTGTTGGTAGAGGTCTTACTGTAAACTTTATAAGCATAAGCCAGCTCTGCGATGGTGGTTTCAGTGTTAAGTTCAATCATGAGAAGTGTGAAGTCTATGAAGAGGATGGAGCTTGTATCTTCACTGGTCAGAGGACTTCTGATAACTGCTACTAAATCATGGTGATGTTTTTTGCAAGCTGTCTCAATTGAGTGATGTTGAGATGTGGCATCAAAACTCGGACATGTCAACTACAAGATGCGTAAGGTTAGCCAAAAAGGAATCTGTGAATAGGCTTCCTAATCTCAACACCAAGATCATCCCTATATACGAGGCATGTCAGAAAGGAAAGCAAGTCAGGGTGTCACATCCTAATGTACAAAGTCTCACTACCTCATACTGTTTTGAACTCCTTCATTTGGATCTTATGGGACCACTTGAAGTTGAGAGCCTTGGTGGTGAAAGGTATGTTCTTGTGATTGTAGATAATTTCTATCGTTTTACTTGGGTAGAGTTTTTAAAAGAAAAATCTGAGGCTTTCGAAGCATTTAAAAAACTTGCAAAAAGGTTGTGTGTGCAATTTGGTATGAATATTGGTAGGATTAGGTCTGATCATGAAAAAGAATTTGAGAATGCATCTTTTTCAAACTATTGTTCAAAATTAGGTATAAGCCATGAGTTTTCATCACCAATCACCCCCCAATAAAATGGCAAAGTTGAATGTAAGATTTGGTCTCTTGCTGAGATGACCAGGACTATGCTCATTTCTAATGACATTGCAAAACGTTTTTGGGCTGAAGCTATGAGTACTTCATGTCATATAATTAATAGGGTATATTTTAGACCAGGGTCTTGTGTCACACCCTATGAATTATTGTTGGGTAAAAAACCAAACTTGAGTTATTTTCATGTCTTTGGATGTATTTTTTATGTGCTCAATGATAGAAATCATCTTGCAAAACTGGATTCAACAAGTGATAAATGCATCTTCATGGGGTACTCCCAAAACAACAATGCATATAGGATGTTTAATCTCAGGACACGTAGCATGTTTAAGTATGTTAACGACAAGTTTGATGATTTGATGAGTGGTGTTAAACCTGCAGAGGATAATGATCTGGTATATGATCAAAATCTTCAAGATAATGTCACGGTTGGTGTGGATGAATGTGTAGGTGTTGAAATCAAAGATGCAGGTGTTAACATCAAACCCAACATCTACTCAAGCTGATCCAGAATCAGATTCTGGTCCAGATGAAGAAGATCCAACTGATCCAATCGACTTATATCAGAGGGATATACCATCAAGAATTCAGAGGAACCATCCCACGTGCCAAATCATTGGAGATCTAGATGAAACAAGTATAAGAAAGTGTTACATAAACTTCAAAGAAATAGTTAGGTACGTCTGTTTATCTACTAAATGTTTTAAAATTCGAGAGTCTTTGTATCTTTCCAAAGCAGAGCCCAATCATGTGGAGGATGCTCTTAAGGATGAATTCTGGGTAAAGGAAATGCAAGGAGTTGGATCAATTTGCCAAAAATGATGTTTGGGATTTAGTTCCCGGTCCAGAAAACTCACATGTAACAGGAACTAAGTGGACCTATAAGAACAAAACAAACGAGGCAGGCAATATAGTGAGGAACAAGGCTGGATTGGTGGCACAAGGGTACACTCAAATTGAGGGTATCAATTTTGATGAGACGTTTGCTCCTGTTGCTCGCATTGAATCTGTAAGACTTTTACTTGTTGTTGCTTGTCATTTGAAAATATCTCTACATTAAATGGACATAAAGAGTGCTTTTCTAAATGGAGTTTTAAGGGAAGAAGTGTTTGGAGAGCAACCTAAAGGGTTTGTAGATCCCCACAAACCAAACTTTGTTTTAAAATTTAAAAACGCTTTATATGGTTTAAAACAAGCTCCCAGAGCTTGGTATGAAAGGTTGACTCAATACTTGATCTTTTGAAATTTCAGACAAGGGGAAGTTGACAAAACCTTATTTCTTCTTATATCAAATAAGCACATCTTGAGTGTCTAGATTTATGTAGATGATATAATTTTTTGATCTACTAATGAGTAGATGGTGAAAGAGTTTATAACTCGAATGTCTGACAAATTTGTGATGAACATGGAAGGTTCTCTCTTACTTTTTTAGTTTGCAAATTAAAAAATTGGATGATGGTATTTTTCTCTCTCAGACCAAATATGCTAAGAACCTTGTTAAGAAATTTGGGTTAGAGGATGAAACGTATAAGAAAATACCGTTAGGCAAAACCACAAAACTGTCAAGATATGATATTAGTAATGGTGTTGATAACACCATGTACAGTCTTTTGTACTTAATAGCTAGTAGGCCTGATATCATGTATAGTATGTGTCTATGTGCTAGATAGCATTCAAACCCTAAAGAGTCACATTTAAAAGCTGTTAAATGAATCATTAGATATATTACTTGTACAACTGAATTGGTTTCTTGGTATTCTAAAGAAACTGGTACTGAACTCGTGGGTTATACTGATTCGAACTGGTTTGGGATGTAGTAGATAGAAAGAGTACTACAGAGGGTTGTTTTTTCTTGGATAATAATCTTATCTCATGGTATAGTAAAAAACAAAATTGTATTTCTCTTTCTACAACTGAAGACGAGTATATTACAGCTGGAAGTGCTTGTACACAATTGCTATAGATGAACCAAATGATAGAGGACTATGGTTTACATAGCAGAATATTGACTGTGCTCTGTGATAATTCCAGTGCCCTTGATATCTCGAAAAATCCAATCCAGCACCCTCAAATCAAACACAATGACATTAGGTACCACTTTATTAGACACTTAGTTGAGAGGAAGATAGTAAGCCTTGAGCATATAGGAACAGACAATCAGCTTGCTGACATCTTCATAAATGCATTAGATTTAAAAACCTTCTCTCGTTTTTTGAAGAGATCTCGGTGTGTGCATTGTTTAAGTGAATGTTAGTTTTGATGTTATGACACCAAAACTGTCATCAGTCATAACATCTGTATATTTATGCATGGATTTTTATCTTATTTTTCATACATTATCTGAATGCATTAAGTCTGGTTAAAAGTACAAAAAGGTCATGTGTTGTAATAAAATTGGTGGCAAAAAGACTAACCTCTTCGATTAGGTGATTGTAAAATTTTCCAGCAGAAACAGGTTTTCTCCTAGGTCCAAAAACAAGAGGTGTTAACAGCAATTGCTGAAGATAAGCTATTTCTCTTCAAATCTCTAAAAGGGTGAAGAGAATCTGGATTAAAAAGGATCCAACCTTTAAACTTCACCTCATTGAGTGATTTTGACGTAGTCATTAACTTGTGTTAAGGGGTCTGTTTTCATTGACTTCACCAAAGGCAATGTTGGTTATAATGTCATCAGTCATGAAAAGCAACACCGATCAAGTTACGAAAACCATAAATTAAATTTTAAACCTTTTTAGGTCATGATTTTAAGGCATCAATTAGGACATTCATACTTTGAGAAGATGACCTTTTGCTTTGCGTTCTGTTGCTTGTGCTTGTGTCTTTTCCTAAATTCTCTTAATCTTGTTTTGAATCTTACTAACTAAGTGTTTAGTGGTGTTAAAATCGGAGGATTGGACAGGTAATAAGAAGTTGATTTGGAGATTGAAAAATTGCTTTGCAAATGATTTGTTCAACTATGGTGATGGTTTATAAAATCCAGCTCTATTTGTGGTTGATTTTGTAGTAGAGACGTGTGATTTTTATTTCTAAATTAATGAGATAGTGGTTGAAGTGGATCGGGATCATGTGTTCTAGTTTAAGGGGGAGTGGGTGTTAGTTTTTCGAAGGAAAGTAAATATTGTAAATAAGGGAGGTTTCTTTTTTATTTTTAATTTATCATTCTCTCTCCTAACTCTCTAATCCTTCACCATCTCTCTCATTTTTTGCTTTTATTTTTGCACTTTCTTCGAATTTTCAGAATGTCGAATCCCTCTTCGAGCAGAATTTAGAACTTCCCGCCGGCTGTTTTGCATGTAATTGTTGTGTTTTTCTTGTATTTTTAATTAGGTTTTATTGTGGTTTTAATGGTTTTTATGTCGGTTATTTAGTCTTTTTAAAGTTGTTTTTCTAATCTTGTTGATTTTCTTATTTCTTGCTAATTTTATGTTTAATTGGGTTAAATGGTTTCAATTAATTTGAGGATTGGTGAAATTCTTGGGTTTTTATGTTCAAAATCCTATTTTTATAGGTAAAGTCATTAAGGGCCAAAGTTCAAAGCCAACCAAGGCGTGCCAAACTCGGTGCCAAAGAGAGTCTCCAAAATGCCAAACTCTCTGGAATACTATCCAAAGAATGCCAAAACCGGCGCGTTAGTCGCCAGTGCCCGCAAAGCGGTGCCAGGCCACACCCTCTCTCGCCAGCTCTCGCCAGACCTCGCGCACGCCCGCGCCATCCGCTCGCCAAGGCCAGCACTAAGTCTAGCGCCAAGCAAAGCCAGGCCACGCCCTCTCTCGCCAAATCCGGCGCCAAGTGACGCCTGCCCACACCACCTCTCGCCTGCCAGCGCCCAGGCTCGGCCAATTGTGAGCCATGGTCGAGCCAATCAAGCCAAAATGAGCCAATATGGTCAACAGGGGTCAAGATTGGGTCAAACCCGGGATTTTAAAGGCTTTGAGGTCAAATTGGCCCATGTAGACCCAAATTAACCTTAGTATAAATAGACTACAACTCTCATTTTATTGAGTACTACTCAAAAATTTCCCAAACTTGCATGGGTTTTGGAATATTTTCTCTCTCTTGTTCTTAGTTTAATTTTCAAGATTTTTGCCTTGGGTTTGTAAACTCAAGATGAATCCAAATACTCCTTTAGGTTGGCACATTCATTGTAATTCAAGCTTTGGATTCTCCATTTAATTTTAGTAAGCTTTCCATTTAATTTCAAGACTTGTTCTTCATTTTCATGCTTGTTCTTCATTTATGCCTTTTGTCTTAGCTACTTGAATTCATGATGAAACTTGTGAATTGACTATGGATTCTAGTTGACTGACACATCTAGGCTATAGATCGGGTCCTTGATCGTCTTGATTTTGAGTTTTTCTATTGCTTTATTTTGAATTAAATTTCCATGCATAGTTTTATAATGAATCTTAGATCTACTCTTCGTTTCTTGTTATTTTCCTTCAAAATTTAAAATTTTACGTCAACTTTCATTGCTCTTTACTTTGGTGCTTTCGATTTTTGTCAATTTGCATTATTTGAGTTTTCATGCATGGTTGTACCTTGTGCATGCATGGTAGTACATGGTGAAACTTTGCATTCTCTTGCTTATTTTCTTATTTTCTTTGCATTTTCAATTGAGGCATACGACCGAGGCATCCGACCAACTTGCACTTTCAATTCCTAGCTTAGTTTGATATTTTTAATTGCATTATCTTCGGTTTTCTCTCATCGCTTGAGCTTGAAACACGTTGAAACTTGCAAATGAATTGAAGTCCGATAAAACCAAGCCATGAACCCGTTGATTCATTTCAAAACCACAAAAACTATGACTTCAAAATGGCACCGTTGCGACACGGCTTGGTTAAGGACTTTGATTTAATTGTTGTTTTGTTGTGTTTTTAGCTTTCCTTTGTATTTGACGATTTCTTTGAGTGTATGAAAGGTCGTCGTTCGCTTGGACACGGTGTCCACCTTGAGTGCCACGGTGTCCACCATGGATACACGCTTGAGTGCCACGGTGTCCGCCATGGATACACGTTTGAATGACACAGACACGAAAATTGGGCAATTGGCTACCGAGATAAATATGATCAAACAAGCCAATGAAAAGGGGAAGCTACCAAGCCAACCTTCCCATGCCCATGCAATTACATCTCTTCGAAGTGGCCGAGTTATCGATAACAAGGTGGCTCCACCTTCCGAAAATGAGAACGTTGATCCTCCGGTCCTTGTCGCTACTCTCGATTCCACCCCCGCGGGTGCCACACCGTCGAAAGAAGGCTCCGATGGCTTGCAAAAATCCTCGAACGCTTATAAGCCACCGATTCCAAAGGCCTCCCCGCCTTATCCATCACGGCTCCAAAACACCAAGAAGTACGAGCAATTCCAATGGCTCTACAACACTTTGGCAAATGTGAACATCACTCTCCCACTGTTGGATGCCATCCGAGACATTCCTGCGTACTCGAAATTTTTCAAAGATATTTCATCCAAGAAGCTCCTACACACTCCAAATGAAATGATCGTCTTATCGAAAGAGGCGAGTGTGGTTTGTGATCCTTCGGTTTTGGCCCTCAAGAAGATCGATCCCGGCTCCTTTTCTATTGATATCATGCTCGGAAATGGAAAGGTCACAACCGGTATGCTCGATTCTGGGGCGGGGATAAACTTGATGCCTTCCTCAATTTATGAACAATTGGAGCTAGCGCCCTTGCAAGAAACACGAATTTGCTTACAATTGGCTGATCGATCGATTCGGTATCCGAAAGGCGTTTTCAAGGACGTGCTTGTCAAAGTTGGAGGGCTTGTGGTCCCGGTGGATTTTGTTGTTCTTGATGTGGGAATGGTTTCGAATGATGGGGACGAGCATACGATTCTCCTTGGATATCCCTTCATGGCGACTACTCAATGCCTCATTGATGTTGGAAAGAAGAACCTCACCTTATCTGTTGTGGGTGAGTTGGTTACATTTTCGATGTCCAACTTGTCGTCGATTCCTTCAAGCATCTATCATGCGGATTGTCTTCTTGTCGACAATATTGATGATGTGGTTGAGAACATTTTCTTGGCGAGCGAGTTTGTGGATGGTGATAGGGGTGATGTTGAGGGTATCGACCCTTTCGAGCTTGGCAACGACCCTTGTATTGAGACGACCCTTTTTGAGAGTGCCACCGTTTGTGTCATTGAGGGCAACGACGCATTTTGAAGGGGGAGGTAGGGCATATTGTTGAGAGACAAGTCGTCGAGCCGATTGAAAATTTTGACGAATACTTGGAGGGAATGATTGACTTGTTCGAGCTATCTCCCGACGAGGGTGAGAGGAGGCAAAAGCCCGAGCTAAAGCCTCTCCCATCTCACCTCAAATATGTCTTTCTTGAAGAAGAGGAGGGTAAGCCGGTGATTATTTTTGCCAATCTAAACGAAGAGGAGGAAGCGAGGTTGATCAAAGTGCTTAAGGCTCATAAAAGTGCTATTGGATGGAGCCTCGGTGATATAAAGGGAATTAGCCCTTCAACGTGCATGCACTGAATCATATTGGAGGATGACGGCAAGCCCTATCGAGAGTTTCAAAGGCGATTAAACCCGAACCTTAAAGAGATCGTAAAAGAAGAAATACTCAAGTTGTTGAGGGAGGGTTTGATATTCGCGATTGCCGAGAGCGAGTGGGTAAGTCCCGTTCACATGGTCCCTAAAAAGAGCGGCATTACCGTGATTGAGAACGATAAGGGCAAGTTATTGGCTACACGGGCGACGATGGGGTGGAGGATGCGCATCGATTTTCGGAAGTTGAATGCGGCCACAAAGAAAGATCATTTTCCCCTTCCTTTCATCGATCAAATGTTGGACAAACTAGCCGGCCACCACTCTTATTGTTTCTTGGACAAATTATCGGGCTATTATCAAATTGCTATCGCACCCGAGGACCAAGCTAAAATGACGTTCACTTGTCCATTCAGGACTTTTGCTTTCCGTTGGATGCCGTTTGGGCTATGTAATGCCCCGGGGACTTTCCAACGATGCATGCTATCCATATAATCTGACATGATCGACAAGTATCTTGAAGTCTTCATGGATGACTTTTCCATATATGGGGACTCGTTTGAAGAATGCTTGAGGAACCTTGAAGAAGTGTTAACTCGGTGTGAAGAGACGAGCTTAACTTTAAGTTGGGAGAAGAGCCACTTCATGGTTCGAAGTAGGATAGTCCTCGGGCATGTGATTTCGGAAAAGGGGATTTAGGTGGACAAAGCCAAAGTGGAAGTTATCGAAAAATTACCCCCTCCCCTTAATGTGAGAGATGTAAGGAGTTTTCTTGAGCATGCCGGTTTCTATCGGCGGTTTATTAAAGATTTCTCAAAAATTGCCCGTCCCTTGTGTCGATTATTGAGTAGTGAAATCCCATTCAAATTTAATGAGGCTTGTGAGGATGCGTTTTTTGCAATTAAGAAGAGCCTCGTGTCCGCCCCCATTGTGGTAGTTCCCGATTGCCTTTTGAGGTTATGTGCGACGCATCGAGTGAAGCGATGGGGGCCGTCCTTGGCCAACGAGTCGACAAGCTATTAAGGGTGGTGTATTACGCAAGTTTGATGCTCAACGATGCCCAAAAGAACTACACGACAATCGAGAGAGAGCTCTTAGCCATAATCTTTGCAATAGAGAAGTTTCGAGCTTACATGGTTGGATCACGAGTTGTGGTGCATAATGATCATGCCGCATTGTGATATTTGTTCTCTAAACCTCAAGCAAAACCCCGCCTTATTCGTTGAATCCTATTGCTTCAAGAATTTAATATTGAGATCAAGGATCGGAAAGGGTGTGAGAATGCGGTAGCCGATCATCTTTCGAGGTTGGTCACGGATGAAGGAGAAAGGATTTCCATTGGAGAGAATTTTCCGCACGAGAACTTGATGAAAGTGAGCCAAGCGTCTTTGTACGCCGACTATGCAAATTACTTGGCAAATGGTGAGCTTCGGCCGGATATGGATTGGCAAGAAAAGAAATGCTTCCTCGCTAAGTGCCAAATTTTTTATTGGGACGATCCATTCATGTAAAAAGTGGGGAAAGATGGTATGATAAGGAGATGTGTGCCTGAGGAGGAGATACAAGAGCTATTAACCTTTTGTCACGATCATCAAGCCGGAGGCCACTTCGGAGGAAGGAAGACGACTCTCAAGATTTTAAGTTCGGGATTCTATTGGCCGTCTCTCCATCATGACGCTCACGTCCATGTTCAAACTTGTGATAGATGTCAAAGAACGGGGAGCATTTCAAAAAGGAACGAGATGCCCTTAGTGGGCAATTTAGCGGTCAAGATTTTTGAGGTGTGGGGGATCGACTTCATGGGACCATTCCCTAAGTCTTCCGATGGGCATGAATACATTCTTGTGGGGGTGGACTACGTTTAGAAATGGGTCGAGGCTACCTACAACAAAGAATAATGCGGAGGTAGTGGTGAAGTTCGTGAAAGAGAATATATGTGCTCGTTTTGGCTTTCCTAAAGTCATAATAAGTGATGGTGGGAGCCATTTTTGTAACAAGCTTTTCGAGAAACTTATGAATATCTACGGGATCAAGCACAAAATAGCGACGCCATATCATCCCCAAACTTCGGGGCAAGTCGAGACGAGTAATAAGCAAGTGAAGAACGTGTTAGAGAAAACGGTGTAACCGAGCCGGAAGGATTGGTCGAGGAAGTTGAGTGATGCATTGTGGGCCCTTCGAACGGCTTATAAAATGGTTTTAGGCACGAGCCCGTACTATTTGGTATTTGGGAAATCTTGCCACTTGCCCGTGGAGATTGAACACAAAGCGTTTTGGGCAATAAAAGTCGTTAATTTGGACTTGAAGGAAGCCGGCCTCGAAAGAATGTTGCAACTAGAGGAGTTGGACGAGCTTAGAGATAATCAATATGACAATGCTCGAATCTACAAGGAGAGGACGAAACGTATCCACGACAAGAGAATAATCCCGAAAAAGCTTGAGGTTGGGATGCCCGTTTTACTTTATAATTCCCGCTTAGCCCTCCATCCCGGAAAATTAAAGTCGAAATGGACGGGTCCTTGCCATCGAGTTTGTTAATCCGAGTGGAGCGGTCACGTTGGTCGACCCCGCGACTTAAGATCGTTTCCAAGTAAACGGGCACCGAGTTAAACCCTATCGGCATGGTTTCCTCTTGTAACCCGATGAGGAGGTGGTAGCTTTGGTTGATCCCCCCACTATAATTTCTACTTAATCAAAGGGGAGTACATCGAGCTAATGACGTAAAACAAGCGCTTCTTGGGAGGCAACCCAAGTCCTTTTCATTATTTTCTTTCATTCTTTTCTTTCTTATTACAAAAAAACCAAAAACATTTGAAAATTTGAAAAATTAAAAAAATTTGGTGTTTTGGTTCTTCTAAACCCTTGGTTTCGTTTTATGTACATATTTTCTTTTATTTTTGATTTTGTGTTATTTTCTTTTCTAGGTTTTATTTTTCGACGTCGACCATTGGATGATCGATAGGACTGAGTAGTGTTCGTGGAGCCGAAGATACTAACAATGCTCGATTTTGCTTGGATTGCTTGATTCTTAGTTGGTCCCCACCGAGCTCGACTCAAACTCGCTCGGTTAAGGAAGTTTCTATTCACCCTCCTTTTACTTGATTTTCATTAAAATGCAATGAGGGCATTGCATGGTTTAAGTGTGGGGTGGGTAGGTGGTAAGGGTCCGGGATTTACAAGCATGTTTTGTCATTCTTAACTCGAGCCTTGGTGAAGTGACGCTTACTACTTGCGCTTTTATATGGTTGAGTCGATTTTTGTGTCTTTTGTGTCTCGATTACATGTTTGAACAACTCCACGTGCTTGGAAGTTTGAGTAGTTTACTTGTCGAGTTTTTGCATGTTTATGGCCTCTTGTGTGAGGGGTTGAATTTGTGTGCTTCGTCCAAAATCCGCCTATATAGATATATAATCAACATTTTCTCGTGAAAAGATTGCAAAGCTTTAAAAACTCTTTTGATTTTGCTCCCAAATTCGGTGCAAACTAGTGAGTAGCCTTGTGTGATTTATCAGCTTACTTGCATCTTTATGGAAATTGTATTGAGGAGGTTTGATTTTGCTCGTACATGATTGAATTTGGAAATGACCTCGAAGCACATATATCACCCTTATGCTGGCCATATTCATATATGTAAGCTACTTTTAAAATCTCAAATAAGCCACCTTGAGCCTTTATCCCGTTTCTTGTTAGCCGAGCTCGATTTTAGCTCTTGTATCTTAGCGTTGGTGAGGTGAGAGAGTGCGTTGTTAATTGACGAGAGATGTGTGGGAAATTTATTGTGAGTTTTGGGTTTTGAGTTGCTTATACAAAAAAAACGAAAACAAAAAGAGAATAATACTCCAACACAAATCACGAAGAGTGATAAAGCGAGCGTTCAAGTATAAAGCCTAATTCAAAAAGGGCTAAGTTTAGTGAAAAGAACCAAATTCAAAAAGCTTCTAAGTGTTGTGAAGAATAAAGTCGGGAAAGCGTGAAAATGTATGAAAAGGGTTTCGAATGAAAGTTTGGTGAATTGGGAAAGGTGAAGCGATTATAAGCTTCGGGTTTTAGAAATTAGGATTTTGTGTGTTATTGATCACGTTTGATCGTGTGTTAGCCAATACATCCAAAAGTTCCATACCTTACCAAAGAGCCAACATTACAACCCTTAATAAAGACCTCTTTCGATTCTTATTTGGTCATGTACTTGAGCAATTTCGAGCGTCCGATTTTTGAAATCTTGACAAGGTGCATGTATTGACCGACTTGAGCGTAAACACGTCTTATATACACTTGAGCGAATTGAGCGTACACCCTCGAAAATCCCTTGGAGAGGAAGTCATCGATTTGGCTTGCATTTAAGAAAGAGTAATATGAGCAATGCATGAAGATAGCGAGTCTATGTTGATACTATCATCACATTATAAGGATAAGCACAAGGATTTTTCGTTTTTACACAATGTTCATTGCATGTACATTCTCGATTCTTTTCATTGTTCGAGGACGAATAAACCGATAAGTGTGGGGTAGTTGTTTTGCATGTAATTATTGTGTTCTTCTCGTATTTTTAATTAGGTTTTATTATGGTTTTAACGGTTTTTATGTCGGTTATTTAGTCTTTTTTAAGTTGTTTTCTAATCTTGTTGATTTTCTTATTTCTTGCTAATTTTATATTTAATTGGGTTGAATGGTTTCAATTAATTTGAGGATTGGTGAAATTCTTTGGTTTTTATGTTCAAAGTTCTATTTTTATAGGTAAAGGCATTAAGGGCCAAAGTTCAAAGCCAAGCCAACCAAGGCGTGCCAAACTCGGTGCCAAAGAGAGACTCCAAAATGCCAAACTCTCTGGAATACTATCCAAAGCACGCCAAAACCGGCGCCTTGGTCGCCAGCGCCCGCAAAGCGGCGCCAGGACATGCCCTCTCTTGCCAGCTCTCGCCAGACCTCGCGCACGCCCGCGCCATTCGCTCGCCAAGGCCAGCGCCAAGCAAAGCCAGGCCACGCCCTCTCTCGCCAAATCCGGCGCCAAGCGACGCCTGCCCACGCCACCTCTCGCCTTCCAGCGCCCAGGCTCGGCCATGGACGAGCCATCTCGGCCAATTGTGAGCCATGGTCGAGCCAATCAAGCCAAAATGAGCCAATATGGTCAACACATGTCAAAATTGAGTCAACCCCGGGATTTTAAAGGCTTTGAGGTCAAATTGGCCCATGTATACCCAAATTAACCTTAGTACAAATAGACTACAACTCTCATTTTATTGAGTACTACTCAAAAATTTCCCAAACTTGCATGGGTTTTGGAATATTTTCTCTCTCTTGTTCTTAGTTTAGTTGATTGGTGGAGAAGCAGTTTTGAGGAGAGAGAAGAGTCCAAACTTGTACGGACGGTGAGGAGAAGCATATAAAATTACCATGCCTATTTGTTAAATAACAAAATAGAAAAAAATCCAAAAAATAGTAAAAATAGAAACAAAACCCAAAAAATCACGACTGGGACGGGGAGGGGTGCGCCTAAACGTCCCGGAAATAAATCCTATTTTTTATTATTTTTTTCTATTTTTTACGATTTTAATTATTTTTAATTTTTTTAAAAAAATTAATTAAATTTCCGAGGGAATACAATTTCCCTCGGAATAGGTCCGAGGGAATCCGTTATCCCTCGGAATAATTCCGAGGGATATTATATTCCCTCGAAAATTTAATTAATTTTTTTAAAAAAATAATAAATAAAACCGAGGGAATCAAATATCCCTCGGTTTTCCGAGGGACTACTTCCCTCGGAAAACCACCCGTCGATCATCCCTCGGTTTTTCGTTCGGTAAATATGG
>BMAC01000217.1:765347-796441 GCA_014905375.1 Phtheirospermum japonicum
AATTTGGAAGCTTTGCCTTGGGTTTGTAAGCTCAAGATGAATCCAAATACTCCTTTGGATTTTTACTTTGATGCAATTTAATTCAAGCTGTTGTTCTCCATTAATTTTAGTAAGTTTTCTTTTATTTTATGACTTGTTCTTCATTTTCATGCTTGTTCTTCATTTATGCTTTTTGTCTTCGCTACTTGAATTCATGCTTGAACTTGTGGAATTGACTATGGATTCTAGTTGAGTGACACATCTAGGCTATAGATCGGGACCTTGATCGTCTTGATTTTGAGTTTTTTCATATGCTTTAATTTGAATTTAATTTTCCATGCATAGTTTTGTTTAAATCTTAGATCTACTCTTCGTGTCTTGTTATTTTCCTTCAAGATTTAAACTTTTGCGTCAAATTTCATTGCTCTTTACTTTGGTGCTTTTAATTTTTGTCAATTTGCATTATTTCAAGTTTTCATGCAAGTGTTTGTACCTTGTGCATGCATGGTAGTACATGGTGAAACTATGCTTGTCCTTGCTTATTTTCTTATTTGCTTTGCATTTTCAATTAGGCATACGACCGAGGCATCCGACCAACTTGCACTTTCAATTCCTAGCTTAGTTTGATATTTTAATTGCATTATTTTCGGTTTTCTCTCATCTCTGAGCTTGAAACACGTTGAAACTTGCAAATGAATTGAAGTCCGATAAAACGGGAACATTTGGCGCCCTGATTTCCGAGGGAATGTAATTTCCTCGGAAAAAACCGAGGGATTTTTATTTCCCTCGGTTTTCCCTCGGAAATTTCCGAGGGAATTCCGTTCCCTCGGAAAATCCCTCGGAAATTTGCTGTTTTTTTGTAGTGATTGTAATTCAAGCTTTGGATTCTCCATTTAATTTTAGTAAGTTTTCCTTTTAATTTCAAGACTTGTTCTTCATTTTCATGCTTGTTCTTCATTTATGCTTTTTGTCTTCGCTACTTGAATTCATGATGAAACTTGTGAATTGACTATGGATTCTAGTTGAGTGACACATCTAGGCTATAGATCGGGACCTTGATCGTCTTGATTTTGAGTTTTTCTATTGCTTTAATTTGAATTAAATTTCCATGCATAGTTTTATCATGAATCTTAGATCTACTCTTCGTGTCTTGTTATTTTCCTTCAAGATTTAAACTTTTGCGTCAAATTTCATTGCTCTTTACTTTGGTGCTTTTAATTTTTGTCAATTTGCATTATTTGAGTTTTCATGCATGGTTGTACCTTGTGCATGCATGGTAGTACATGGTGAAACTTTGCATTCTCTTGCTTATTTTCTTATTTGCTTTGCATTTTCAATTGAGGCATACGACCGAGGCATCCGACCAACTTGCACTTTCAATTCCTAGCTTAGTTTGATATTTTTAATTGCATTATTTTCGGTTTTCTCTCATCTCTTGAGCTTGAAACACGTTGAAACTTGCAAATGAATTGAAGTCCGATAAAACCAAGCCATGAACCCGTTGATTCATTTCAACACCACAAAAACTATGACTTCACCGGCGTGCAAAGCTCCACCGGCGAACAAGTTCCATTTAATCTTCCAAAAATCGATGGCCTGGACATCCGCGCAGAAGTAGGTGGTGCTTTTCCTACAATACCATCACCGATTACAACATCTCATGTTCCCTCGCCGCCGCACAAGTCTCAAGATGTTGTTCCTGCTCTGGCGCCGCTCGACGCCATTCCAAAAGTACAGGTGTTTCCAGGGCAGCCGGGGAACAAGATCGACATTGACAATCCACCTGGTTTGTCGTTCATCGCTAATACCTTTGGCCGGGTTGGTAATCCAACCTTTCAAAGATCGCGGAGGCTGCGCAACATACCTCCGGGTGTGGTTCCGGCGACTGTTCCTAAAAGCCAAGTAAGCCCATGGCGCACTGTACCACTTGAGCACGTGAACTTTGATGAGGACGTCACGATTATGATGGAATCGAATGACGAAGAATTTATGCCCCCTGCCCCTGTTTCCGCACCAGTGTCCTCATCTACTCCACAACTATCCAAGTCGGCGACTCCTCGTCGAAAGCAGACAGTCAAGCTGGTTGATAAGAAAAATCCCCCGGCAGTAATCAAAGTTTCACCCGGCTCTACTGAAACTGAGTATTCTTCTCCCCCTTATGAGATTCTTGAATTCTTCACTGGAGGGGTTCAAAGTTCCTCCAGATATGTTGCTAATGATCCTCCTTTCACTCTAGCTAATACGTCTCAACTGGTGTCTGAACCTGAGCTCTTCGACTACTCTCCCGACTCTAATGATGCGTTACCCCTTGGCAGTTACTTGGCTGCCATAAAAAGGGAAAAGATACAGAACAAAGAGGGTGCACACTTTAAAGTTGTGTCTCCGATTCATTCTCCATCTAATCCTGCTCCACACACCGATGTTGGTTCTGATGTTGTGTAACCGAAACCAACATCCCCTACTAATGACCCTGCTTCTTCTTCTAACTCGGTTTTGATGGTTTTGCTGCCCCTGTCAGTGCATCCTACTCATCTGACCAGTTGTCCGATGATCTTGATGAGGATGAAGTCCATGGCGCTGAGATCGAGGACATGGTGCCTGTGTCACCAAAATTCTTGACTTTGGAGGCAGAAGAGTTGTTTGACGGGTATCAATCTCGAGGATTGATTGTTGAGTGACGAGTTCCCATTGAGGTCTTTGAGAAGCAGAATCTGATTACCTTCTTCAAACATCGAGGTATGTTTCGACAGTTACAACTGCTATTCCATTTGTGCATGATGTCATTCTTGAGTTCTATGCGAATATATTGCCGTCCGTTGTGGATCCTAAGTCTGTGAACTATGGGAAGGTGTTTGTGCGTGGGAAGTTGTATTCTTTTACTCCTGATTTGGTGAATGAGTTGTTTGAAACTGAGTCTTATCATGGCGACTCAACTATGGATGACATGGGCGAGGTCATAAAATTTTTGTCTGGTGGGCTGACGAAGAAGTGGCGTGAGCAACTGCCCTGCACGCGTCTTTCCTCTCTCTATTCAGTTCTGCATAAGGTGGGTCTTTCAACTGGGTCCCTACCAAGAATGCGACGGTGGTCACTCGTGCTCAGGCGGTCTTTTTGTACAAACATAGTCGCGGTATTAAGTTCAACTTTGGCCAGCATGTTTTTGAGGCCATCACTAGGTTTGTAATGACCAAGGCTGCATCCTCTCTATGTTTTCTTTCACTTATCTACGGACTTTTGGAGAACCAAGGTTTCTAGCCTAATGACGATGACATGCTCACTGGGGAAGTTGATTAGTTTTCTTTGCGTGGTCACAACTTGTCTGGGGCCCCCGTCATTGATCTCCCTTGGCAGTCGCCTCCTTGAGCTGATGGTTGTTCTGGTGATGGTTCTGGAGTTCCCACACCAATTCCAACATGGGAATTTTCTCAGCTCCGGTTGTTTGGGCCCAGATTGCTTTACTTGATAATCAAATTTTTTCAGCTCCAGTCATTTGTGGAGGCCCTTTTGATTTCTGAACAAAAGGGGGAGATGGAACACATGACAACGACGCTGGTGAGGATGAAGCAAGTGATACTGCTGCTGCTGCCGAGGTGTTGGCAAGCCTAGCCAGAGACAAGAGGAGGAAGAGGATCCAGTCCAGAAGTAAGAAGTTAAAAATGAAGAAGCTTGCTGAGGAAGAGGAAGACTCGGGGTGAAGGAACTTCGACATCCCCTCAATGATCGAAGAGGGTGAGCAGTCAATAAGTTCCTCATTTTCTGTTTTGTTCATTGATTGATAAAAAATGTTTGTTATAGTGTCTGTTTTGATGTTAGGACTCTAGGATTGTCTATTTAAGACAAGAGAGGACAAGACTTGAAGACACACTTTTGACGCACGGATTTGAAGAAACAGGGTGACAAAAATCACCGAGCTAGAACACAAGCAAGTTACATACTTGAAGCCACTGTCCGAGATCAAGAAGGTCTTTGAAGTTGCGTGACCAACGGAGAAGATCATCCTTCAAGGTGACAAGCATTTTAGTATCATATGTTTGATACTATAGTTTTCATATATTACTTTATATCTTTTTGTTTTTATCTTGAACAAAGAAAAGTAATATAGTTTTCGGGTTTGTACACCCAAGTTCACAAGTATTTTTACTTGTGAATGGGATTTAAATTGCTGTGTTTATCTTTTATATTTCCGCTGCTTATTTACGTTAAACTCTGGTTGATGTTAATTTTGGTGATTGTAACACCGAAAGTAACATCAGTTACTGATACTTATTTTCATTAACCATAGACCTACGAATTTATAATATAATACCATATTGGTTCTGGGTAATGGGTATAGAATTCGGAGCTGACCGTGGTGGAGGGGGGCCTGATTAACTGTGCCTAGTACGCAAGGAGGTGGGTGGGCTGTTTAGAGATGTGGACTTATGTAGTAAGTTCTCGGAGAACGGGCTGGCTGCCGTAATTGGTCTGCCAAACAGAAGGTGCACAATAGGCATAGGGATGGTGGGGGTTAAGAGAGATATGTGGTTATGGTCCTAGAGAAGTATTATGTTGGTGGGCAGGCACAATTAGGCTGCCTGCAGTATGGGCACTGTAGATATTTTAGTTGGGTTAGGAGTAAAATGTGACAATGGGCCTAGTGATAGATGTTGTGAGTGGTCGGAGTTGTTGTTGATGGAACATGTTGTTTATTAGCGAGAAAATGACATAAGATACCATCTTTTATTATTTTATTGCATTTTAATCTCTTGTTAGTTATTTTTCCATATCTACCATATTTTTTTGTCTTCTTTACCTGATGAGTTAGAAATAATTTCAATAATATGATATATCTAGTTAGAAAAAAATACTTATTTTTGGTATATATAAAATTTATATAAGGTAAATTCAATAATTCATTAATGCCACGTAACCGACATGCATCCTCAATTAACGTCATACCCAATTTTAGTGTTGAAACCTTTCGGAACCGTTCTTACACCATTAATCCTTTCCTCTCCCTAAATCAAATCAAAGCCTATACTTTACATGCTTCGTAAAATCATAATTTCTAAATTTTTTAGCTCCAAAAAAAAAAGAAAAAAAATCTAATTTTTCAGAAACCCTACACAGTCAATTGATTTCCATTCTCCATCATCATCAACATCATTTGATTAATCTTCACAGGATTTGAGTTAGTATGATGAATTGAATGTTTTAGTGATCTGTACCGCAACTAATCAATACCATAAAAATGGCGTTGATGAATTTTACTGATCGTGGCTAGAGTAAGCATCGTGGTATTGTTGTTGAGAAGCGACATGAAACAATCAGCTTCCATATTCCTCCATATCATTCGCCATATCCGTCACTAGCTCGAACAAGAGTCGGCCACCACCGCTAAGTATTGTATTTGAGCATTTGTTTTTTTTTTTGTTTCTGTGTCAAAGTAAAATCATGATATTAATTTCCAATGGAGTGATGAATTAAATTTTACTTTCTGTATTTGCTATAGCATGTCCGTTGCTTAATTATTTAGTGACATACAAGACTATAAAAGTTGGGGTTTTGTAAAAAATAAATAAATGAAATTGGAAGATTTTCCCACCTAATGCTTGAGTAGTAATTGTTGATGTGAATATATAAGTTTCAAAGTTGGTTATAGTTTTAAAACTTTTCTTGAATTGTGTGTGATGTTAATGCATGGAAATCGAGATGGCAAAACCGAAGGAGATACCTGACAAAGATATTCCTGAGGATGACAAGCATATAATTTGAGGAACTACATATGTCTCAAGTTTGTCTACGCCATAAATTCTATATATAGTATTATTGCGTATGAAATTCGTGCTTAGTATTGGTTTTCAGAATAACATGTTCATGTATAAATTGCTTTGGTTCTTGAAATAAATGTATCGTACTATTTTTACAATTAATTAAAACTCTTGTACCAAAAAAAATAAAGAAAAGAAAGAAAAATAGAGCTAGTCAGTAACAAAATACAACAATACCATTCAATATCCAATATTCAAGTACACTCATTTAATAGGTCACACACAAGATGCTCCAATTTTATTTTGCACACTACTTAATTACTAATTCACATTGAGCATGCAAAGCTCTAAAGTAAACTACACACTGACACTTGAAGAGGATGAGGGATCCTTGTCTTTGCTTCCAATCTTTTTGCTCCTACAGCTCCAAGACCAAATCTGTAAGTACACATTCTCAAGGAAAATAAATTAATTTATAATAATAAAAAAAACATGAGAGATAAATAATAAGCAAAAGAGTTAGACAAGTAACTTTTTATATTGATCTAATGATACTATCTATTCAGTGAGATGATATGTGTATATTTTAGATTTATAATCAATTTATTTTTATATATGATTTGGTCTTCTAGTAGTTCTTCTTTTAGGTGAAGATGTTGATTTTTTAATTGGAACTTTATTATCAATCTTCTTTTGGTTTGTTACTACTTAAGATAGATCACTCATTAATTTTTTTTTTCATTCGTGTTAAATCATCTGCCACATTTGTTAAAGTCACTCTTTAACAATTATGTACATTCCCTGATTTTGGGTTCATGATCTAATTGCCTTATTTGTAAACTAATGGGCAGTTTTATACATTTTCATAGTTGTATTTTATTCATTTTCAGCTGCTCGAAAAAACAAACGCAGAATTTTGATAAATTACGTTTATGTGTAGTTTATTTTCTCAATTTCTCAATTCACAGTTGCTCCTTTTCTCAATGTGTAGTTTATTTTCTCAATTCACAGTTGATGAATTATGTTTATGTGTAGTTGCACATAAGATTTTGAATATTATGTTATGTGTAGTTTATTTTCTCAATTAAACTATATTATATGTGCTTGTATGCTTATGTTTATATGTAGTTTATTTATCTTTTTCACTAATCAATTGATTAACATGTGTTTTTATAGGATTGAGATATGCTGCTTGGGAGTGTCCTGTTTTTTAGCAGCAATATTGATAGTTACAACAATGAAGCTATAACTGTAGAAATATTAAACTTCTATCACATTCCTTAGCGGTTCACTTTTACTTATCGAATATTGCAGATTATCATCAGACTCATATGGATTTATTATGCATCATTCTCATTGTTGACTAAAATATTTATTGGATTTTAGTTCTAATGATTTTTGAAACTAATATGATCTTGCTCTTGTTGAGAATAAATATTGGATGTAGTTAGTTTTTATCATGTGCTTATCTATTTTTTTAGTGTATTCCTCTTTATTAGTTGTGGACCACGTGATACACATATTTGGCGTATGTTTATCTTCTGTATCGCAAGTTTATTTCTCGTTTATTAACTTTTTGCCATATGCGCTCATCAAGTTTGTCTAATATTTATCTTCTGTGTGGCAGGTTTATTTCCCGTTTATGATTTGCTTGCCATATACTCATCGCGTTTGTAATAATATATTTATATACTTCCATGATAAACCAACAGTAAATCCATTCAATAGCAAAGTACATCTACAAACATAAGACACCACTAACAAACATAAAATTGCATGTGTTATATAATATTTTTACCACGTGCGGATTTATGTCTGCCATGTGTTTATCTACTTTTGCGAATATAAGCCATCACTATTAAAATAAAATATATTATCCTTATTATATTTTATTATTTCATTTTTAAAAATCCTCTATTTTTATGATAACAGGGGTAAAATAATAAATATAAAGAAACTTTACATTGATATCGTAGCAATCATGTTAATTTGAGAACCCACTTACACATCTATTGTAAATGACATGAAACTTCTTGTATAGTCGCCCTTAAAATATTCAATATGCTTCCTTTTTTTAAAATGCTTTTTATATTTTTTTTATAACAACATACGCACACTCAACTTATGAGTAATTTATAATAACTCACTTTAGTCACTAATAAGCGTCACATACAATTCGAGAATAAACTATTTTCACGTGATTCAAATTTCAATGGTCTAGAATAAACTATAATAATTATTTAATTATGACACGTAACAACCAAATAAAAGATGTTGTTTGCCTGAAAAACAAAACAAAATAAATTAGGACGATATATACTTGTAGTTTCAGAAATAAGAAAATAAAAAACAAAATCAGGAAATAAATTAGGACGATATATACTTGTAGTTTCAGAAATAAGAAAATAAAAAACAAAATCAGGAAATCAATTTACAACGACAGATAATCGATAACACAAATTGCACATCACATGTTGAAATAAACCAAACAAGACATTTATGATTAGTTTTTCAATGTATCTCTTTAATTTATGATCGGACTTCTATCTTAGAGTAATGAAAGAATTTACTTCCATAAGTTTGAGCATTTCCACAAGATGAGATTTAATTCTTGTACTAGTTAATTTGGCATGCTCTCCAGCAACACATTTAATTTGTTAAAACTTTAATACTAGTAAACCAACTTTCAAGATTAACAAAACTAAACACACCATTTTACTACTATAAGCCAAAGAGAAGTCGACATTCATCAAATGCATAAATTCATGTGATCAAGAAAAGTAGCTATGATAAACTGTGAAACTTGAATAATTATTTTCTACGAACATGAACTTGGAAAATAAATGAATGATCAACGGGTGGAGAACAAGCAAATCAAGATTGCTAATTAGCATAGTCAAGTATGCATAGTAAAAGTTGTACTTTCCAAAATAATAATAATAATAATAATAATAATAATAATAATAATAATAATAATAATAATAACCTTCTCAAGTTCATCCGTGTTTTAAATAAAAAAAGACAACTTTTATTCTCAGCATGTTTCATTGTCATTACGGATTGTATTGTGATTTGACTATCAGAAATAAACTAATTACTATAATCTGAAACACAAAAAATTAAAACTATAGTAAAAAAAAACCACCTTGAAAGAAAATTAATCTTTTTTGGTGGTTTCTTCTCGGGATCTCTTTCTTCTCCCTTTAAAGTGCATTTGCTTTAATGATGTAATCCTTCGGTCTCTTATGCATTGTCTATAAATATGTTTTTGGTTTCCAACAAATTGGAGTGATATATGGAAGAATTTATTTACATTTAATTTAGGGGATGTAATTTTCTATTATTTATGGTTAGTATATAAGATATTTAAAGAGATTAAAGTGCATGATAAAATCGTAAAATTGGAATTATTATATGATGGTTAGGTATTAATGATATTTATTAACTATGGTGATAATATTGGAATCCGTATGCTCAAATAATGCATTCAAGTCAATAACCCTTTATTAGCCTCGGGAACATAATGAGAAGTTTTGTGATGATGTAAGTTGGGATGGATCTCATCATCTAAACTATTATACGTACGAGGATCAGGTGAAATGAGCCGAGTGAAGGGAAATTGAGATTCATCAAATATGACATGACGAATTATGATTAATATATGGGAGAGTTCTCATTTACTACTGTTTCTAAACTACTGATTACCATATGATCCTACTACTTGTATTTATTCTCATTTAGGTAATATATACACTATATAATCCAAAATATATTTCAAATTAACTATATTACCCTAATTGACCCAAAAATCAATATATACCATTTATATATAAATCAAGAACATCTCACTCTCCCCATTCCCCCAATCTTCTCCCATCGCCACACACCTCACGTAACTAGCGCTCTCTCTCATCCTATATATGCATTGATTATTTAATTTTCAACTGATTGAAAAACGGTTGGGCTTATATAAGGTAAAGTAGACGTATTAATGAGTTTACTTCCATTCATTGAAGAATTTGAACTCTATTGTCCAGAATTGATGGGTAATATGAAATTAATATGAAATTAAACTCTCAGTGTAGTATATGATTTCTCCATGTAGTATATAATTTTTCTAAATGAAGTATGATTTCTTTTGATGTAATATATATTATGATTATCCAAGATTGGTGAGTAGTATGAAATTAATATGAAATTAGTTTCTCAATGTAGTATATAATTTCTCGATATAGTATATAATTTTTTTATGTAGTATAGAATTATAATTGTCCAAGATTGGTGAGTAGTATGGTATTAATTTCTCAATTTAATAAATATAATATATGATTTCTAAATGTAGTATGCATTTTTTTTTATGTAGTATATAATTATAATTGTCCAAGATTGTTGGTTAGTATGAAATCAATACACAATAGTATGAATTTTTTGATGGATTAAACTTGAAAGAAAAAAGAAAAGAAATTTGAAAACATGGGTAGTATGGAATTCGACCAATGGGTAGTATAAAATTAATGAGTCTGATTTGAAAATATGGGTAGTATGGAATTCGACCATGGGTAGTATAAAATTGATATGAATTTTATTTCGAAAAAATTGGAAGAAAGAAAGAAAGAAAGAAATTAAAAAATAAAACAAAATTGGATAGTAAGGGTAAACTTGTACACTTATGCATTAAGTTAATTAAATGGTAAATTAAATGAGTAATGGGAAATTAATATTTTCAATGGATTGTTTAGGAAAGAATGTTTTCCTTTTGAACTATATGAGAATTGTCCCTTAATATATTTGATGATAGACGAACACACTCATAACCTCGATGTGATAAGGCTAATAGTTAAAGCCATTGATTGTGTATCTTGTTAGGATATATTCTTTGATCTCCATTTTTATCTCCCTTTTAATTGAGGGATATTGTTGTATCATTTTGATATTGTTATATCTCTTGTAATTCTCTATATAAATAGAAGTCCAAGCCATCACCAAAACATTCATTGGTGATTCTAAAATACTCTTATATGGTATCAGCCTTACGATCCTAAAACCTAATTTTTATTTTCCACCACCTTCCGCATATCACCATCACGTTCGGAATGGTCCCCTCCGTCGTTTCAATCACCAAACTGGTCCCCTTTGGTGATGCTTTTTTAGCTTCTTCAATGGCTGCTCCTGTGAACGATTCTCTCCCTGTCTTCAATGGTTGCTGCTATCAAATTGAATTCCATAAATTATCTCCCTTGGCGCCGTCAAATCATGCATATGGCGGAATGTTTTGATTTAATGGGCTTCCTCGACGGATCCACCATTGCGCCGTCGCCTACCATCATATCTGAGGCCGACATTCAATCGGTCAATCCCGCATACACGGCTTGGAAGATGAAGGATAGAAAACTTCTGAGCGTGCTGTATACTTCCCTCTCTGAAGATGTGGCTTCAGAAGTCATTGATTCATCCACCTAGCGAGAAACATGGGTATCCCTTTAGGGTGTGTTCTCACCGGTATTGCGTCAGCATCAACTCCGTGAAGAACTCCTTTCTCTACACCGCGGTAGTTCTTCTGTGGACGATAATGGTAAGAAGTTCAAACTCTTGTGCGATCAATTGAATGTTATCGGCCATCCGGTGGATGAATCCGATAATATTAATTGGTTTTTACGTGGATTGGGTGTTCAATTTGCTGGCTTCGCGGACACTTCCATGGCGTTCTCCCCTATTCATCAGGCAAAGCAATACGATCTCATGCTCCGATCCATGGAGGGGCCCATGACTCAGGTGACATTCACGGCTGATCGGCGGTCTTCATCGACTCGCGGCTCCTCTCATGGTCGCATACAATCCGGTGGTAACTCTCATTCTTCGGGTCATAATTTTTGACGTGGCCATCATTCGACATATCGTGGCTCTTCTTCGGGAACTCAGCATGGTGGTACCGGTTCGAACAACGGGGGGCACAGATCGTATATTCCTCGTTGTCAAATCTTCCGTGGAGATCATTATGCCGACAAATGTCCTCAATTTTTAAGTGCTGGCCAAGCCATTTCCTCCGCAAACTTAGCTCAGGCATTCACATCCTCTTGCAATGTTTCGGACTCCACTCCTGATTGGTATCTTGATTCGGGTGCTTCTGCACACATCACCAACAGGTCTACCACACTAGACTCCTACGAACCTTATTCTGGTAACGGTTCTGTAATTGCTGGTAATGGAAATGCTTTAGATATCTCGCATATTGGTTCTTGTAAATTATCAGTAGATGTTCAGATATTGGATGTTTTGGTAGTGCCTCATGTCACCAAAAATCTTTTATCCATTAGTAAATTAACATATGATTCTCTTGTTGACGTCACATTTTCTGATAAGTTCTTTGCGATTCAAAATCGGGTGACAAAGAAAATCCTGGCTCAGGGAAGGTGTAAGAAGGGACTTTACTTGCTTGATAAGGGAATTTCGGCGTTGGTGGAAATGGTCCAGAACAAAGTATTGAAGGCTAGTTTTGATTTGTGGCATTAACGCTTAGGACATGTTCAATTTTATATTATCTCATTATTAAATAAACTTGGTCATTTATCCGTTACTTCAGTATTGCCGAGTCCCAGTGTTTGCTCTTCTTTCCAGTTAGCAAAGAGCAAGAAACTTTCGTTTCAATTGAATGAAAAATGTGCTACTAATGTTCTTCATTTAATACATTGTGATTTATGGGGTCCTGCACCTGTTTCTACTTCTGGTGGATTTCATTATTATGTTGCATTTGTGGATGATCTCTCTCGGTTCTCATGGATTTATTACATACTAAGAATGAGTTTTATGATGTCCTGGTCTATTTTCATGCTTTTGTATGCACTCAACTTTCCCGAAAAATCAAGATTTTTCAAAGTGATGGTGGTACTGAATTTGTGAACTCGAAAGTGCAAGACTTTATGAATTTAAATGGAATTCACCATTGGCTTTCTTGTCCCTACACACCTCAGTAAAATGGTAGGGTCGAGCGTGATCATCGTCACATATCTGAAACTGGATTATCTATGTTATTTCATGCTCATGCATCTTTTTGGTTCGATGCTTTTGCTACTGCCGTTTTTGACATTTATAGGCTGCCTTGCCCACTTCTTCAAAACACGTCTCCGTTTTGGCTACTATTTGGTCATGCTCCAAATTATGCCACCTTCAAACCCTTTGGGTTTCACGTGTTTCCCTATCTTCGAGACTATGCTGCTAATAAATTGAAACTTCGCAGTCGTCCTTGTATTTTCTTAGGTTATAGCACCATCTACAAGGTTTTCCATTGTTATGGCATCGTTGTAGTATATTGGTGAGTATTCCTGCCTGTCACGCAGGTGACTCGGGTTCGATCCCTGACAATGGCGCCATTTTGAAAGAGTCGTTTTTAGTGGTGATGAATATATCAAGGGGTTCTATGGCTCAGTATTATCGGAATTCGATTGTTTGTGTGAATCAATGTGTTGTTAGCTTTTGGAATATATAAAAGGAAAATAAAAAATTATGAAAATAAAGCAATTAAAACTAATGAAACACGTAAATAACTATCTAGGAATGGAAAGTGCAAGTTGGTCGGATGCCTCGTTGTATGCCTCAAAATGATAATGCAAAGTAATAATGAAAATAACCAAGAACAAGCAATGTTTCACTAAGTACAAGCATGAAAGCCTAAGGTACAACCAGGCATAAAAACTCAAATAATGCAAATTAACAAAAATCAAAAGCACCAATGGAAAGAGCAATAAAAGTTAACGTGAATGTTTAAAACTTTTTGAAAAATAACAAGAAACGGAGAGTAGATCTAGGATTTAAAGAAAAACTATGCATGAAAATAAAATTCAAAATATAGCACATTAAATACTCAAAATAAAAACAATCTGAGACTCGATTTATGATCTAGACGTGTCACTCATCAAGATTCCATGGACGGTTCAAAAGATCTAACAAGAAATCAAAGAGTTAAGGCAAAATGCATAAATTGAAGAACAAGTTTGCTGGACCAAGTTCTTGAAGATTGCTTTAATCCATACAAGGACTTTCTCAGTTTGCATACTTTTCCAGGGGGAGCATAACTTTCAAAACTAGGAGGGAATTTCATGTATATCTTTGTGTCTATGTCCCCATTCAAGAAAGAATTATCAATGTCTACTTGTTTGATTGACCAATGGTTTGAGACAGCAATGGAGAGAATGGTCCTGATTGTTGATGGTTTGATGACAGGGCTAAAGGTTTCTATGTAGTCAAACCAGCTTCTTGTGTGTATCCCCTAGAAAATAATCTTGCCTTACACCTTGTAACTGATCCACTTGCATCCTTTTTGGCCTTAAAAACCCATTTGCAGCTTATCAATTTCTTGTGGAGTGGGAGAGAGGTAACTGTCTATGTGTTGTTCTGAATCAATGCCTGAAATCCTCTTGACATTGCTTGCTGCCAATGTTGGAGCTGCATTGCCTGTTTATGAGATCTTGGATCAGTAAAGGGGTCCTCCTATACTAAATAAGACTTTGGTTCCTGATTCCAGCTTTAAGCCTTGTTGTCATTGGATGAATATTCTGATCCCTGGGTCCTTCCTGCATATCAGAGTTAGTAGCATTTGATACAGGTAAAACACTATTGTCAATTGGTAAATCAATGATTATTTGACCAATTGGGATGGCTGAGGGAGATGAAGAGTTGCTTGGGTTTGATCCTTGTGTGCTTGAGGTGCTAGATGAGGAATGGGGTGAATTATAGTGTGATGGGGAATGGTAAGAGCTGGAGGATGAAGATGAGGTAGAGGAATGGGATTGAGGAGAGGTGGGAGGTTTATTGTTCTGTGAAGGGGCTAAGCTTGTAGCGGGGGTGTTTGACTGGGAGGCAGGAATTGTCAAGAGTGGTGCTTGAGGTGTTAGGTCTGGAATGCTTGGAGGTAGTGGCTAATTATTCTGGAGAAAATGATAGATGGATTCATCAAAAACTACATGTCTTGTAATGATTATCTTATTGTCAGGGAGAAAGATTCTGTATCCTTTGTGAGATGGACTGTAGCCTAGAAAGATGCTCTTTGAGCTTCTGAACTGAAGCTTGTGCTTGGTATAGGGCCTGAGGTAAGGGTAACATAGACATCCAAATGTCATGAGGATAGAGTAGTCTAGCTTGCGATTGAACAAAGATTGATAGGGTGTTTTGTATTTGAGGACCTTAGAAGGAGTTCTGTTGATTAGATAAACAACACTGGTGAATGCATCATCCCAGTGTTTAGATGGAACCTGAGAATGAGCTAGCATAGATATGCTAACCTCAACTATGTGCCTATGTTTTCTCTCCACAAGGCCATTCTGCTGAGGAGTGTAAGACAGCCTGTGAATTATACCATATTTGAGAAAGTAAGAACTGAGTGGTTTGAATTCACCACCTCCATCACTCTTGGACAATTTTGATAGATTTGTGAAATTATGTTTTTATAAGGGAGTGAAAGTGGATGAAAGCCTGTACAGTGTCTGATTTTGCTTTTAAGAGATAAAACCAAGTGTATCTGGTTTTATGATCAATGAAACTGACATAGTAATTATATCCATTAAAATATTTAACAGGTGAAGGGCCCCATAAATCAGTGTAAATGAGGTCAAATGTGTCATAATGATCAGTTAATGAATTTTGAAAAGGCAGTTTATGAGCTTTTGGTTCCATACAAGCAGAACATAAAGATGTGTCTTTATTTTCAAAAAAATGAGCATTACAACTAGTAAGAGCCTTATTTACAATATCCATGGCTTGATGACCTGTCCTAAAGTGCCAGGTTCTCATATCTAAGGCTTTATTAGAAATAGACATAGAAAGAACTTCATGATGCGGAGGGGTCTGAACATATGAGGGTTGGGCTTTTGTATTGAGTAGATTGAACTGGTATAGACCTCCTTTAAGAACTCTAAGAAGTGGTTCCCCTGTTTAGAGTGCCTTCACAACACAAGATTCAGGATGAAATTCAAAAAACACATTATTATCCTTTGCAACTTTGGACACACTGATAAGGTTTTTCTTAACATTAGGTATGTGCAGTTAATACCTGATATGAAAAGAGTGGGGAGAGGGGTTAGATTGGTCAATAACTACTGAGTTACCAATATGAGCAATAGCCATACCTGAACCATTTGCTACCTGAACTGTTTTATTGCCTTGGTATTCAGCAGCCAAGTTGAGATTGTTCATGTCATAGGTGACATGATTAGTAGCTCTTGAATCGGGATAACATCTGCTCTCTGAGATGGAGTCTTGGGGACCTATGTTGGCAATGTTGATGGAAGCATCAGACTGGTATGAGCTACTTGAAGGGTGGGGATAAGTTTTGTTGACAGTGTTGGTAGGGGTGTAGCTCATATCCATTCTATAGTAGCACTTGTCTGCAGTATGGTTGGTGTAATGGCAGATCTGGCATCTTGGTCTGTCTCCTCTGTAACCAAACCTGCCCCTTCTTCCTCTATAATTTCAATATCTTCCTCTACCAGCTCCTCTATAGGCTCCACCTCTCATGGTGCCTCGACCTCTTTAAGAAAAGTGGTTTCTTGAATTGGTTCCTTGAGCTATCAGATTTGCAGAAAAGAAAGAGTCTTGACCAGCTATCTCAGTAGTTTCCAACCTATTCTCAAAGCTCAGAAGGATGGAGTGGGCTTCTCTAAGGCTGCATGGGCAAGATTTTAAAGTGATAGAAACTACAACAGGGTTGTACTCCGATCCAAGTTCAAATAAAAGATGCAAAATTTGATTTTGTTCAAGAATTTGCTCTCCAGTGGCTGCAATCATATCACAGCAAGACTTGATCTTGTTTATGTACTCTATCATGGCTAAAGATCCTATCTTCATGGATTGAAGCTGCATCTTATATGGCATAGCCTTGGCATTGCTCTCATTAGAAAAACTGATCTGTAAAGCTTCCTAGATTTTATTGGATGTGTTGAGTCCAACAGTCGTGATTAACACACTTTCAGAAAGAGAGAGAGAGGATAGCAACCAAGAGGATAGCAGCTGATCTTAGCGAATCTATGTAGAATAGGCTGGATTTATGGTGCTGACATCATTTGATTCATTGGTGATGAACTGGTCTGGGGCCTTTTGAGTTCCATCAAGAAAGCTGGATAAACCATAGCCTCTAACGACCGTCAAGATTTGTTGTCTCCACATGTGGTAATTATTATCATTGAGTTTGGTGCTAATTAGTTGACTTTGCAGTTGAATAACTAGATCAGAAGGGTTTGGAGTAGGAGCAACAATGTTTTGAGTCATTTTTGCTCAAAAAGGGGATGAAAAAAAAATACATAAGCAATTAGAAAATTGTGGTAGGGTAATAAATAGCTCTGGTACCATGAAGAAATTCTCGCTTGTTCATGCTTGAACAAGAAAGAACAAGATGCCAAAGATTTATTCAATATTTCTTGGTTATGTTTACAAGTGGTTTGTTCTCCTTATATAGAACCCATGGATCATTCTAGATACGCTACAAATTTGAATAATCTTGGATCCACCAAATAAGGAAATGGGTCGTACTAGACAGGTACAAAAATGGCTCAATTCAAAACTGGTGTTTTGTCATTTTACACAGCACATTCCACGTGGCTGCATGGAGTGCTGATTCAGTGTGCATGGGTGCATGCAAGGCTTGTCATCCAGACCAGAGCTCTTCTTCACCTTGCCTTCCTGCCAGGGCTGGTCATCCAGACTAGAGCTCTCCTTCACCTTGCCTGCCTGTCAAGGCTGGCCATCTAGGCCAGAGCTCTTCTTTACCTTGCCTTCTTGCCATGGCTGGTCATCCAGACCAGAGCTCTTCTTCACCTTACCTGTTTTCCAGGGCTGGTCGTCCAGACCAGAGCTCTTCTTCACCTTGCCTGCTTGCCAAGGCTGGTCATCCAGACCAGAGCTCTTCTTCACCTTACCTGCCTGCCATGGCTGGTCATCCAGACCAGAGCTCTCTTTCACCTTGCCTGCTTGCCAAGGCTGGTGTATGCTAACACTTATTATGATAACGGAACTCATCAACTGTTGATGTCACGAACTTGGGCGAATGCCCGTTGAATGTTACCTGCAAAACCAAATGGACGACAATAAATCAGTACGAAAAGAAGATAAAGATTGCACGAAGTAAAATTAACCCGAAATGATCCCCTGGACTGATCCGAAACGACAATCCCTTTACAAAGGAGGCTCATCGTTGGTCAAAACCATAACCAGACAAAATATTGTCGTCTACCCGGAGAGTATAATGACGGGACTCCATCATAGGACCTTTGATCATTGGAAACCGGAGAAGCCACCAAGACCTCCTTGGGATAATACTAAGCCTGCAAGCCTACTGGTAGCTGCCATTGGAAAATCCAACAACTCTACCACGACCACCCTTGCATATCGGAATCGAAAACCCCCCACACCCCTCAGTTCGCTTTCCCCTAGAAAAAACAATTATATCACAAGGATTCAGTCCCACAAAGGAAAAAAATGGGAGTGAAGTCTGAAGAGGGACAAAGAGAGAGATAGCAATCTGGACAGAGAAAGAAGGTGCAACTTAGGTGGCTAGGATTTTGGGCTTTCTCTGAGTACTTGGGTTGAGTATATATAAATAGGTTTCCGAGTGGAGAGGAATGAGTCAATCAATTTCTCACACTTTGGGCCATATTCTAAATAGTTAGGTGTGTGTTAGTGAAAATTCTTCGCTTATAATTGGCTTAAATTTTTATTAGATTTATAATGTTAAAAAGAAATCGGTTGAATTGAGTTCAAGTATAAGGATAATGAAGTAGAGAACACAGGAAAATTAAAAAGTGCATGTCATTTTACAAGAAGAGAAGTGCTTTCAGCTCGATTGGATAGAAAAGGGTGATGATGTTCTTAATGAATAATGATGTTTGATAATTGCTACTTAATCCTGAATATGGGTCCGACTTCTCTTATTTTCTTGGTTGCATATTTGACAAATTTCTATAAAGTAGGCACACAAAATCTTGAATCAAAATTTTGGCCCCATTGTCGGGGAACAAGCAAAGGTTTCAAAGATGTTTGTTTATATTATTTTATGTTTAACCATCTATTTGTTAAGTGGAATCAAGATAGGTTCTGCCATTTGGTACGCTTAATTTGTTGTTGAGTATATGCAGGGTAGACGATCTCTTTGACTAGAACTTGCACCATTTATTTACAACCATTTGGTACGCTTAATTTGTTGTTGAGTATATGCAGGGTAGACGATCTCTTTGACTAGAACTTGCACCATTTATTTACAACATTCATCGTTCGAATTTAGTAGCACCTGATCCTATTCCCAAGAGCGATTCTTCAATCACTACTGATTTCGTGTGCGACGAATTCCCTGACGCAATTGAGAGGATATAAAATTCCGTTCATTCTGGGGACTTTGACAATGATTTAATTAATGCATTAAACAACGAGCCACCTAGACCTACTCCACGGTGAAATACGGGAGAGTACAGGAGCGAGCCACACCGTTTAAGATGTCCAATACAACCTAGAGCTCAATTGGCGAAACACCAACAGAGACAAGAGAACCGGGGGAGAAATGACCGAAACAGGAATATGGAAGATCATGAAGACATATTCGATACATACTTCGAAAGATCTCCTCCTAGACGTGGACGTGTGGATGAATGGCTCGATAATCAAAATAATCATTACGACAGAAATAATTTTAATGGGAGGAGTGAATATGAGAAAGATTATCACTACAAAAAAATCCGGCAATTCTGGCGGATATGCTGACGGGCAAAAAGCCATCAGCAATGCTGGCGGAAATACTGGCGGATGAAAATGCTGGCGGATTTGCTGGCTGCCATGGCCGTCAGCATATTTACCCGTCAGTATCCCCTCAGGGAAAGAGCGGGAAACTATCCCGCTTAATTATCCTGACGGCCTTGCCCGTCAGGATATAATTTTTAATTAAAAAAAAAAAAAAAATATATGCTGACGGCCCTTGCCCGTCAGAATTATTAAATAAAAATTAAAAAAAAAAGCTGACGGGCAAGCCGTCAGCAATTTATTTAAAATATAATTTATAATATTATAATTATAATACATATAAAATAATATTATATATTTATAATTTAATTTATTATTTATAAAATAAAATATATAATTATATTAATTATTTATAAATATAATATAATATAAATTATACATTTATAAATATAATATAATATAATATAATATAATAATTATATATTTATAAATAATATTATATATTTATAAAAATAATATATTATTATTAATATACAATATATAATAAATATATATTTATAATTATTTATATATAAATATATATATATATATAAATATATTTATTTATTTATTTATAAACATATTTATAATAATATTATGCATTTATATATTATTATTCATAAATATAATCTACATTTATAAATATAATATAATTAATTATAATTATACTTATAACTTAATTTATATATCTAATATATATTAAAAGTATATAATCTTTCACATGTAATCGACTTGGCGAGACGGTAACACCACTCCTCTATTTGCAAGAGGTTTGGGGTTCGAATACCACCCATGCCACATGTGGGGAATTATATTAACACAGGCTGAGCTCTTGCGGGCTGGGCTAGGCCCGCCCAGTTTTTTTTTATAATATTTTAAAAATACTGACGGGCCAGCCCGTCAGCATTTAGAAAATAAAAAGAAAAAGGGGGGAAAATACTGACGGGAAGTATTACTGACGGCCGATGCCCGTCAGCAGGCCGTCAGTATTTCTGACGGGTACATTAAAGCCGTCAGGATACTGGAATCTTGACCACAAAAATACTAACGGCCATTATCCGTCAGGAGGCCGTCAGTATTCTCTATCCTGACGGATTTGGTCGTCAGCATTGCCGGATTTTTTTGTAATGTATGCTAGACCAAATAACAGGTAGAGAATTCAGAGGCATGCTCGAGAGCCTCGACAGCGAGATTTGGCACGTCCATAAGTTGTGTTGTATAGTTCTGCTATCGTTTTGGGACGCAACACCAGAGATGTTGAGATAAAACTGCACCAAATTCCCGACTTTCCACGGTACTACTCTTGAAGACCCGTTAAAATATTTAGCTTACTTTTATGATGAGGTGAGTAGGTTTCTAACCATGGGACTTCGCCGTGATGAGTTACAGATGGTATGTTTCCCATACTGCATGAAAGAAAAGGCTAAATCTTGGTTTCTTTTTCTAAAGCCAAGAACACTGACCGGCTGGGATATGATTAGTGAGAAGTTTTTGAACCAATATTATTCGGCCCAAACGACGGGGCAACTTCGGAGGCAAATCACAAATTTTAACCAATAAGAGGGGGAGTTATTCCACAAAATGTGGGAATGTTACAAAACACTTCTGCAGGCTTGCCCTCACCACAACTACTCCCTTGAAATGGTTAATCAATTTTTTTCCGACGGATTATCAACCACGTACAAAGATCAAGTTGAGATAGCATCCGACAAAGATTTTGGATACTTGACTGCTGCTGACGCCACGATGGTATTGGAAAGGATGAGCGAGAAGTCCAGACAAACCAACTCTTGACCTCGTAAATTGAAGATAAATGAAGTGTCTGTAACCGAGAAAGATAATGACAAAAGTATCAAAGAGATGGTCAAGGAGATGTTTAATGAAGAGTTAGCAGCACTGAGGGCCGCGTGAGCAAGCTAAGATTCTTCAAAGAAGACAGTTGAGACATGTCATCAATGTGGAGCAACCGGGAATTTGGCGAATACGTGTCTAGCAAATGACGAACAATAAGAGGATGTAAACGCCGTTCAGAATTTTAACAACCAACCCAATTCTGGGCAGAAGCCCACAAAATAATTTTAGGCGCAGCGTGATTCTCCCTATTTGAAGTGGGGTCCTGGGAACCCACATCATGCGTCAATGCAAACTGGCCCGCAGTACCCACCACCACCCCCTTCGAACAAGTTTCAAATGCAGGGGCAAGTGTCTACTAAAGTTCAATTTAATGATCAGCTATTGGTATGGCAGCAGAATCAGGTAGCTGAAACTATTCGAAATCGAGATGGGCTCACACAACTAACTGTGCAAGTGAATGACCTTTCAAATAAAATGAAAAATATATAGCAATTGCCCGCGCAGGTGAATGACATCCTAAAGCATATGTCAAGGATGGACACAATGATGGGACAAATGGCTGTAGCTTTCGCAAACTTGTCAAAAGATAAAAATAAATTTCCGAGTCAAACGAAACAAGCCTCGGCTGTCCACGTTCTTCGAAGTGGAAATAAGATATATTATGGAGTCGAGATAAAAAGGGAAGAAGAAAGAGGCGACCGAATTTCCGACCACGATCCCACCTAAGGAAGAAACACCTAAACTAGTGGACCAAATGCATAGGTCATCAAATCCATATATTCTGGGATCATTGAAGGGGAAATTTCCGAACCAAGTCCCCACTCCAACTACAAATGACGATCCCACCAAGCCTTCGACTTCGCAACCAAATCAGTTAACAACCACGATTCGTGACAAAGTTTCTTTTCCCAGTCGTCTACGTCCAGCCAAAGACAACAAGAAATTTATGGAGCTCTACAATCTGTTGAAGAATGTCATATCAACCTTACTCTCTTAGATGTGATTAAGACAATTCCAACATACGTTAAATTCTTCAATGAGCTAGCCTCAAGAGAAAGACGGATGGTGACAACACAACGAGTGGAGTTAACTAAGGAGGTGAGTGCCATGTGTAAGAGTCCATTGCCCCCGGAAGAGAAATATCCAGGGAGCTTTTGTATAACCATTGCCCTCGGGAATGGGCAAACGGCACGAGGAATGCTTGACCTTGGGGTCGGAATAAATTTGATGCCATATTTGCTTTATAAAGAATTTGACCTTAGGATGATGAAGCCGACTATGATGCGACTTCAGTTGGCGAATAGGTCAAATCAGATAGCCTCTTGGTGTCATTGAAATTGTGTTAGTACAAGTCGTCGAGCTTGTGATTCTAGTTGACTTTGTTTTACTTGATGTAGGTGAGGTTCCAAGTCAAGGCACGGAGCACACTATTTTGCTGGGAAGACCGTTCATGTCTACTTCTCATACGCTGATTAATGTCCACAAAGGGAGAACGACCTTATCCGTTTTGGGCGACTTGGTGACGTTTTTGCTTAAAGATATTCACAACACTCCCTCTTCGTTCATGCAAGATGACTTTTCTTTTATTGATGCACTATGGGCTTATTGGACAGCGTATAAAACAATGCTTGGTATGAGCCCTTTCTATTTCGTCTATGGGAAAGCATGCCATTTGCCAGTCGAGCTAGAGCATAGAGCAAGTTGGCCATTCACAAGCTGAATATGAATTATGATGAAGCAGGAGAGTATAGGAAGTTGGAGTTCACCGAGCTCGAAGATATCAGAAACGAGTCATACAATGACGCGTGGAGGCAAAAGAAGTTGATGAAGATACTTCACGATAGTAAAATTATTGATAAGAAATTGGAGGTTGGTAAGTTAGCTCTAGTCTATAATTCTTGATTAAAGATGTTTCCAGGTAAGCTTAAGTCAAGATGGAGTGGGTCGTTTGTGATCAAAGAAATCAACAATTTTGGAGCGGTCACTCTGTACGATGAGAAGAAGGATTCAACATTTCAAGTAAATAGACACAGAGTGAAGCTGTATCGTGATGGAATGACAACAAGTCAAGATCGTGAGGTAAGTTTGTGGATCCGCCTTCACCTGAAAATTGATCGCTAAAATTTGCGTCGAGCAAGCGACGTTAAAAGATGCGCTTCTTGGGAGGCAACCCAAGCATTTGTATTATTTTCTTTCTTTTTAATTTTTCTTTAGATTTTTTTCTCGTCCTTTTATTGCTGACTATTTTTTGTTAATTGATGGGTACGTTTAAGCGTTTGTTGATGTGCAGTAAAGTTGAAAAATTCGCCAAATCTGGAGACTTGGCGGTTGGCTTGCGGTAACCGCCACCGCTAACCTTACCGTTAGTGTCTCGCGAAAGCTGTAGCGATGAATCAACCGCTAAACTAACCGCTAGAAAGAACAGAGGGGATTAACGGTGGACCTAGCGGTGACACTTACCACTAAAGACACCACTAGCAAGAGACAGAAGGTTTTAACGGGGGAAGTAGCGGTGTCCAACCGTTAGCGCCACCGCTAAACTACTACAGAGTCACTTAACGGTGACCTAGCGATTACTCTTACCGCTAGGTTACCGTTAGCTGGTACTGATCTGCGAATTTTTGAGGATCCTGGAGCTGCGAAACTTTGGGAATTTTATTCCCACAAGGTAAGTATTATTTTGGTAATTTTTGATACGAATTTTTGGCTGCGTTTAAGTCTAGTTCTTTTACCTTTGGAGAGTTCTACACTAACTAGGTAAGTTTTAATATATCCTACCTTAATTAGAGTTGGAGAGGATCTAGGACTCCTATTTTTCAAGGCCAAAAATACCTTTATAAATCCCCCCTGCAAGACTTCATAATTCACAATTCTCTCAAGCCATAAGCCATCGTCTACCACTCCCCCTCAACCCAAATTCTGTTCTTACTCTCGGAAACATGAAACGCCACCAAGCCACTACTCTTGAGCACGGATGGATGAGACGTGAGGAGCACGAGGAAGCCATAAAAGAACTACGAAATCAGCTCAAGGAGTTTCGAGAGGAGCTCGAAAAGGTGACAACTAATTACGACAATCTCGGATTGATGAAACAATGCTTGCCATTGAGATAGCTCATCCACAGGATAAGGTGAAGAAGTCGAGTGAAGTAATTGCAGATCTAGCACGCGATTATGATTATTATATGATTGAGGCTAGAGATTGTTTCCGATATTTAAAGAACACAAAGTCCCATCTTAGGTGGAGAAACAAGGAATTGAAGGCCGAGAATCGTAAACTTAAAAGATCAGTTGAAGAACTAAAGGGACATGAGGAAGATTTGCGGGAGAGGTTTGTCGAATTGGAATTCGAAATTCGAAATCATGAAGAGGGCCACGCAAACACACCTCTGGAACATACAATATTGGAAGGAATGCCGCCGAGTCTAATGCAAGGATAGACGAGCTTGAGGATATATCCTTTGGGCCGAACTAGTTTTAAACCCCTTGATGTTTTTAGAATAGCTGGTGTCAGCAATTTAAATTTCTATTTTAGTTATTGTCGAGCCATAGGATTGCTATCCTATTTTATCTAGTTTATTTTAAGTTTTATTGCAATTTTTATTTTCATTGTTTAGTTTTCACGAGTTTCTATTAATAATATTTTAAGTTCGTAATTTCGTTGTTTCATTTATTTTATACACTCGAACGTTTTTAATTTTTCTCGTGAGACGTGTGATTTTCCACATTTAACGATAGCTTGGCGGGAACCATCACCGCTAAGGCTACCGTTAGCCACTAGCAGTTTAAATTAGCGGTAAGCGCTAGCGGTTGCCCTAACCGCTAAGAGTAACCGCTACCTCATTAAAAAGCCCGGCCCGTATTGAGTTACAAGAAGTGAAAATTTAAGGTTCATGTTATTTTGTTTCAAACCGCTAACCTGCCGATAGAGCTAAGACACCAATTGATATCCCGACCGCAATCAATCTCATCGCCAAACCGCCGCCACCCAAGAGCGCCATATTTTGGGAACTTCGGGCGCAATTCGGGGACAGAAATTTGAGGGGTTCGCTATTCTACGTAGATTCCTTTTTCAGATTCAATTTTTCAGCGATTCGAGGTAAGGGTGGCTTACCTAAAACTCTTTGAACTGTTTGGTTGGGTATTGCAGGGGTAATTTATTGTTTGGTTTGAGTTGTGGGGAGAATTTTTGTTAAGAATCACCGGCGAGTTTTCTGCACGCCAGGTGTTCGACAGTAGGCCTAGAGGTCACAGTAGCGGTGAGAGCTATCACTAACAGTTAACGGTCAGGGCTACCGCTAGCCCTATCGCTAAGTAGTCTGCTGGGTCGGTTTTGGGGAGGTTTTGAGACATTGTTCGAGGTCGCATTCCGACCACTTGAGAGCCGCATTCCGGCATTTACTACTCAATCCCAGCAACATGTCTTCATCGAATCCAAACAAAAGGAGAAAGAATATGGAGAAGCGATTGGGCGCAAATTTCAGGGTGTACAATTACGAGGTCGAGCTTTACCAATCCTTGCTGGGCCGGACGGTCGTCAATCCAATGATAATCGACATCAATTACTGGTTCACCCAAGCCGCACGGAATGACTCTTTTGTTGAACGCTTCGTGAGCTACGTGAAGTCCCTCGACTGCGTTGAGTGGGCCCGGCTCCGAGTCCCTGCCTATGAGAAAATAATGCTCGAGTATTACACGTTATTCGAGATATTGGCAGAACACACTCCAATGTGTCGATTCGGAAGAAAGGAATACACATTCAACGCCAATGCGATCTAGGCGACCTTTGGAATTCGGGGAAGGATGTAGTTTTATGAGCGACACCACGCGTATAATGAGCGTCCATTTTGGGAGGATATTAAGCTCCTAGGTGTCGAGGAGAGGAGCACGCAATACCTACTCACGATGGTGCAAGACAATACCCTCTATGCTGCTTACCATTTTTTGTCACGTTGCGTGCTCGACAAGGAGGAGCCGACATTGGTAAACAAGGACGAAATGTACGCACTCTGGTGTATGGTGAAAGGGAAACCGGTCCAGGTTTATCCCCTTATTATACGCACGTTGAAGAACGTTAAGAAGATGAGCGCGGTGCGGCCGGTGGTGATGTCTCACGGCACCTTCATTACAATCTTGGTCGAAGCCTGTGGATACTCGCCGAGGAGCGACGACATTGTGCATGTCTATCAGCCGCTAGCACTCGTTCAGAACGGTTTGAGTACTAGGGAAACCTAGAGGGGAAAAGATACCAGTAACAAAGATATGGACATATGGCGAGGACGACGAGGACGAAGACGATGATGGGGAAGAAAGTCGAGAGGTAACTGAGGAAGTTGATGGAGCAGACACTGGATGTCATGCGGAGCCCGATTATGGGATGGCGGGCGAATCATCAAATTGGTTTCGGCTCGAGTTCGACGCTTCTTTGGCCGACTATGCGGGTTTTAAAGCTGATGTCTACGATCGGCTGTCTGGCATCGAGTATGATGTTCGCTCGGCAAGAGAGGATGCGCGCTTTGCCTTTGAAGAGGCTCGATCGGCGCACAAGGAGGCGAGATTAGCACATATGGAGGCGCAGGTGGCGCGTGAGGAGGCTCATCGGGGGATAGAGGCGAGCGAGGAGAACCGGGAGCTTTTGACAGCCTTGATGGCCAACTTTGCCCAATTCATGGGTAGATGGCTGCCTGCTCCACCCCCCGACTCCATGGATGTCGTCCCCTACCAGGACCGTTTGGTGATTTGACACCGAGCAATTGAGCGGTTTGGTGGATGTCAACGTTTATTTCTGTTATGCTTTATGTTTTCTTTTTCATACTAAAAAAAATGATGAAAATTTGAAAAAACTAAAAATATTAGCTAGTTTGTTTGTTTTCTAGCAGGTCCATCGAGACGACTGCCGAATTGCACGACTCGACTTTTTAAGTCTTCGGGGATGTTTTTCTTTTTCCTTGTCTCTTTTAATTTTATTTGTGCTTATGGCAATCCGGAGATTGCCAGATTTTTAGGGAGGGGAGGGTCGAGTATGAATTGTAATTCATTTATTAGTTTACATTGAATCCGTATGGCCTGTAATAACTAGTAACATCTTGTGTTGAATTTCTATTTTTGCGCTTATTTTTGTTTGTATGGTTTACCTATCGAAGTTGACTATGTTTGATTTAAGGTTTTTGTCTTTGAGCGTGTAAAAGTGCATAAAATTTTCAAGTTTTTTAGTTATATATATTGTAAAATGGTACTTGGACGCAAACGATTTCGTAAAATCTAAAAAGTAGCGTCAATTCAAAACTTTTCATGCAAAAGCCAGTGAGTAGCCTGAGTAGCCTGAGTGTTTATCATCTTTGCATGTACTTGAGTGAGTTTTGTTTTGAGATCTCTTTGAAATTGTTGTGTGTAGTTAGCTTTGAACATGACGATTAGGCACAGAAAATAACCATTATTCCGGCCATATCCATATATTTTAACCACTATAAATTTCGAATGAGCCAACATAGCCAAATATCCATTTCTGATAGTCATGACTGTTTTTAGTCGACTCTTACATCATTAAAAGCGTGGGATAAGAATTAGTTATTTTCTTGGTTATTTGTATTTAGAGTTTTGATCAGGTATTTATGAAAGATCGTAATAAAGGATCGCCATCCATAATTAAAAAAAAAAAAAAGAAAAATAATTGAAGAAAAATAATAATATATGTGATGGTGAATCATGTTGAGTCATGACCTACGCTTATAAAGGCTTGTATTTTATTGTGTAAAGTCTAATACTTAAGAGGCAAGAGTTGTGTTTTAATAAAGAAGCATATCTTAGGCTTCTACGTTGTTTGAGTTGTTTTGTTTAGAAGTCGGTTTAGAGTTTCGAGTTGAGAAATAGCCTACGTTTAAAGGCTATGTTATGAGTTTCAAGTGATGTTTCTTTTGAATGAGGTGAAGCATATCGCTTCGTGATTATAATAGTTTAGTGAGTTATTAATCATGTTAGTTCGTGAGTTAGCCACACGACTTATATATTCCATACCTTTTCAAAGAGCCTACATTACAACCCGTAAAGACCTTTTTCGATTCTTTGTTAGTTAAACACTTAAACGCTATGAGATGTTTTTTATTTTTGGTTCTTATTTATTGTGCATGTATTTTGATAATTTAAGCGTAAACACATCCCCATAAAAAACTCTCGAGTGCTTTTGAGAGGACGCACGGTTTGTTTTTGAAGCGATAATGTAACAAGGGTCGAGTGTTTAAGTTTGCGTTTCACTTGTCTATATTTTCAAAATTATTTATGTAGCACAACACGACTCCTTGCTTTAACTTGTTTTCATTATGGTTATTCTTCGAAATTATCATTTGTTTGAGGACGAACAAACCAATAAAGCGTGGGGTAGTTGATTATCATGAGTTTGTCCTTATCTTTATTAGTATCTTAGTTAGTTTTTATTATTAATTTTGGTATAAGTTGGATATATTAGGCTTAATTTCGTATTTATTGAATCTCCAACTTGTTTTACCGCATTTTAATCATTATTGATGCAAATGAGTGATTATTCTCTATTTTTTCCCATACAATTAAGTAACCGGAGGAGCTCAACGCTAAACAGATGAAGTTTGATGATCAAGAGACAAAATCGAGCTATTCGGTGAAGAAAGTAGCAAGTCTTACGAGTTAGCGGTCATATTAGCGGTTACCATACCGCTAAGACCTATCGCTAATCCCTAGCGGTGACAATACCGCTACCTCAGCCGTTACCATCACCGCTAGAGGACGACAGAGGGCTCTCGGATCAAGTTAACGGTAACCTTATCGCTAGTCAAACCGTTAGGAGGCAACAGAGAGTTTTAGTGGCACACTTAACAGTCCCCTGACCGCTACCCCAACCGCTAATGATGGACATAGACTAGCGGCGAGTAGTTAACAGTAGCTGTAGCATTAACCCTTACCGCTAATCTTACCGTTATCGGGCCCAGATTCAGTTTTTAACCCTAACTTATGCTCCAAGACTTGAGAAAACTATAAATACCTCACTCTAATCCTTCTTGGACATCACCACATATATTCCTAGGGTTCTTAGACGTAGAGGAGGCTGGTTTCCATCATCCGATACATAGCTTTTGGATCAAGATCAAGGACACAAGGACTGCAAGTTCCAAGCTCCGTTTGTTAGCACGCTATTCATTCTTCGGTCACGATCTACTATTTCTCTCCGGAATAGCTAGAGAATTTACTGCACTTCTTAGTTCTGATAAGTACTCTTGAACTTTTAATCGCTTTCTAGTTTAGTTTTCGTTAATTCATTCCTTTCGACTATTGTTTTCATTTTCGGATTTTGAGTTACTTTATGCTTGATGTTGTGGATATTTTGGATAATTGAATTCATAATCTTCATCTTCTATTTTATTTACTGCATGCTTGGTTATTGGAGTTTTAATTACGTCGAAACTATTTAAATTCGTTCATGTTTAGTTATTGCTATTGTTTGGATTGTGATTGTTGATGTCGTGGGTTGGATTTTTGAATAGTATGATTAGGGATCTTTTTACTTTCAAGTTCGTTAAATAAACTCATGCTTAGTAGTTTCGTTTATACTTGATTTAGGTTGTTAAATTTCGTTCATGTTATTCGTTTATGCAATAGGAACTGGTTCATGCTTTTTAACTACGTTCATGCTTACGTTCATTTTAGTTTAATTTAGTTCATTGCCCTTAGTTGATTATGCTTTCGATTTCTAGTGATTAAATAGTTCAAGTTAACTAGTTTAAATTATTGAATATTGCTTTTCAAATTCTTAGTTATAGACAACAACAAAAAAAAAAAACCAAACATTTGACATTCCGATTGTTTGTTCCTTGAGAATCAACTCGGTTCAACTTACCAACCTACATACAAACTCGTACTCTTGCGAGCAAACTTTAAAATATTTGACAAATTTCTATAAAGTAGGCACATAAAAAGCTTGAATCAGGAGCTGGTCCATCTTTGAGCTTTGATATGCCTACTGATCCTCATGATGAAGATGATGATTGAATGGAGTTTGATTTTGAGGCTGCTGTTGTAACGAAAGAAGCGGTCCTACTTTTGAGTTTGATGATCTTTTTTCATAAGAGATGTTTTATGTTTCTTTTGATAAACTATGTTGATGTTCATTATTTTGATTATCATGTTATCTATTTTGTTGTTGAATGACAATGACCTTTTACCTAATTTATTAAGGCTTGTTTTCATTTGTTTCTGCAAATATTGCCCTGCAGTTCATAGCATTCTTCTTAATCGTCTTATGTTTAATTGCAACTATTTAGGAGGAGTAATTTTTAGTGATTATACAAGTTTCATACTTGGTATTTTCATCATTCAAGTTTTGGCCAAGAAAGACAAAAATGGGGAGATTGGTGAGTCATGTATTTCTCAAATATGTGATTTAATAATACTTGATTAATTTTTTTTATTTAATATTTTGATTTTCTTGGCAAGATTTAATTATTTAGTAAAGATTTGATATTTATCATGTTTAGTAATTATCATGTATATTATTTAGTTTTAAGTTAAGCTTTAGTTTTCTTTCTCTTATATAGTTTTAGTATATTGTAACTTATATCAATTAGGAGTCTATGACACACACACACACACACATACACACACACACACACACATATATATAGTATTTAAAATATGCGGTCATATAAACTCGAGTATAATTATATAAATTACGAATTATACTAAATTAAATGTAATTGATTTAAATCACTATATATTGAGTTTACAATGGTACTTT
>BMAC01000217.1:796466-851149 GCA_014905375.1 Phtheirospermum japonicum
TTATGTTTCTTTTGATAAACTATGTTGAATGTTTCATTATTTTGATTATCATGTTATCTATTTTGTTGTGAATGACAATGACCTTTTACCTAATTTATTAAGGCCTTGGTTTCATTTGTTTCTGCAAATATTGCCCTGCAGTTCATAGCATTCTTCTTAATCGTCTTATGTTTAATTGCAACTATTTTAGGAGGAGTAATTTTTAGTGATTATACAAGTTTCATACTTGGTATTTTCATCATTCAAGTTTTTGGCCAAGAAAAGACAAAAATGGGGAGATTGGTGAGTCATGTATTTCTCAAATATGTGATTTAATAATACTTGATTAATTTTTTTATTTAATATTTTGATTTTCTTGGCAAGATTTAATTATTTAGTAAAGATTTGATATTTATCATGTTTTAGTAATTATCATGTATATTATTTTAGTTTTAAGTTAAGCTTTAGTTTTCTTTCTCTTATATAGTTTTAGTATATTGTAACTTATATCAATTAGGAGTCTATGACACACACACACCACACACATACACACACACACACACACACACACACACACACACACACACACACATATATATATATATATATATATATATATATATATATATATCTCCATTTGAGTAGATTTTTAATTTTAGGCTAATAAATATTATTAGGACTCTAGAGATTTGATCTTATTGTCTTATTAATGATATTTATCTGCTTTATTTTGTATATATCATTTTTTCTTATTTTACAGGTCTCCTATACAAGTAAGGTGTGCCTACATAAAGTTGAGTGATTGCTCACAAACAGTTCACGCACTTAGAAAGAAATATAAAAGGTAAAATATTTGAGAGCTTATTTTATTTTTACAGCAGATTTTGCCTTAGAATGGATGTGAATGCGAATGCTGCCAGCATCCGGCATAAACTTCCTGCAACCAAAATTATTTTCTTCCATAACTTATACTGTTCTCATTAAAATCCATCTTATGATTGTGAATCTTAATTTTTAGAAAAGTTATAAAGATTTAGCTCATATCTACTCCTAAGGAATTTTTAGTTTATCTTTATTTAGTGGATTACGACTTTTATAATCATTAAAATACAAGTGCTGATTAGTAAAGATTTTCGCCCTTTTGGCTCGATTATATGAAAAAATTATTCTTATAGTCAGAGATTTTATACGTGTGACCTTTATTTTCCGCTTCTTTATTTTCTACACTCTACACAGCAGGTTTTATATTGTTTAAAATTGTGAATCGAGATTTACAATTCTTTCAATTACATTTGATGATCATGGGTCTCATGAACTCAAGCCCTAGCTAAGAAACGTTTGTTGTTGATCATTAATATGTTTTTTGATTTTTATGCATTTAGTAGTTGTTCAAAAGTCTTCGTCTTGTTATGTGTAAGCGCTAAATTCTCTCTTCGTCTGGTCTCGACTAGTTATGCCCAAGCGTGGTAAGTTCTCTTTAGCTCTATATATGTTGTCAAAATTAAGTTTATCTAATTTTATTTGGGCAAAAACTTGTGTAGATAGATTGATAACTCATCATGTCATCTGATTCGGTATTATAATGTAATAGTTTTTGTAGTATTATTTTTTCGTAAATCTTTTACTCGTATTACATATATTGATTTTTGTATTATAATTAATTAGTACTATATTTTACTCACTCCGTCCATAAAAGATAGTCATATTTTATATTTTCGTCTATCCATAAAAGATAGGCATGCTTTCTTTCTTAAAAGTTATAATACCATAAAAAGTCTAAACACCCCTATTCAGTTTATTTTATATGAATACTAAAAAATTAAGGGCAAAGTAAGAAAAATAGTAAAAAACCTACAATTTCAATTACAATCATTTTGTACCCGCTTATATTTTGTGGACGGAGTGAGTATAATTTATTAATTCTATTATAATAAACAAACTAGACTATACTAAACTAAAGTTACAAGACATTCGAGAAGCGACTAGTCGCTTCTGGTGAAGCTTTAATTATGAAATTTTGTGACTCATTTATTTGTAGGGGCAATTGCCAAATACTACATAGGAAAAAATATTTTTGTCAAATACTATGACTAATTATACAAAATGTCAAATAGTCCAACCATAAATATACAATTACAAGGTTACCCCTAATAATAATAATATCAATAAATAATAAAATATCACTTCCCGCCGGCCACCCCCACCGCCGCTGATGTCCGGTCGCCACCGCCGCTACCTGTCGCCGTCCAACCGCCGCCTTCCGGAAAATTTTCCGGCGAGATTTTTTTTTTTGGTCCAACAAATATAAAGTTAGATATCTAAATATAAAGTAAGAAATTTTTAATAAGAAATTTTCTTACTTTTTCATACATAAAATATGAGATTTTCACTATAAAGTAAGATTTTTTTTTTTGAACATAAATTAAAAATATCTTTATTTTAGAAAATAAAGTAAGAAATTTCACTATAAAATAAGAAATTTTCCTACTTTTTTGAATATAAAATAACAAATTTTCTTACTTTAAAGGATATAAAGTAAGAAATTTTATTAATTTTTTGAATATAAAGTATGAAATTTCACTATAAAATAATATATTATTTGTATTAAATAAGAAAATACATAATAATAATTTGCTATTAAGCAAGAGTTTTTTTTTATTTCTTTTTTGGCAAAACAAAAGTGTTTAATAAGTAAAAAAAAGAGTGTGTAATAAGTAAAAAATACATAACAGCATTTGCACATCAAAGCAAGAAACTTTTGCAATCAAATAAAATACTTTTTGTCATCAAGTATGAATTTTTGGATATTAAATAAAAAATTTGTTACATATAGTAAGAAATTTGGAAATATAGTAAGAAATATTTCCGGTGATCGAAATTATTTTTTGGATATTAAGTAAAAAATGTTTGGACATATAGTAAGAAATGTTTGCACATATAGTAAGAAATACATCCATATAGTAAAAAATGCAGACATATAGTAAGGAAAATATTTGGGTTGAAAAAAAAATCTGACTGCACCGACTCCATTGACATGTAGTAAAATTCAAACATACAGTAATAAATTATGGGTAGAAAAAAAAAAAGAAAAACGCCGAAAATAAATTCCGGCAGCCGAAAAATATTACGCTAACCGAAAAATATTTTCACATGATCAGGAAAAGAAAATGTGACTGGAAAAAGATTCCGGCGGCCGGAAAATTTTCCGGCCAGCCGGCAGCTAACTTTATATTTGTTGGGCATTCCGGCGGCAGGTGGCCCCCCATTTATTATTATTATTATTATTTTAATAGTAAGAGTATTGTGGTATATTCATATCACAATTTTGAATTATTTAACAAAAAATAAGTATTATTTAACTTAAAATTGAATGTATAACTAATTGACAAATGGACCTACACATTGTTATTATTTGAAAATTTCCACCCTTATTTGTATTATATTCATACTCGAGTCACTCATATACGGTAGGCCCGGTCACTGCTTACCTAGTCTCAGACGATTTCTAAAACACACATAAGTCATAACCTCAAAGCACCGACCACTGGTCCACTGCTGGTGTTTTCTTACCAAATAAAAAAGAAAAGAAAAGAAAAAATAAAAAAAATCTTTCAGAAAAACAATAAAGAAAATGAAAATGACAAGAATTTAAAGCCCTTTTGAAAAGCAATTCCAGACGGCCCATCTCATTTGTTATTTTAGTACTTGATGTATTGATGATTGTGTTGACTTATGTCTAACCACATATTCTCCACGCTCTATAGAAAATACACACTCCATTTGCATCCAAGGAAAAAAATAATAATATTTACTAAATAACACCCCCTTTTGGGAGTGGAAAACAAGTGGAGTTCTCAGTAGGCGAAAGAAAATTGCAAGTATTTTTTCCGAATTGAATGTGGGTCTGATGAGTTTATGACATCAGGATTACGGAAGAGAGTGATTAATAAATTATTTCATTTTCACTTTCGTTCCACAATATCGTTTTCTTTACACCAAAATTGATATATATTTATCAAAATTTTCAGAAAATGTACCACTCCCTCGATTCACGAAATATAAGTCCTTTCATAAAAAGTAAGTTTATTTATATTTTAAAAGTAATAATTATACAAAAAAAAATTAAAGAAACCTTTATTTAATATACTTTGATTATTTATGGGCTTCGAACCAGTTTACCAGCAAGGGCGGAAGATGGCAAATTCAACGGATGAAATGTTTCTAAAAATCATGACGGCGATGAACTATCTATAAAAATTGAATTTGTGGAGGATTTGGGCTAGTTTGTTGATGGTGGGTATGTTTTGATCGGGTTTCGAATTAACAGGCGAAAGATAACAACTTTTGAATGATTGTGGTGTTTTTTATGATTAATTAAGATTTGGGGATATTTTGTAATAAATGAATAATATTAATTAATCTTATTTAATATATTAGGATACAAAATAAAAAATCTAAAATACTAAGGAAAATTTTGACATTTACAAATTCATATAAATATTTTAAAATTTAAATATCATTTCACGTTTGACACGTATCATTCATTTAGGGATACCTATCGACAGACAAGTATAACATATGTACATGTCCATATAAAACCCCTGTAATTATGAATCTCTCAAAGTGATGAGAGAAGAAGGGAGAGGGTGAAGCGAGTGGGGAATTTTTTTTTTTTTTGGTTGTTTTGGTTTATTATTTTCAGTTTTAGGTTGTGGTTTGGTTGTGAACTCGATCTTCAGCGAGCGAAGACGGGGTAATGCACCATCTTAGTAGGGATCGAAGGCTTGATGGCAGCGGAGCGACAAATTGGATAAGCGTCGTGCAAGATTGAAGAGGTATTGGATGGACTAGGTGGCTACGGGCATGTTATGGTGGCCATCGAGGATCGAGACTTGTCAGCCATTGTGGGTGGTATTTTTGTCTTGCTTTTGTAATTTTTTATTCTATTAGTGGTACTTTTTGTGTCATTGTGTATTTGTTCTCGTTTGATGGGTTAAGATCTTAGGCCGTTTATTGCAGTTTGAGTTCTACTTGTGCCCGCCCGAATCGGAGGTTTTGGGGTGTAGTTGATGTTCTTCGCTTGTTTTCACAATTGATTGTGCATGAATGTCATGTCTATCATCGTCTGAAGTGTTAGTTTTAGTGCTGCAACTTGTGTTTGATTTAGTAGTATATGTAATCTCACTTGAAGTTTATGTTATTAAATGTACTTACAACTTCACATTTTATATAGTTGAGATTTGAAGAATTTGGTAAGGCTAAAAGCTTGCCCTACATCTCTTTCATTGATCAATTCACATTTTATATAGTTGAGATTTGAAGAATTTGGTAAGGCTAAAAGCTTGCCCTACATCTCTTTCATTGATCAATATATAACGTACAACCTTCCAACCCCAAAAGATCAGGAATCAAATCTAAAGATATACATGATATTCTTAGTATCAATCAAATCCTATAATCAAGGAAATAATCTAGGAAAAAAACCATTCAAACAATATACCGAGTATTCTCCTAATATTCCTAACACCCCCCCTCAAGTTGGAGTAGGTGGATTGAAAATGCCCAACTTGTGGAGTAAGTGGTCAAACTGTGTTTTTCCAAGAGCTTTAGTAAAGATGTCGGCTGATTGAGTATGGGTAGGAATATAGGATGGATAAATAATGCCACTTGTTATAGCATCACGAACAAAATGACAGTTGAATTTAATATGTTTCGTTCGTTCATGAAAAAGAGGATTCTTTGCAATGTGGAAAGCAAGTTGACTGTCTTAAAATAATTTAATAGCCTTTGGATGATGAACGCTCAAGCTCAGTAATAGACCCTTTAATCACTTCAATTCACAAGTGACAGCAGCCATAGAGCGATATTCCGCCTCTATTGAGCTTCTTGAAACTGTGTTTTAGCTTTTGGTTTTCCAAGATAGAGTAGAATGACCAAGAAATACAAGCCACCCTGTCAAAGATCTAAGTGTTACGGGACACGCCGCCCAATCAGAATCACACCAACCTTGCAAGGATAAATCGCTATCAGATCGAAACAAAATGCCCTGTCCAGGATTACCTTTTAAATATATCACAACTCGTAAAGCTGTGTCCCAGTGTCCGGTTCTCGGTTCTTGCATAAACTGAGACAAGATATGAATAGTATAGGCCAAATCCGGCCTTGTGACTGCCAGATAAATTAACCTACCAACAAGTCGTCGATAGGGTTCAGGATCTGAAAGTACCACACCAGTAGCTAGACCAAGCTTGTGGTTTTGTTCAATAGGAAAACCGACAGGTTTTGAGCCTAACAAGCCAGCTTCAGAAATAAAATCAAGAGTATACTTCTTTTGGAAAAGGAACAAACCTGAAGAACTGCAAGCCACCTCAATGCCTAAAAAGTACTTTAGAGAGCCAAGATATTTCATATGAAAGCAGTCACTAAAATAAGTTTTGAATGCCCTTAGAGCAGTGGATTCATTCCCAAATATAATAAGATCATCAACATAAACAAGTACATTAATTTGTATGGTGCCACTCGTGTATGAGAATAAGGAATAATCTGAGAACGATTGTAAAAAACAATAGACTTTCAAGGCGGACACAAGTTTAGTAAACCAAAATCTCGGTGCTTGTTTCAGGCCATACAAAGACTTGCGTAGATGGCATACCTTATTCAGATGTGAAGACTCAAAACTTGGGGAGTTTCATATACACTGCCTCATCAAGATCTCCATGTAGAAAGGCATTTTGAACTTCCATTTGGTGTAGCTCCCAATTTCTAGAAGCTGTAATTGCAAGAAAAGCTCGAATAGTGACCATTTTGGCTATGGGAGTAAAGGTTTCGGTGTAGTCAATGCCCTCCCTCTGATGATTACTGAGGACGACTAATCTGGATTTGAGGCGTTCAACACTTCCGTCAGAATTATATTTAATCCGATATACCCATTGACTACCAAGAGCACATTTACCAAGAGGTAAATCTGCCATTGTCTAAGTGTCATTGCCTTCTGGAGCCTTTATTTCATTTTGCATTGATTTTCCCAACCTGCATCTTTCATGGCCTCCTTAAAAAACTGAGGCTCCTTTCAAGAAGTGATGGCTGTAATAAAATTTCGGTAATGCAAAGAAAAACTGTCACAATTTACATAATGTGTTATGGGATAGGCAGTACCTGAGGGATGTCGTGGAGACGAAATGTTAGGAGATGTAGAAGATGGACTGTTAGCAAGAATAGTATGAGTTACAAAATCTCGAAACAAAATATTTGGGAATTTTTCTCGCAACCCACGACACAATTGACCATCATTTGCTGCTGTTTCGGGCGGAACATGAGTGTCTAGGGGCTGCTGCACTGAGCTTGATGCTGTAGAAGGCTACTGATTATGTGCAGCGGTAGCCTCATCTGGCCCTACGGGCGCTGGTGACCCAGCGGGCTGGGTAGTGGTCGTTTGGTCCTCGGCCAGCGCACTCCCAGCAGGCGCAAAAACCACGGGCTGATCAATGGCAACCCACATGCCCGTGCTGTGATTATTAAACTCACGATCACCAAAATTATTAGCAATTTCATCTTCAACAACATCATCAAATTCATAGTACATCTCTACATTCATTGGCGCTATATTTTCTGGAACTGTATTTGAAGAATCGGAATCAAGAAATGGAAAGACATCTTCAAAGAATTTAAAATCACGGGATACGAAGAATTCTTTTGAATCAAGATCAAAGAGCCTCCACCTTTTTTTTTTCTCAAATGGATATCCCACAAATACACATTTACGACTACGACTAGCAAACTCCCTTAGATTTTTGATTATGAGAAAAACAAAGACACCCAAAAGTTCGAATAGAGTTGTAAGAGGGAGTAGTGTCAAATAAAATTTCGTAAGGAGTTTTATTTTGCAATAATGGAGAGGGAGTGTGATTAATTAAACGAGCAGCAACATGAACGCTCTCCCCCAAAAAGTAAATTGGCAAGTTTGCTTGAAATCTCAATGCTCTCCCTACATTCAAAATATGTTTATGTTTTCGCTCAACTCGACCATTTTGTTGTGGAGTCCCCACACACAAAGTTTGGAATAATATGCCAGTTGCATCAAAGAAATCACGCAAATAATTAAATTCAGTGCCATTATCATTCTGAACTATCTTAAATGTTTTGTAAAATTGTCTATCCACCATTGCTGCGAAGGACATAAACATACAAAACACCTCAGTTTTATCAACAAGTAAATAAATCTAAACGGCACGAGAAAAATCATCTACTATTGTAAAAAAAAAAAAAAGAGCACCACAGGATGAAGCGTGTCTAAATGATCCCCACAAATCATAATGTATTTCCTCAAACATTCTAGATGCATTATTTTCACTTAAAGGAAATCTATCTCTAGGGTGTTTAGCACGAAAACTAACTTCACATGCTTTATTTAAACTACCCTTATAATTATGAGCGGAAGGGAGAAGTCTCACTACTCTTTCCGAAGGATGACCAATTCGCTTATGCCACAACTCCAACATAGAAGAAGCTTCAGTCACGGACACATGTTGGCTAGATCTTATGAGTCAAGAGCCTAGACTCGTTTAGAACCAACAATTGGATTGTCAATTGGTCGTGGAGATGATTCGAAGCTCTAGAACCCTTATTTTCTCAAATATTTTCAAGCTTTTAATTTTGTTGATCGTCGATTTAATAAACGTCTTGCTTTTAAGTGTTTATATTATTTTTTGGTTTATTTTCTTATTCGTGAAAACAAACACAAAAGGAGCCTCTGATTAGTATTCCTCGAGAGAATCGACTCGGTTCAACTTGCCAACCTACAAGCGAACTCGTACTCTTGCGAGCGAGCTTTCAAGCTTTGACGAATTTATATTTAAAAAGTAAGTGCGGAAAGTTCGAATCAGTATCGTCAATCAATTACGATACCGGAATTAGATTATAACGTAAATCTAGAACATAAAGCACATGTCTAAGGATAATTTCTGGTGATAAACGAACGGAGCCCTCCTTCGTGGCCAAAACAGTTTTGCCATTCGGGAGACCTACCGGACAATGTGATATGGTACGAGTATCAAACAACCACTTATCATCACATGTAACATGTGTAGAAGCCCCTTGATCAACAATCCACATTGCATTATCAAACTCACCATTCAAGCGATCATCACGAATTTTAGTATTACCGATGAATCTGGCAAGTACTTTCCATTGTTCTGTCGTGAACACTTGAGAGGGAGCTCCCACAGTACCGGTACTAGTAGCAGACCTGACAATGGTTGCAGTAGCGCGAGCTGAGCCACGTCCCTTTCCACCGGATGGCGTCAGTCTACAACGACCTCCTTCTTGCACCTTTGATTGGTTTGGCCCCCAATCCGGATAGCCTTTGATTTCAAAGCAATCGGCTACCAAATGACCAGTTTTCTTGCAATGAGTACAATGAAGTCTTGATTTATCAGGCTTGTCAACTGAACCTTCCGGCTTACCCCTTTCTCTGCAAGTCCGATTAGCAAACCCCACCGCCTCAGGAGGCTTCTCATCAGGTAGTTGTTTAGAAAATCTAACTCGTTCATCTTGCACCACCAATTGATAAGCTCGATCAAGGGTAGGCAATGGGTCTTGAGACAAGATGCTTGAACGAGTTTGAGCATAATACCTGTGTACAGCCCGATTAAAAACTCGTGAAGATGAGTATTTTCACGATGTTTTTGTGCTCCGAACCTGCTGTGCATATACTGCAGCAAGAGTATAACGGTTCATGATTATTTAATTCTTCCCAGAGTGTAGTTAGTTTACCAAAGTATGTGGCCACAGACATGGTTTTTGACTGCTCACATCTTGCTATTGAAGATCTCAATTGCTGAATTCTCGGACCATTCAGTAGCAAAACGGGTCTTTAGAGTATCCCGCAAACGTTTCGCATCTTTGTATTTAGACAGAGTGCATTTTATTTCGGGAGCTATTGTGTTCATGAGCCACGAAGCATAACATGGATTGTATTCCAATCTGTAAGAGTACAAGGAAGAGATGGTGAAGTAATCGTCCCATCAAGAAAAACTAATTTCGACGTGCCTCCAACGCGGTTTGAACATCACCGGCCCATTCATTGTAGTTTTCTCCACGGAAACGGTTCGGAGTAATGAAATCTCCGGGACGGTCGTGAGGACCAAGATAATACGGAGAAGTAATGTCCATACGTGGTGGAGGAGGTGGTGGTTCATCACCAGCCATGATGGTTATATTGTGGTTTATTCTTCCCCTATCTCTGATACCATAAAAAAATTGGTAAGGCTCAAAGTTTGCCCTACATCTTTTTCATTGATCAATATATAACGTACAACCTTCCAACCCCAAAAGATCGAGAATCAAATCAAAAAATATATATGATATTTTTAGTATCAATCACATCCTATAATCAAAGAAATAATGTAGAAAATAACTATTCAAACTATATATCGAATATTCTCCTAATATTCCTATCAGGATTTAAGTTTACTTTGTGTCTATTTTTTCATAAACTCCTTCTTACTAGTAGCACCCTGATATTATCTGGAGTTTCCGTGTCTTCAAAATTATTTATAGCTATTTAACTTGTATCTTATTTGAGTTTTTATAAAATCCTACAGTTTCAAAAAAAAAAAAAGGAAAAAAAATAAAGAAATGAAGGGTATATGTATATCCCATCACAACTTATACACGTCATGATTACATTGGTAGGCGAAGGAGGAGAAGGGGTCACTCTTTCATTTTGGTACAATGAGCCAAAAAAGAAAAATGGTAGTGCAAGTAGACCCAAATAAAGACAAAATGGGAGCCATCCTATATGAATTATTTAATCATATCTATATGTGACTTAGGAATAAAGATACACAAACGCGCCACCACTGACACGAATATTGTTCACGTGGATATTCTCTAAAATATATAAGGAGGATAATTACTGTTATTTTTATTCAAAAAAAAGTAAAGTTTTAAATTAATAGATCGCCTAGAATGTCGCACACCACACTTAAAATGGGTTAATTTAATGAGAACTTCGGTTCCACTTTACGTGTCACCTTCGGTTATCTCACAAAAATAAAAATAATATTTTAATATTATAATTATGAGAGATTATGGTCCTACTTGGTTGAGTTTATTAAAAGTGCTTATAACTTATTCCATCACAATAAGCTCTATTAAACTGCTTGGTAAGAATAAAGAATAAGCTTCTGATAGCTTATTTTGCCTAATAAGCTCCTATTCAGAAAAAATCACAAATCATACCTTTTTCTAATAAGCTCCTACATTATTTGGTAAAATCATTTTTTTATCTTTTTATATTGTAAAAATATATTATTTATAAACTAATATATTATTTTATATTTTACAAAGATATTTTTATTAGTCATAATTAAAGTTTTATTTATTATTATAATTATTTTTTAATTATTTTTCAAGTATTTGTCTTTTTTTTTTAAATAATCTTTTTGGAAGTCTTTATTAATTATTGTAATTTTATTTATTTTATTCTTTATATTTTTCTTTGTTTTATGTATAATATTTTATATTTTTTAATCATRTCTATATTGGTAAATTAACCTTCAATCAGCTACTTTAATCAACTAATTTGTCAAGCACTAATTGAAAATCAGCTACAAGTTATCAACTATCAGTTATCAGCTGTTTGAATCAGCTCAACCAAACAGGACCTATATTTTATATTATTATTCAATTAATTATAATTATTTAATTATTTCATGAGAAATATGGTGGGGCAAATTAATTAAAAATAATAAATTATTCATTTTTAAGACTGAAAATTGTTACAAAAAGCACATCAGTAAAGTAGTATTTAATTCATTTGTGTAGTAATTATTTAATTATTCTGAATATTATAAAAGTGATATCTCGAATAAACAATTTCTTTTTCAAATTACTCCACCCATTCCTCGGTAGATGTAATTTTAGCAAATCAAAACTTGTTCACACTATTTATTCAAATGTTTTAAGGTGAAATTGTACTTATATTTACTATTTTACTCATAATCATTGAAGCGAAAAGTAAAAAAAAGATATCCCTTTTGAAAAGAGAAAAATATTTTATTAAAATTAATATAGTCATTTGATTTTACTCATTAATTTATGTTCACAGGTCTAAAATCACATTTATTGAGCAATAGAGGAAGTACAACACATAAAACGGGACAAAGAGATGTGGTATATAAACCACATCATTACATATCTTGATTGTAATCTCCTAATTAATATAGACCATTGTCTAGTCCACTGTTCTAAAACGCGTTAGATGTTGAGCAGGCCGTGCATTATGGCCAAAGATAGAATTAGACGAGTCTGTATGATTAGAGAATAACATAACCAACTAGGGAAATTTAGCATTTCCTCGAAATGCTTATAACAGTGTAAAGACAGAGTAGTCAAGAAGCCCAAGATGTCCGCGGGTCATCACGGACCAGCTACAACAGAATAACATGACAGTCGGGCACACTAATGCTATACAGTTTGGCATATTAAAGGCGCAACATACATTTGTTTGCCCTAGTACGAGAAAGTGATATTTATACGTGTTAAGTTTTCTAGAGTGTTCCAAATATTTATAGAGCATGCGTATTTGGGTGGTAACAGAATGAGATCAATGTTATTGAAATAACATCTTCATTGTTAATTGCTTTGCTCTTTCATAATATGTTCTACAAGATTTAATGAATATGCATTGGCTTACTTTATGGCATCCGAGCAGCAAGTTAACCACCAGTTGCCTATGTACTATCGTTTCATTTCTTGTTGAATTTTATTCTTGGTGATTTTTTCTTTTTTTAGTTGTTTGCTTTTTTTGGGCACAAAAGAAATTAAAACTCTAGATTTTGTTTTCTAGATTGTGTTTAAGACTTTATTTATTTTCCTAGATTATGTTTAGGACTTGGTTTAATTGTTTACCAAGTATAGGACTCTTCTTTTTAAGACAAGGAGGAAACACAAAAGAAAACAACCAACGCTTGGATTTTACGAAGGAAGAACGACGCAATCATCAAGGAAGAATAAAAGCAAGTTACATACTTGAAGCCATTGTCCAAGATCAAGAAGGTCTTCGAAGTTGCGTTACCAACGGAGAAGATCATCCTTCACGGCGACAAGTATTTTTAGTATCATAGTGTTTGATACTCTAGTTTTCATATATTACTTTATATCTTTTATGTATGATCTTGAACAAGAAAAGTAATATAGTTTTCGGGTTTGTATACCCAAGTTCACAAGTACTTTTACTTGTGAACGAAATTTAAATTGCTGTATTCAAACTACTTTTACAATTCCGTTGCTTATTTTCGTTAACTCTGTTTGATGTTAGTTTCGGTGATTGTAACACCGAAAGTAACATCATTTACTAATACTTATTTTCATTAACCATAGACCTACGAATTTACATTTCTAATATAATGTTTTAATCCTTTCACTTTATTTACCTCCATGCCTGAAATCTGTCTTTGCAGCATTAACAACGGATAAGTCGTAACAAAACAACATCAAATCTGAGCAAAGTGTTATCAACTACTTGTTGAGCTAACCAAATACTACAAAACTCAATGAGGGAAATTATTTTATCTGGCAACAACAAGTTTTAGCAACTGTCATAGGTTATGGATTAGAGGATTTCTTGACTAGTTAAAAGGCTAAATTAAATCAATTTATCCTAGGTAACTCTACAGATCTACCAATTGTTAACCCTAATTTTTGTCTTATGAAATAGGCAGGATCAATTACTAGCCTCTTGGTTGCTACCTAGCTTATCTAATTTAGTTTTAATTACTATTGTTGGTCTGCATTCAAGCCATTAAATTGGAGATTAAGTTTTCCAGTCAGACTGGAGTAAAGATTATGCAGAATAGAATCCAGTTTCAGTCACTAAAGAAAAGAAATTCAAGTATGAGATTACCTCAATAAAGTTAAGACCTCTTGTGATGTGATAGTTGATGCAGGGGAAGGTGTCAGTAATAGAGATCAAATATGGTATATCTTGTTTCGACCTAAAATGTGACCAGCGCTCAAAACAACGCCTGGAACCTTGAACACCTTACTGTCCTGCACACCAACACACGTTAGAAAGGATCAGCGGTGGTTTTCCGGTGGAAACCTCTCCGATTCTTAAGTCAGTAAAGCGTATGAGGTTTCTCTTAGCAAGCAAAGAAGGAATGCACCAAGAATGACATACCTCTCTCAGCCTTGGGGCTGAGATATTTATAGCTTTCCCAGTGGGGACCCTTTTCCGGGATCTCGGAAACAAAGGCCACGAATCAGGGGCCGTTTAAACAACAGATTCTGACAAGTGGTCCCAATTGTCCCCCCGCCAGGGGTCAGGAGGCCAGGTCTTCCTTAATCCAGGTCTCCTTTCTATTAGCAAACCTATCTTCACCTTTCCTAGGATTATCTCATGGGAGATCTCCCATCAGCCCAGGTGACGCTGCTCAGTTTCACTAAGCTCAGGACAACTCCTGGGCTAGGATGACGCTGCTCTGGCTTATTTATCCCTTAAGGGAATCAGGCCAAACCAGGTGCAAGCCGTCCTGAACTTCCTTCCTCTATTATCCAGATCCAGGTCTACCCCAATCCGGGTCTGGCCTATTTACGCCTCATCATATCTTAACTGGTCTTAGTATTTAATACAACTCTTTAATTGTTTTAATCCCTCCCAGAATCTCACCTTATATGCTGTGCTGCTTAGTTTTAAAGCAAGATTAAAAAGTAGTTAAAGTAGCAATTTCAGTTTAGAATGAAACTCTGCAGTCAACATTACTAATCAATATGCCAGAATAAACAATAATCAACAACACTCCTATAGAGGCAGAGGGCGTGGTGATCCTTTTCAATATAACAAAAGAGGTGGCAGAGGAGGAAGAAATGTAAATGGAAATGGAAGAGGAAGAGGGGGGAGATTAAATGGTCCCAGATGTCAAATATGTTTTAGGAACAGTCACAGTGTAGACAAGTGCTTCTACATTCTTAATCCAAATTATGCTCCTAATAATGCTAATATCAATATGGATAAACTCAAGGTCTTGCAAATCCAAAAAATAATGCAGCTTGACACAACAATTCAGAACCTAGCTACATTTCTCACTACCCTACTATCTGCTGATTTCAGCGACTATGGTCAAGGTTACAGATGCTATTCAAACTCAGGTTCTAACACTCTCATGTCACTTTTGAGGGAAAATGAAAATTTTCGTCCTTTAAATTGACCTAATTTGACATTTAGTCCTTTTTTTGGCCTGTTTGTAATTTCATCCATTTTCTTTTAAAATGTTGCAATTTTATCCGATTGTCGCCGAACTATGATGAGTTGTCTTTAATTTTGAGGGAAACTTGGCCTTGTGGAAATAACTTGCATTTTTTGCAGCAAATAATAAAAAACCATCAAACATGTCAATAATAAATAACTTGCTACTTTCTCTCTCTACTCGCCTGCTTCCTCATTTCTGCCTTCTACCAGTACATGGAGGAACGCCGCATCCGGTTCAGACACCTCTCCGCCTTCCTCATCGGCGATAGGAATTTCTCCTTTTGTAAAATTGAAAAAGAAAAAAAACACATAAAATTGAATCCAGCAAACCCTCTTGATACATTACCCAATGCACATTCATCAACATCAAACCCTTTAATTCACATTCATCTACAACCGATCTATTTTCCAGAGATCTAACAAATAATCTTGTGAAACCATATTTACTACTTGATACATCACCCAATTTTCTAATCAATCAAAAGAATAAGTGAATAATTTAATAATAATAATAACAACAACAACAATTCGCAGACATCACAACAAAGAAACTCAGAAAGAATCATACATTCTTCATGTTTCTATTAGTTCATTTATTATGGAGTGTCAAAGTTAATGATACCAATATTAATAACAGAAACATATCTCCAAACCGGCGGCTCCTCCGTTTGCCACTGCGGCACCTTTACTCTTCCCAAAGGTCGACGTCGGTGGGTGGGGCCCATCGCGATACATAGGGGCAATCTTGTTTGGGATAAACTCGGCGATTGGGTATCTCTTGATGCTGGCGATTGTGTCTTTCAACGGCGGTGTTTTTGTGGCGGTGGTTGTCAGTTTGGGTTTTGGGTATTTGGTCTTTAGGGGCGGCGATGAGGATTTGGTCATGGTGGATAATCCATGTGCTTGAATCTTGATCTACTTTTCTTTTTCCTTGGGTTTGATCTTGATTACTCGTGGTGTAATTTTCATGTATCAACAATATCAGAAATGCAAAATAGAATGATTTTACTTAATTTTCGGATCTATAGCTATGTGTTGAAAATATATTAATTTGTCTTGATGTGTGATAAATTAAGCATTAGTAGCTAACCTCCAAATCAATGAAATTTACTGACGTGTTTGATGATTTTTTATTATTTGCTACAAAAAATGCCAGTTATTTCCACATGGCCGAATTTTCCCCAAAATTAATGACAACTCAGCACAAGCCGGTGCCTAATCAGTAAACTCCGGTGCAATTTAATTCGTTCGGCGATAATCGGATGAAATTGCAACAATTTTAAAAGAAAACGTATGAAATTGCAAACTGAAGAAAAAAGGACTAAATGTCAAACTAGGCCAACTTAAAGGACGAAGAATTTTATTTCCCTCACTTTTGACATCAATAATCTCAATACTACAGTTGAATTTCAGGGAGAAGACAAGGTTCATGTTGGAAATGGAGTAAGTCTCAAGATTTCTCACATTGGTAATTCAATATTAAGTGCACCACATATACCACATCATCACAATACTCATACATAAGCAAGTTCCTTTTTAGAAATACTCTTCATGTTCCTGACATCACTAAAATCTAATAAGTGTTTTAAATTTGCCAAAGACAATCATGTATTCCTTGAGTTTTACCCTCTAGTCTGTGTTGTTAAGAATCAAGCAGCAGATACCCCACTTTTTAAAGGAAAAGTTAAAGATGGTATGTACTCATTTTAACTCACACCTACATCTCCACCTTCTAATTATCATCATCCATCAAGTCTCAACCATAAGCCTATAGTCCATTTCTTTATCTGGAGTAGCGATAAAGTGATTAGTATAGATCTTTGGCATTATATACTAGGTCATGTGGCCTTAGATATTGTTATGAAACCTCTGAAAGTTATAACCTTCCTTATTCTCATAATAAAAGTACTTTGTGTTCTTGTTTGTTATCTAAAGTCATATATTAAGTATTCCCAGTGTCAATATTTGCAGCCCCTTGAATGAATTCACACTGATTTATAGGATTTTTCCCATGTCAAATCTGCTAATGATTTATGCTATTATGTTAGTTTTATTGATCATGCTACTAGATACACCTGATTCTATCTCCTCATGTCAAAATCAGAACTTTACAAAGCCATTGTCAATTCCAAAAATCTTGTTGAAAATGAGCTAAACACTAAAATTAAAGCAGTCCAAAATTTATTGTCTTAGAATTTGATTTTCAAGAACATGTGATCATTCATCGAATTTCTTTCCCTCACACACCTAAACAAAATGATCTAGATGTAAGAAAGCATAGACACATTGTTGAAGTAGGTATTTCCATGTTAACTCAATCTCATAAGCCTAAAACTGATTCTTAATGGAGAGAGACTGTAAATTCGTTGGCAATATGTCTACGCTGGTTCAAATCCAGCTCGGCCCAATAACTCGCCAATCTAACACGAGATGGTATAACCCCCCTCTTCCTTCAGAAACATCCCATATGAAGATAGAAGATAAAAAGGAATCAAATCTTCTACTAGATCCCTTATTTTGTTCTTCTTGGAATTTGTTATTGTGGCGCAAATCTTTTTTCTTCTTAAAATGAAACACCTTTATACTATTGGAATGGTGATTTCTATTCTATTTTATACATCATGAATAGAACACCATAACCCTCCTTCACTAAAAATCACCTTTCCATATAATCACCAAAAATAAACCTGACTACACCTTCCTGAAAGTTTTGGATACTTATGTTAGATGTTATAATAAGCACAAAATAGATTTCAGGAGTCAACCTTACACTTTTTCTGGTTACAACACTCAATACAAAGGTCACAAGGTCCTCTTACATGATAAATGAATCATGTACACTAGACACATCTCTTTTGATAAAAACATTTTTCCTTTTCAATAACTCTCCACTATTGACAACACACATCATTCTGAAAACCTCTCACAGATATCTCACATTCCTATGACACATATACTTATCTCTCAGTTTCCGCTCCATGTCCTCCTCCATCTATTCATGACTCCTCTACTAATCCTCATCACACACCACCTCATATAAACACTGAAGCACCACACATGTACATCTAGATCCTCAGATACATCTCACAAACCTCTTCCTAGTAACTTATATATAAAATTACTGATTGAGAATACATCTAATTCTGCTTCACCACCAGTTACAGTGCTAATACCTCAAACAAGGGGGCATCCCTTTGGTACCCAAGGCTAAAACATGAATTCACAAGCCTAAAGTTTACTCTACAGTTAATGTGAGTGAGGTTGAAATTGACTGCTATGAGAAAGCTCTTATAATTCCAGAATGGAAAAATGTTATGGATAGGAATATGCATCTCTCAGAATAAGACCTAATCCCTTTGTACTCAACATGCTAATAGAAATGTAATTGGGTGCAAGTGGATTTATAAATTGAAAAGAAATGTTGATGCCCCATTTATAAACATAAAGCCAGATTAGTGGCAAAAGGTTATAATCAATGCCTATTTTGGGTTATTCTAAAACCTCCAGTTCAGTCATCAAACCAACTACTGTCACTACCACCATGTCTAAAGCAGTTTCAAATTCTTAGATTATAAGGTAGATATACTTTCATAACGCCTTTCTGGATGAAGAGTTAGATACTGATCTCTATATGCATCAACCTCTTGGTTTTGGAAAGGAAAATAGCCTCGATATGGTTTTCAGGATACACAAGTCAGTTTTTGAACTTAAATAAGTACAAAGAGCTTAGTCTTCCAAATTAAAGAACATATTATTGACTTTTGGATTTAAGAACTCAAAGGCTAATAAGTCCTTATCGTACAAACATAATCATCATAACAACATTATGATTTTGATATATGTTGATGATATCCTCATTACATGCAACAACTCTTCGAAAATTTACAAATTTATCAATCACCTGAAGAAGTGTTCTCTCTTAAAAGAGAAATATATTCACATCATACTGAAGAAAGCTAGTATGTAAAATTACAAGAGATTAACCACTCCAATGATCAGCAGACCAATAATGTTAAGATTTGATTGAAATCCACTTCAAGATGCTCACATGCTAATATGTCTAAAATATTTTGACAACCAAGAACCAGGTCGATGCCTCATCCAACCTTTTGTGTAGCTTGTCCTCCGAAATCCCAACCTTCAAAATAAGCACCGGGGTGCTCCTAGTGTAGACACTTTGATGCTCAAGTCATATGTGAAATCAACCTATATAGGCATGCAGGTTGTATAATATACTATGTTTTAGAATAAGGGTTTGAGTCCCTATTTCTTCGATGTAAAAGACTTGATCACCAAGTAAGAATACCTTTATTGTAAGGAAACCAGGCATCCTCATACCAAAAGGAGACATCCTTCCTTTATGTCTCTTTTCTGATCTCTAGCCCTAAACCCTAATAGTTGTTGGGCTTCAAAGGCCCATGATTCATGTACCGAGATGCAATTCAATAGGATAAGCTCACAACTTTTCTAGACGAGCTGTTGTTAATCATATTGGTCCCCAGCATACTCTGGAATGGGGAATGCTAGCTTGCCAAACCATCAGTTAGGCTAAGCCTATCCAACTGTGCTAATATTATTTACCATATCAGGAGTTCCCCCCTACTTTACTCGGTCAAGGTACAATATTGAATAGAGTAGACCAAGATGAATTCTCAATCGCACACTCAATACATGCGTCATGATTACGAAGTTGTTTGGCTTCTATTCTAAGAAGCTATAACAAGGGGGTTACTCAAGGTGATAGGAAAGACATCTGGGATCCCAGCGCTGTAATCGTGGCTAGATTCTGAATGATAATTCCGGGTCTTCTAAATCTCAACAGGCTAGGTTACCTCCCATAATTCTATACCTTTACTTATAAATAAGATATCTATGTGTCTGTTCTTCACCTTTTATTCTCAACTCAAAAATCAAAACCCTATCATAATACATTAAGAAAATCAAGTTATTATTGTCATGTGTACATCCTTCTAATATTTTTATTTTATTGCTTTAATACATTCATCAATGCAATTTACGTACCCTCTTTTTCCCAAATCATCTTTGATACCCTGTACCAGATATGTTATCAAGTAGTTGCGATTCACAGAATCAAACATACTCTTTAGTTGATGTCATTACCATTATTGCTTCCTCATCCGACTTTTCTTCCGGGGCATCAAGCGACTCTCAAGAACATATATCAACCGAACCTTTTAATCATGAAGGTGAGCCTAATAATTGTAACTCTTAGGTCAACCAAGACCTAAAATGGGCTTTGACAAAATAAAAAAAACTTATGAACTCCTTCGAATCGGCTAGCTTGCTTGAGATATCAAACGAATTTGACATTATCTTGACAAACCCATCATATTTGGTGACCAATCCCCCTATTAATAGCCTCACATTTTACGAAGACCAAGTTTATAGTGGTCTGTGCCTACCCTTCCATTATTTCATGTCCGAAATCAGCAACAAATGTCATCTTACTCTTAGACAATTTCCTCCAAACTTATTCGTCTTATGGAAAGTTATTTGATCCTCTGTCGATATTACGAAGTGGAACCAAATGTAGAATCCTTTTACTATTACTTTGGGCTATAAGGTTCTGAGAACACCTCAATCTATTTAACTTCTTGCTAAAAATCCCACTTCCTTGTCAACCTTCCTTCGAGTATAAAGCACTAGAAGACAAGGTTTTTCTTCCTCCACACTTTAGGAGTGTGGCCTTTCCTTTCAAACAGATGAAAAAGCCATCCCTAGAAGATCAAATTTCTCTAGCCGGTCACTCTGAGCTTTTTAAGACGTGCTTATTTTTGAATGGAATGAGCGACCATCTAAAGTTATGACCTTGAGAAATTCACCTCAACTATTATCCCAATTCAAGATAAGTTAAGAAAATTACCTCGTATATTCATAACCTCGGTAGATAATTGATTTGCATGCTATGAGCTATGTATCTATGTGTTATACATAATAATTTCATATATGTTTTATTTTTCTTTCAAGTAGATATCCTATTCAAAGAATTTATGTCAAGTACCTTGAAGACACCAACACCTAAGCCTTCCATGGCTAAGAGGAGATCGGTGGCCCTTAAGGTGACAAGGAAGGCGAAGTCTATAAAGGATGTCGAAGTACTGTCTCTTCCTGTTCTACCAAAATCACCACGTATCAATACTTGAAATACAATGGCACCTCCCAATACAAAAGCACACAAATATCAAGCAAATAGTCCACCCCCTATAAGGAAAAGAAATAAGGTCCGATGCTGAAAAATGCCCAAGTAATCTATCCGGGGACTTATCCTGATGGATAAAAATGAATTCAAAAAGTCCCCCCTATGCTTTTGTAACCTCTTCCTAATACCAACCGCCAAGAGGCCCTGGCATATTCAAAGATCAGGTTAACCCACTTCATGATGTGCCATCTTGTCAAGGTTACCATCCTCACAAAATTCATATAATTTATAAGCGCATATAGGAAGATCTTCTAACTTGTCTTCTTTCCCCTTATTATTGTTGCTCCCCTTGGTTGTTAGTGTTGTAGAGGTAGTAGTTAATGAAGAAGCAGAGAATACAACTACCCGTGTAGCTGAGCTAGAGAAAAAGCTAACTGAAACCCATGATCGACTAAACACGAAAATAAAACTAATTACCAAGAGCAAAAGTTCTCTTACAATGGCCAAAGACGATCTTCTAGTGTCCAAGTAAAAACATCATTAGTTGATACAACTATTCAGAAGTTACAAATGACTTGAAGAAATATTAAAATCAATATATTAAGATGGTGAAGTCAGTAGTACCTGAAAAGAAGCGGCAAAGAGAGAAGCATCCTAGAGGGTCAGAGAACATTTCTGCTGAATGAGGTGGGACAAATCATTTTAGAGTCCCACTGGGAACAAGTCCTGGAAAAGATACTAGAACTAAATGGGCTTTCTGAGTGCCTTGTTCTTGGTGTCGAAGAGTAGTTCTAATGGGCCCTTAACAAGGTATATGGACAAATGGCCACTCCAGTCTTCCATGGTCTAGTTGATGGGGATGCCGCCCTTATTGGCCTCTCTCATCCTTATGAAAGGGAACCTCGATGAAGCAACTACATTCAAATGGTGAGAACTTGTGTTACAAAATGCCATTTGTGAGGCTAGCCAGAGGCCGAACTTGACCTTTCCATCGACGGATAAGGCATTCAAGAAATGACCATTGAATTAGATTACAGTTAATATGAATACACTGTCATTGCGGATACACTGTTTATTTGCTATTTCATAGTTTTACATCAAATCGGTCTTTGATCTATGAAGTTTCATTTTATTTTGCACTTTGGATGGACACACTTAATGATTACTCTTTATCGTATGAATGTACATTTGCTTACCCAGTCTATTTGTTCACCACTTGTCTCAAAGTAAGCCTAATGCAACTCGCCTACTATCATACAAATACATAAGTCTTGTAACAAGTTATCACTGACTGGTAGAAAACCGGAAGGAATTTAATACATATGAAAGGGGATCACCAAACAAATGGGTCGATTTCCCCAAATACTTATATTAGGAAATGGGGTTTCAGTTTTCCTTATTGCAGACCAGGTATTAAGGCGACCTGCTTTTGGGAAGATGGAGGGCGAACTACCATTCGATCTCCTTCTTTCCATGATTAGATATGTACCTCTTGAATCAACCAGTAAATAATAGTGGGACCCACAAGCTTTTAGAATCATACTGCGACTTTTGAAGGGAGGGTTGTGGAGATTTTGTTTTGGTTGCTGCTTCTTAATTGGCCTATAGAATAGGCATGTAGCTTTTTGAGGCATCATGCATGATAGGATTTTAGTTTCGATTATTTAGTTTAAGTGTCCTATCAATTGTTTTTATTTTATTAAGTGTTATTTGCTATTCTGGACACTTGAATTGGTTAGAGTATTTAGTAGATTAATCTAGTAAATAATTAGAGTCCTTTATCACAGTAAGTCTTTTATTAGTCCTTATCTACTTGACATCTCAAGATGTTTATCTAAACCATTTTTTTTTATGGAAATAGGATTCTTTCAAGAAAGTTGGAGTATTTATACCACTTGGCTTTTGATGAGGATAGATGCAAAGAGAGAACGATAAAAACAGAAAGCTCACTATAGCATACAATAGACATCGCTCATTGTTTGAGAATTATTCAAGATTATGTTTGATCTAGACTGAAGATTTTACGGGCGATTCAAGAAGTGTTCAGAATAATTTGCTCATTCGAGAGTTTTTCATATATTACTAGATGCAATCATTTTACAATTTGCTAAACAATTTCACTATTTCTAGTAATATCTTTTTTGGCCTGAGGTCACGTTCTATGAGTTTATTTAACTCATAGACAAAAATTATTTATAAGTGTTCTTTAATTTTCCCAAATATACTAGATGTTGGTAAGGATGTTCCAACATCGTGACTAACATCTGTGTGGTATCAGAGCCATCACTTGACTTTACTAAGTGTTGGTCCTTTTTTTTTGTGAAGGGGAATGATGGATACTGTTATGAATACTGATATCCAACCACCTGTGTTGGATGGGATAAACTATGAAATCTGGAAAGTAAGAATGCGTGCTTACATCAAAGCCATGGATGAAAGATCATGGCGAGCAATCTTGGTTGGCTAGGAGTCTCCAAGGCTGGAAGATCTGGACGGAGACATTATCCTGAAGAATGAGACCGATTGGACGGCCGAGGAACTTTCCATCTATAATGCAAACACCAAAGCGTTGAATGCTCTCTAATGCTTTATAGACGTTTCTCTGTTCAAAATCATTTCACATCTTTAGACTGTGAAAGAAGCATGGGACGCTTTACAACCCTTATGTGAAGGCTCAAAAGGAGTTACGAAGGAAACTAAGAGTGCTTGCGACCTAATTTGAAGTCCTGAGAATGGAAGAAAGTGAAACCATCAGTGGATACAGTGCCAAACTTCTCGATATTGCAAATGAATGCCAATCACTAGGTGTTCCCATCTCTAATGAAAGGCTTGTGAGCAATTTCCTGTGTTCCGTGTCTAAGAAGTTCAACATGAAGATAATGGCAATTGGAGAAGCCAAGGACACTTCTACCATGAGCTTTGATGAACTTTTCGGATCTCTAAAAATGTACGAGATGGAACACATAATGAAATAACCAAAAGGTAGAAGTATTGTTCTAATATATGCTCCTACCTTTGATGATGAAGAATTTGATCTTGCAGCCCTTGCTCATGAAAATGAGACTGCTGAGCTGGATAGGATGGAGTTGCACTTATCACAAGAAAGTTCAGTGACTTTATGAAGAAGAAGAATAACTCGAGGAAGCCTTTCAATCAAAACATCAAATCCTCATCAGAACCTTCCATTCCAAGACCATTGGGTCAATCTACAAACAAGTTTCAAAGAAGGGATGTGACTCCACAAGTGTCAAATTCGAACACTGAAATCGAAAAAGCTCCAATGACTTGGACAATGTTCAATGTCATGAATGCATAGGATTTGGACATTACAGGCATGAATGTGCCAACACCAAGAGAAAGAGAAACCTAATTTCCATGAGTGATGGAGAAGATGAGGAAGAACCAAAGGAAGCTGAAGAGGTTTTTGCCATGAATGCTTGTGTTATCTAGGATGACACTGACAATATGAATGGCATCTGGTGTCTTAAATCGTTCACCATTAAAGACGTAGATGATAATGAAGAATTTGGCACTGCCCATGAAGAAATTTATGAAAATTGGTGCAAATTGGTTCAAAAAGTCAAGACTCTCTCTAAGGAAAATGAAAGCCTGGCACACACAGATAAAGAACAAAAAATGGTTATCTTACTTCTAGAAGCTCTTCTAACCAAATGTGAAAAAGAACTAGATAGATCAAGATCTGAACTCTCAACAACTCTACTAACACTGAAGAAACTTAACACATCCACGACCAAAATTGATGAGATCCTGTCCATTTGATCCATGATTAGACATGGGATAGGATTTGAGGCTCCAATTTTCGTTAAATAATGTGATAAGTCTTCAGAGGGATCTGTTTCTATCAAGAATTCCAAACATCGAAGGCGTATATATGTGTGTCACAATTACCCAGAACCATAACACATCAAACCATTATGTAAAATGCTCAAGTCTGAGAGGACACTTGCTTCCAAAAATAAGACAGTACCAGAAAGCATCTGCTCCAACACAAGGACTAACACTGCTCGCAAATACAGAATGGTGAGGGTAAGAAAGGTTGATAATCAGTGTAATATGATCTACATCTCCCTCAAGTCCAGTGTTGAAGGCTCCTGGTACTTTGATAGTAGGTGTTCCCAGCACATGACAGGATCTGCTGAATACTTGACTGACATTGTCCAACACAATGGCAGTAAAGTACAATATGGTGGTGGTGACATGGACAAATTATTGGGAAAGGTACCTTAGATGTCGAAGGACTGCCCAAGCTTCAGAATGTGCTACTGGTGAAAGAAATTTGGCCGCAAATCTTATAAGCATCAGCCAGCTGTGCGATGATAATCTATATGTAAAATTCAGCAAAGATTCGTGTGAAGTCTGGAACAACATTGATCAATGCATTCTCACTGGAACATGAACCACCAACAACTGCTACAAAGTAAATAGAAAAATCTTGTGTTAAAACATACAACCTTTAGAATCCGAGTTGTGGCATCAGAAGATGGGGCATGTTAATTATGCGATGATGGGGAAGCTGGTCAAACTTGATGCTGTAAGAGGAGTTCCTGGACTGATAATTAACAACCCATCAGTCTGTGGTGATTGTCAAAAGGGTAAGCAAACTAGAGTTTCTCATCCTGTGCTCCAAAACTTCACCACATCTCGCTGTCTGGAACTTCTCCACATAGATATCATGTGTCAAATTGAGGTAGAAAGTATTGGTGTTAAGAAATACTCATTTGTTATTATTGATGATTATTCCCGGTTCACCTAGATAGAATTTCTTCCTGAAAAATTTGAAACTTTTGAAAGCTTTAAAAAATTGTCCAAACGTGTTAGTAACAAATTTTGTCTACAAATTGGCAGAATTAAGACAGATCATGGAAAAGATTTTAACAACTCATTTTTCAAAATTTATGTGATAAATATGACATATCCCATGAGTTCTCTTCGCCTATGACAATGGCATAGCTGAAAGTAAAAAAATGATCTTTACAAGAAATGGCTCGAACCATGTTAATATCCAAAAATTTGTCAAAAGGGTTTTGGGTTGAAGCTCTGAACACCGCCTATCACATCTCAAATCAAGTCTACCTTAGGGCCAGTACCTGTGAAAATCCCTACGAAATTCTCATTGGAAAGAAACCAAACCTTAAGTATTTTCACATTTTTGGTTGTGTGTGTTATGTTCTAAATGACAAGTCCTACTTGTCAAAGTTTGACTCGATAAGTGACAAGTGTGTGTTTCTGGGATACTCGGTCAACAATCATAAATATAGGGTTTTCAATCTTAGAACTCGTACATTGCTTGAGTCTGTGAATGTCAGGTTTGATGATTTAATGGATATCTCTGGAAACTCAGCTGAGGGGTATGTGGTTGGTCTTGTTCGAAACCCACAATCTAATTTCTCACCCACAGTAAGAGAATATTCCGGTACAACACTTGATGTCTCTGAAAATGCTGCAACACCAGAACCAACATCGCAGACCCATGCAAATTTTGATGAAGAATCCTTTGAATCTGAAGAGGAATTGGGTGATGCAGAAGTCTCAATGTCCTCTGATTCACTTGATAAGGAAATTTCTCCCAAAATACAGAAGAACCACCCCACCTCACAAGTTATTGGAGCATTAAACGAAAGAAGCACTCGCAAGATGCAGATCAATTTCAAGGAAATGGTAAAGTTGGTGTGTATGACATCCTGCTGTTCACTAACCAAAAATTCTTGTTTTGTATTTTCTGCAGAGCTTAATAAATTGGAAGAAGCTCTCATAGATGAGTTCTAGTTTTCCAAGAATGATGTATGGGACTTGGTACCGTGGCCAAGCACAGAAAAATTCATTGGAACAAGGTGGATCTTCAGAAACAAAACTGACGAATTAGGTAACATTGTGCGAAACAAAGCCAGACTTGTGGCTCAAGGTTTTACCCAAGTTGAAGGAATAAACTTGATGAAACATTTGACCTTGTATCAATGATTGAGTCAATTATATTACTTCTCGCAATTGCTTTTCACTTGAACATTACTCTTCACCAAATGGATATAAAAAGTGCTTTTTCGAATGGTGTTTTAAATGAGGAAGCATATGTTGAGCAGCCTATAGGTTTTGAAGATCCTCATAAACCTCACTATGTTTACAAAGGTCCCTCTATGGTCTTAAGCAAGCTCCTAGAGCTTGGTATGATAGGCTTACTCAACATGTTCTTCAAATGAATTTTAACCATGGTGAAGTTGACAAAACATTGTTCATTCTAAAAATAAAACACGAGATACTAATTGCTCAAGTCAACGTAGATGATATTATGTTTGATTCAACATGTGATAGACTGCTGAGGGATTTTGTGAAGAGCATGTGAAATGAGTATGGAAGGTGATTTATCTTTTTTCTTATGACTGAAAAACAATGAAATTATTATGTCTAAAGCTAAGTATGCCAAAAACCTTGTAAAACAATTTGTTTGGAATATGCTGAGCACTTGAAAACGCCTATGGGGTCAAGTCAGAAACTATCTAGAGATGATGTTAGTGAAAGTGTTGATCAAACAGTGTATAGAAGCATGATAGGTAGTCTTTTGTATCTAATTGCAAGTCGACATGACATTATGTATAGTGTGTGTCTGTGTGCTCGTTATCAGTAAAATCCAAAAGATACTCATTTAAAGGCACTAAAACGCATAATTAGGTATGTAGCCGACACCTACAATCTAGGAATTTGGTACACTAAGGACACTAATTCTAATCTTGTTGGATATACTGATTCCGATTGGGCAGGTGATGCTGATGATAGGAAAAGTACGACTGGGATTTGTCTCTTTCTAGGAAATAATCTTGTCTCTTGGTATAGAAAAAAAATTGTGTGTCTTTGTCAACAGCTGAAGCTGAATATGTAGATGCTGGTAGTGTCTGTGCTCAACTAATCTGGATGAAACAAATGATAGAGGAGCATGGGCTATAAAGTGATGTTCTTACTGTCTTATGTGACAGCTCAAGTGCCATTGAAAAATCCAGTACAACACTCTCGCACAAAACACATAGACATTAGACATCATTTCATTCGAGATTTGGTTGAGAGAAAAGTCGTGAGTATTGAGCATATTGGACTGAACATCAACTTGCTGACATATTCACCAAAGCATTAGATTACAAGGGAATTTCCAGTTTGAGGAAATCTCTCGGCTTATGTGATGTTTAATATAATGTTATTGGAAATATTGTAGCACTCCTAGCAACATCAGCTGCAGCATACTTTTTTGACATACATATTTTTATTTTTTCTCATAACACATATTAGTACATGCATTACTCACAACTGCAGGAAGTTACTGTGTTTCAAGTGTGATGTCAAAAAGGGTCAGAAAAATTCAAAACAGATAAATGTGGGTCGACTCTTGTAGAAACTTGTGTTTCTCCCAGTGCACTTGAAAAAATTGGATGTACAGTGGTTTAAAGGATGTCCCAGCCATCTATCTATGGATGAAGATTTATTGAGCAATTTATGCAAAATTTCAAGAACATTGTTCTTGGCTTATTCTTTTGCTGATTAAGTGGAGGTTTCATTACTCCCGGACACAAAATCTTCAAACACAAATGACATAGTCATTGACCGGGTTAAGGATTGTCAACTCATTGACTTTGTTGATTAAATATCAGTTCAAATGCCATCACACAAGGACCAACATCATACTGCAGTTGCAAATCTTACATGTTTTCTTTTTATTAGGTCATTCTTTTCGACATATAATTTGGACATGTGTGTTTGGTGAATTCTGATCATATAGTTCCTATAAGTGAGAATATGCTCATAACAATAGTCTGTTTTTTTTTCTCTAACTTAAATCTCATTATCTTTTGTTGTATTATTGTCCAGTGGGTTATAATCGTGAAGTTATGGATCAAAGGGGTTTATGTGCTTACTTGAATCAAGTCAGTTTGAGTGTAGTGTTAGTGGGTTGTTTATTAAGGGGGAGTGAGCTTAGGCACTTCCGTTTTCTTAGGCCTATTTTGGTATTTTTGTTAATTATTTCTTTTTCTCCCACTAACACAATAACCAAACCTTTGAGTTCTCCTCTGGTATAAAGGTGTCAGATTGTTCGGTTGCTTGTCAGAGCAATCACACAAAAGAATCCTCTCGAAACTCAGAAAGATAATTCTTTTTAAAAATAAATATGAGTCTAAAGAAAGGGAATTCCTCCAAGAAATCAACCCCTTTGCTTCCTGAGATAATGACAATGTCGGACGTCTGTGGTAGTTCTATTCCACTTCCAAGATACGTGCCTCTCGATGTTTGCAGCAAGCACGAAGTCGCTTCTAGTGTTGAAACTGATGTTGGTGGATCTGCCCCAACACCGTGTCCTATTTCTGAGATATCAACAGCTTCTACTGAAGCACCTTCTCCCAATCCGATGACTGACCTAGTTCTGGTTCCAATCTCAGATCCGACTTAACCACATGCCATATTTTCCAGGGAACCTAAGCGATGAAATCGACGTTGATAATATGCCAAATTTGAAGTTCATTGCTAAGACATTTGGGAGAACTGGGACCCGCTGCTGAAAAGATCACGACATCTTCGAGGAGTTGAGCCTGGATATCTGCCGGAGGCAATCCTAAAGAGACAATCAAGCGGAAGTTGGCGAGTTCTGTTGTAGAGAATGTCATTTGTGGAGGAAGGTGGTATATGGTAAAGAAACTGAAGACTCCGACTACGCTCCTCCGGAAGGTCCAGTTGCAGCCAACCAAAAAATTCTGACAACTTGTTTCTTCAGTGACTTCGAAGATGAACAACTGAGCCAGTTTAGAGCGAAACGAGAACGACTGACTCCACAGAATTAGGTTTCACCTGATGCTAAACCAGAGGAGACTGCAGGAGAAGAGTTGTCGTCTGATGAATATGTTTGCTTGGCGAATATGCTGCTAAAAATGCAAAGGTCGAAGAAGTCTGCATGATCTGCTTCAATCTCTGTGCCCTCTGCGTCAATGGTTTCCAGTGCACCTACTGCTGAGTCACCTTTAGGCTCGAGTAAGTCATCTGAAAGGACCGACTTAGCTGAAGAGACTCGTGTTAGTGAAGATGCTAGCACACCATTGCCAAGCAAGTATACTGATCTTCTAAGTGTACCTTGTGTTTTTCCGATCAACACCACCATTATTTCTTCCAAAACCTCCACTGAATCAGATAATTTTGATGATGATGATTTTGAGGCTAGTCCGGAGGAGCTTGAAGAACCTGTCGGTGATGACCTGATGGAGGCAGGAAACGAATCAAACAACTTTGACTTGGAGGATGACTCTGATGATAAAGAAATTGAGGTAAGTCAAGCTTTTGCTCCTCATTTTTGTACTGCTGAGGCTAGAAACCGGTTCAATACATTGCACAATCTAGTGTTGATTGAGGAGAGGAGGGTGAATTTTGGACACTTTGAGAAGAAAAATCTGAGTAATTTAGCAAAAAGGGTCTGATGCCCACTATGACAACTGCTATGTCGTACCTAAGGGAGGCTGTTCTTGAATTTTATGCTAACATGCTTCCCTCAATATCGAACCAATTGTCTGATAATTATGGAAAAGTTTTTGTTCGAGAAAAGTTCTATTTATTCGCACCTTCTGTCATCAATAATTTCTTTGGGACTGATGATTATGAGGAAGGAGTCACCGTGGACGACTTTGATGAGGTAGCCAAGTTCATCACTGGTGGGAAAGTAGAGAAGTGGCCAACATGATTTGTTAGTTCACATTTGACCTCCCTGTAATATGTTCTACATAAAGTGGTTATTTGCAACTGGGTCTTAATTACGAATACAACAATAGTAACCCTACCTCAAGAACGTACTCTGTTTCATATAGGGTCGGGGATGCATTTCAATTTTTGCCTGACTGTGTTCAATTGTGTGACCAAGTTTGCCGATACTACGACTACTAAGGCTGGCCTGCCTTTTCCATCTCTTATCTACCCGATCTTGGCTGATCAGGGGCTACAGTCGTATGGTGAGGAGCATTTCAGTGGAGATCCTAATTTTTTTTGGGCTTATCAATAAGCAGTTTGAAGGACCACATCGCATTATTGATCTGCCTTTAGTGTTTTCAGATGATGAGGACTAGGGTGCTGCTGCTACTCAGGATGTCCATCCTAATGTCACTGACATAGGGACTAACATGCTTAACTCTATCCCTATCGCTATTTATGATTTACAGGTGCATCTTAGCTTAATTTATCAGCAGATTACAGGAGCCCAGGCCCATCTTAATGGTCTGATTAATTTGTGGGCTTTCTACATGAAGGCGCTCCTTTTGCATTCTGGTCAAAAAGGGGGAGAAGACGACAACAAGAAGCGGGCTGTAGCAGACAAAGAAAAAGGAAAGAAGAAGGTGACTGATGACAGACAAAGGAAAAGGAAAGAAGAAGGTTGCAGATGACGTTGAGGATGATGATGAGTCTCTTATAAACACTCCTTGACGGTCGATGAGGAATCGGGCCCATAGTACCTGAACAAGCGAGTTGGACATGGAAAATAGATTTCTCTTGTGTTTTATCTGAGTTATTCTAATGATATTTTTAAACTCATGTTTGGTTGGATTATGTTTTCAAGAATCTGCTTGATTAATCGTTTGCTTATATTATTCTATTTTTGTTATTACCTTTATTATTATTATTATCATTCACACTAACATTTTGGCGGCCCTCTTCTATTCAGGGAGAGTATATAGCTATGTTACTCAGGGTGAGCTTCTTAAAGAGATTTTTGTCCAGAAATGTAAAAGGGGGAGATTGATAGGAACTTAGTTTCGATTATTTTGTTTAAATGCCCTATCGATTGTTTTTTTTATTAAGTGTTATTTTCTCTTCTGGATACTTGAGTTTGTTAGAATGTTTAGTAGATTAATATAGCAAATAATTAGAGTCCTTTATCACAGTAAGTCTTTTATTAGTCCTTATCTACTTGATATCTCAAGGTGTTTATCTAAACCTTGTTTTATGGAAATAGGACTCTTTCAAGGAAGTTAGAGTATTTATACCACTTGGCTTTTGAGAAAGACAGACGCAAAGAGAGAATGAGAAAAACAGAAGGCTTACTATAGCATACAATAGACATCGCTCATTGTTTGAGAATTCTTCAAGATTGTGTTTGATCAAGCCTGAAGAATTTACGAGCGATTCAAAAACTGTTCGGAATGATTTGCTCATTCAGGAGTTTATCAAATATTACTAGATGCAGTCATTTTATAATTTGTAAAAGAATTTCACTATTCCTAGTAATATCTTTTCTGGCCTGAGGTCACGTTTTAAGAGTTTATTTAACTCATAGACAAAAATTATTTATAAGTTTTTTAATTTTCCCAAATATACAGAGATATTAGTAAGGATGTTCCAACATCGTGATTAACATATGTGTTCTATTTAAGTTTATGCTAGTATCTGAGACCTTCAAAAACTTTAATGCACTTTCAAGTTCATTAACTTTTTCAAATACTTGCGCCTATTTAAGGCTTGCTCTTTCTTTTAAAAAACCTTTTTGTGAACTTCTTTGCCTTTCTAAATAATTTCCATTCGTCACCTAACATATCAGATTCTGTGAATGGTCTTGCTAAAAATGATTGCACCTACCTACATGCACATTCAGCCTAATGTAATCATCTGAAAGATCAAATTATAAATCTTGTATTCGAGATAATCGATCTTATAAATGATAATGAGATGATCTTCCAAGAGAGGGTGCACCTAGTGGCGTGAAAGTAGGATTTAAATGAAAGTTTGGCATGGTTTTGAAAGTGCTTACGGTGAAAGAGAGAATGAAAAAATCTCCACAAGGTGTTGTGGATGGGCAAGGTTGCGTTTTTATCGTTGTTCACATGTCCTCCGCATTTATCAAGACTCTCTTATTATTTTAATTTTTGATCGAGTTCTTGTCTATGGGGTCTCACTTGTATTCACAAATTTAATCATTGAATCTCTATATTTCTCATGCATACATGTTAGAACTCTTCTACAATGTCATATCGTATATCAAATTCAGACTAGATATGAATCAACGTATCCAAACCATATTCAACAAACTATAAGTAGACATAACTTATGTTAATAATTAAGGTTAAACATCATCAGGCCTAGCTTGGCCTTAGATCAAACCATCTTCATAACCTAACAACAACTACTGGCCTTCAAATCTCCCTTAAAACAACCAATCATAGGGGAAATGAGTTCAAGCCCCTTACATAAGCAAGTGTAACTTAACCATCATTAAAAACATGATTATGCCTATTTACTTTAGTTTAATCAACATCTCCGAAGTAGACACATATTTTTTTCAAATGTTATAGAAAAGAAATCATACCCAATCTAGGGTGGGGGCAATCTGATACATTGTGAATCTATAAGCATATAAGGATAACCGGATTGCTTGACTCATATTTATCGGTGAATCCATGAGTCAGTTGTGTGGGAAAGCTTGTTTCTTTGACAACAAGTTATTTTGGAAATCAAAGGGAGAAACTCTAGCCCAGCCGTAAGTTGCGCAAGATGGAGCCCCTTCTTGTAAATATCATCGAACTAGAAAGAGATCATTAATAAGAGGAGCACATCCATCTCAGTTATAAGCTACGCAAGTTGATGCCCCTTGCCTGATTGCAATTATCATCAACTAGAGAGATTGATCGGCAATAAAGAGAGCACGTCCATCCCAGACATAAGTTGCGGAAGCTGGATACCTTTTCCTGGTTCACAATTATTATTGAACCGGAAAGAGATAGAAATAAGAGGAGCACATCCAACCTAGTTTTACGCTACGCAAGCTGGAGCCCCATACCCAGTTCTAATTATCATCAAACTAGAAAGAGATACGCAATAAATGGAACACATCTAGTCCAAACATAAGTTGCACAAGTTGGAGCCCCTTACCCGGTTCGTAATTATCAATAAATTGGAAAGAGACCGGAAATAAGGGGAGCACATCCAACCCAGTTATAAGTTGATCAAGCTGGAACCCCTTGTCTTGTTTGTAATTATCATAAAACCGGGAGAAGATCTACAATAAGGGGAGCACATTTTGTCCAGTTATAAGTTGTTCAAGTTAGAGCTCCTTGCTCGGTTCATAATTATTATCGAACCGCAAAGAGATCGACAAAAATTGGAGCACATCCAACCTAGTCATAATTTGTACAAGCAAACCCCCTACCTGATCCATAATTATTATCAAACTGAAAAGAGGTAGATAAAAAGGAGAGAATATTCTTTTGTTCATAAATTTCCCAAATCATAACTATCATCGAACCACAAAGAGATCAACAAGGGGAGAACATCCATCCTAATCATAAGTTGTGCAACTTGAATCCCCTTGCCCGACTCATAATCAACATTGACCTGAAAAGAGATCGGCAATAAGGAGAGCACATCCAACACACTTATAAGATACACAAATTAGATCCCTTGCCCTATTTTTAATTATCATTGAATCAGGAAATAATTGAGAATAAGGGTAGTACATTCAACTTAGTCATAAGTTGCGCAAGCTGGAACCCCTTTCCTGATTCACAATTATCATCAAACTTGAAAGAGGTTGGTAAAAAAGGAAGCATAACTATCCCATTCATAAGCTACGCAAGCTGGAGCCCTTTGCCCAATTTAAAGTTATCATCAAACCAGAAAGAGAATAGCAACAAGGGAAGCAATTCTAGTATAGTCATAAGATGCACAAACTGGAGCCTCTTGCTTAGTTCGCAATTATTATCTAACCGAAAAGAGTGTTTATGGATCAACAACTATAAAATGAAACTTGAAATGGTCTGAGCACAACTCGTCCGATAATCATTAATTTTGAAAATAAAAACACTACATTAATAATAATATAGGGGAGGATACATATATATCATTTATGTATTCTAAGCATGGCAAAATGGGTCACTACTTTTCCTTTATATTATGGTCCACAAGGTATTTCTTCGAGTTTCTTCCCTTTTCCTAATAATGATTCGTATATCCACCCTTCAAGAGCCTTTATCCTAGTTTATTTATCTACCCTGGCTGTATTCTAGAGGTTACCTACTCTCTTGTTAGCCTGTATGCCTTCACGGATAGACGTCTGATAACATGAGTGTGATTGATACTAATTCCCAACCATTGATCCGACCTCTCCTCCTACTGGAAACTCAAAGAACATGTAGTAGGTGGATACCACTATGCCGAAAGTATTCAATGATGTTCGCCCTAATATTACATTGTATGACGATGTAGTATCTACCACCAGTAACTTCTCTATTACAACTTTCTTTCCTGGGAATCCCTAGAATTATTGCCAACATTACTTCACCTATTCGGAAGATAAGGTTTTTTGGTTATTATGGAATTTTGGAAACTAAGAATCATAATATGAGAATATTTTCTAATTATGGAGATTTATTATAGTTAAGAGATTTAATACCACCTTATGAAGGAACCCAATAATCTTATAAATAGGGGATTCAAGCTCGTATTATTACTTCAGTATAACTTTTATAACTTTAATTATCATGGACCATAGAACTCATAATTTTATATGAAATAATTCTTTTATCTTTAATTATCATGGATCATGGAGTTCTTATTTACGCACTTTATGGGGAAATAAAGAGGCGAGCTCTTCTTTAGGAAAGGCGAGCTCTTATACATGAAACGGGAACCCTAGATTGGGAACACGTCTCTTGTCTCTTGTCTATACAAAAAGAACATAGGCCTCACTTCTATTCTAAGTTGATTTTTATATCCTACATTTTGAGCTCTCGCATATCTCTCTCGAATAATATTTGACTTAAGCATCGGAGGGCCTACGCTGGGATTGTCTGCTGTCCGGCTTAGGTTCTATTTTTCAGGTTTGATCAGGTCGCCAGGAGATTTATGGAGGTTTATCAGGTCGCTGAATACATATTTAGGTCAGTATTTACTTTTCTTGGTGAACCAATCTTTAATGTCGCATCAAGTGGCGCCGTCTGTGGAAAAGAGGGACATCGAGTCTTTGAGCAAAAGACGTGAGAATACACAATGTAATTGATCATGGAGCCCTCACAAATAAGTTTTAATTCTCTATATCCTTTGAAAACTGATGGTGTCTTTTACTTATCATAATTGAGAAATCACACGAACGTGCATACCGATTTCAATACTTTAATGTGATTGATGATTTTATTGGCTCGAACCTTTCTTGGAACATATCGTATATGCATAGTTACTTGAAAATCATGAGTTTCTTCGTTTTATTTATTAGTTGGGGATATGCGTATGGTTTTTTCTGATTATATCTTGTTTAATTTAATGGGGATATGCGTATGACTTATTTGATTCTACTTTATGGGGATAGACGTATGGTTTATTTGATTCTATGTGGTTTAATCATTGATTGAGGGGACTTATTTAATTTCTAAAGCTCTCTGGAAAATATGGATGTATTTAATGTGGTTTGTCGGATTAATATGGTTATATGGTATATTTAACATGGCTCATTTGATCATTTTGGTTTAATATTATTTATTTTATCTAGTATTATTTGGTTTAAATGGTTTATTTTATTTGGTTTAATGGATTTATATGGAGGTTATTGTTATGGTATATAATGATGTTGGTTTTAAAGGGTTAATTTATTTTGCTGCTCAAAATTTAACCCGGGGATGGTCAATTCAACCAAACGTGACCTCACTGCGTGTCCAAATATTCAAGGAGATTAGATGATGGAATTTTTCTACCCTAAAATAAAGAGGTCGCACGTTTGGATATTAAAAGGGGAGGTAAGATTATTTCTATAACATCAATATGACTACGTATCAGGTACTCTCGTTTAAATCTCGCAAAAGAGAGAGTTTTCTATTATCTACCTTATTTAATTTTTATTTCAATCAGCTAGAACATGGGGAGTAGCTGATTTATGCGATTTGATATGGTTTACACTATTTAATAAAATTTATTTAGTTCAGTTTAAATGGTTATGGTGTGTGATTCGATTTAAATGGTTAAGGCCTGATTGCAAGTTTGGTTTAAGTCGTATTAATGGATGGTTTATGGATTTATAATTTTATGATCTAAGTTGTAAAGAATATGTTTGATCATCTTTGTTCTCGCGACCTCAACTTTATTCTCGCGACCTCACCTTTTCTTGTGATCTTAGCTACGACCTCAACAACCTCATGCGACCTCATTACATAGAACAATATATGGTTTATTTGACTTAGACATGGGGGACTAAGTAGTTTTCTTGGTCACCTATGGTCTAACTCTATTGGTGATGCGACCTAGTTGGTTTTTTTGCTCGCATCATTTGAACATGGGGGACTGAGTAATTTTCTCGGTAACTTGTGATCTAATATGGACTATGGTATGGGGTCGCCAGGAGCTAAAAGAATGGTTTATGGTTATAAGGCGATGCTTATATAATATTCCAGGGTTATGGTTTATGGTCAAGGTGTGGAATGACTTTGGCGACCTATTTTAGGTCAGATAAATGAAATCTTTATTTTTGTATTCTACCTGATTTCGTACCTCAATCACCTAGAATATGAGGGCTAGCTGATACGACATCAAAAATCGACTCGACTATATTTGGTAAGAAAGTAACGAAAGGGGTAGAAGGTTCTAGGTCCCAGCGTATATAATAATAAGGTTTTATGATTATTATGGAATTATAGAAAGTAAGAGTCCTAATATGAGAATATTTCCTAATTATGGAGATTGGTTACAATTAAGAGATTTAATCCCACCTTATGAAGGAATCCTATAATCTTATAAATAGGGGATTCTAGCTCTTATTTCACCACTTCAATTATTCTTACTTCAATATAACTTTTATAACTTCAGTTATCATGAACCATAGAACTCAAAATTATATATGAAACTATTCTTTCATCTTTAATTATAGAACTCTTCTTTACGGACTTTATGGGGAAATAGAGAGGGGAGCTCTTCTTTAGGAGAGGCGAGCTCTTATACAAGAAATGGGAACCCTAGATTGGTAATACGTCTCTTGTCTATACAAAGATGACACAGGCCTCACTTCTATTCTAAGTTGATTTTTATATCATACGTTTTGAGCTCTCGCATATCTCTCTCGAATAATATTTGACTTAAGCACCAGTGGGCCTACGCTGGGTTGTCCATTGTCTGGCTTGGGTTCTGTTTTCAAGGTTTGATCAGGTCACCAGGAGATTTCTGGAGTTTTATCAGGTCGCTAAATACATATTCGAGTTCAGTATTTACTTTTCTTGGTGAACCAATTTTTTTGGTCGCATCAGCGCTCGTGGAACTTTATTGTAAGGTGGAATGTCGTGAGGGCCTTGGTATTGGTTAACGTAAGGCACTCGTGCGTCTGGGTGATTATGATTCATGTTATGCTTAATGAATGGGTGTGGAATGTCGTTTTGCTCATTTTGTTCATTTTGATTCTCCATCAAGTTTGGATTTGCTGGGGGAAGAGCCATCAACGGCTCGTCTATCAGTTCTTGTCGAGGAATAACATTTTCACCTCCTTCGGTTGCGGCTCTGGTACGATTGACTCTATTGATGTTGTCTATGAAAGGGACAATCTCTCCACCATGTACTCGTCATCCTTGCATACACTCAACAAACAATCAGAAGTATCGAGTCAAAATAAAATTACACTCAACTAACCAATCACATACGAAGGAAACATTTGAAAACCTTTGACTCGTCATCCTTACATTATTACAAAGGAAATTCTCCTCATATTCAATACACTTTCTTATAAGGAGCAATCTACATTATTAAAGTTAGCAATATATAAAGATTAATGATGATTCCTTACAAGTTAAGTAGCAACTCCCACGTTAATAGCATCACCATAAAATAAACTAATACAAAACGTCTTAGAAAAAGTGGTTAATGCAATAATGAACAGTAATTATTCGATTAAAATGATAATTTTTGCAATGGATCCAAAAGTTTATGCCATAATCATACAGAACCGTAAGCAATATACAAAGGAACATCTTATATGAGTCCAAGTTTGCGTAAAACATACCAAGAAAAAAAAGGTACCTTGTTGCTCAAAATCTTCATTGGGTTTCTGATTATCAAAGCACGTCACTTGATTAGAAGCACATGTTTGGTAAATTAGCATCTGAAAAGAAGAAATTGCCATAGAAAACAATGAACTTAGCACCACTTGAGTCTTAACTTAGCATTATTAAACAATAAAATTAGCACCACTTGAATCTTAACTTAGCATTATTAAATAATCAAATTAGCAAACAATAATTTATTTGAAGGTAAAGACTTTTGGAAATCTTAGGTTTTTGAGGGTTGGAAATGGGCGGGGTTTATGCATTTTATAATTTAGGGAAAATGATACTTGGCAAGGATGTCCTTGTTAGAAGTTAGAATACATAAATGAGCAACCTTTTATGTATTTACCACTTTTAATTGCCAAACTTATGCACCATTAATATCAAAAAATTTTATGGTGAGATTGGTTTCTAGTTCTCACCCAAAGGTGAATTCCTATATTATGGCTCCACCTCTCTATACCCCCTCCCCCCACTCTGTCTCACTCTGATAAGATTTAGGTTAAAAGGACTAAAATAGAAAGTAGAGAACACATTTTGATATTTGATTATTTTGATACATTAAGTGTTGTGTTACATACAAATATATATAGCACTTCAAGGAATAATTTAGAAAAAGAATAAAATGGAATATACCCTGTAGCTGTCATACTATAAGTGGTAGCTGCCCCTATTCGTACGACGTGTCACATGACTTGCATGTGATCACAACAAGCTAAAACTACACGAGGACAAAAGACTGTTCATGACCTTTCTAGGAACTTGGCCTGCGACCTATAACACTTAGCCCTGACGGTCTAATCTAGCGACCTATGGTGATCTGTCCTGGCGACCTATAGCCACCTTGTCTGGAGACCTGTGACAAGGTCCAGCGACCTCGTTTGTTTAACGAGCTGTCGCGACCTCCAGTGACCTGGTCTATCTTGCGACTTGTCGCGACCTCTAGCGACCTGGTCGGTCTCGAACCTTATCTAACATCCGCCCTCAATTTGATGAGGAAAGAGGGTAAACTCCGAGCTTATTTTCATCCAAGTGAAGAAGTGATTGACAAGGGTTTTGTTAAAGTATCCGCGACCTGATCATAAGCGGGAATGTGATGTACAAGGATGCTCTTTGACTACACCTTGTCTCTGATGAAGTGCAAATCAATTTTTATGTGATTTGTTCTCGCTTGGACTACTGGATAGGTCGACATGTAGACATCACTAAGATTATCAACCCATATTACCGGCGACCTAATCGAAGTGACTCTCAGTTCTTTCCAAAGAGATTGCAACCACATAACATCAGCCATTTCATGACCCAAACTTCTGTACTCAGCTTCACTACTAGATTTTGAAACTGTTTGTTGTTTCTTCGAACTCCATGAGAATAGATTGTCACAAACGAACACACATGTTTCACCCCAAAATATGATACCGCCTGAAAACTGGTATGCCTTCTGACCTGCACAAAAATATACGTTAGAAAGGACCACCGGTGGTTTTCCAGTGGAAACCTCTCCGATGCTTAAGTCAGTAAGCGTTTGAGGTGTTTTACAGGAAGCAAAGAAGGAATGAACAAAAGAATTACGTACCTCCCGCAGTCTTGGGGCTGAGATATTTATAGTTTTTTCCAATGGGGATCCTTTCCGGGATCTCGGGAACAAGGGCCGCGAATCAGGGGCTGTTGAGGCAACAATTTCTGACAAGTGATCCCACTTGTCTTCCTCAAAGGGGGTCAAGAGACCAGGTCTTCCCTGGGCCTGCTCTTCCCTCAATTTTGCCCACCTCGGGACAATCATGTTTTCTAGAGGGAGCCAGGTCAAACCTTACCCAAGCCTGAACTGTCTTGATCTCCTTTTTTCAACCATCTGGGTCCTGGAAATCTCTACCAGGTCAGGTCAATTCTTTTACCAGCCCTGCCTTCTAAGGAAGCCCAATCAATCCTTTCTTTAGGATCACGTTGACCTTACCTCCTTTTTATTATCCCAGGTCAGGTCTACAGTCCTGACTTATCCTGAGATGATCTTCTAATGACTTTCCCACGGATCTCTTCTGGATATCAGTTCAGCGTAATCTCCTTCATAGAGGAGATCATGCCTTACTTTGAGAGGAAGATCTGACCGAAAGCACTGGTCACTCTGGTCCCAACGTGCTTATCTAGCGGTTTTCTAAATCAGGTCTACCCACACCAGGTCTGACCTTACTCCTGCCACATCAACTCCTCCCCCCAAATTAGTGAGGGTAGAGCTATAAGAGCTTCATGGTTATCTCAGTACAGGATGGTCCCACCTCCTTTAGTGCTTCTCGTACCAATGCGAATCCCGAGAAATCTGCCTGACAACCAGGCCTAATTATTGGCATTAGCGGTGTCGGCCCTCATTCCTAAACGGTCTCCATTCCCGCACGTCTCCTCAAATACTGACAGGTTGATGGCACATGTCCTACCCTAGGACGATTGGCTTTCCAGCTCATTACCTAGGGTACTGTCCACATTAAATGCGGGGATCCCATCAAATCCCACCTTTCTCGATTCCCGTTTTTCAAATTTATCCACTTGCCTTTTTGTCCCTCCACGTCTCTTTTTCCCTTCACTTTTCAAATTCTATTTTCACAACTTCTCGAATTCTCCCTTTTTCCTCTCTAGCATTCCGGCGAGTTTCTCCATTTCAAATTTTCTTCATCCAACTTCGATTTATTCCGTAACCACGTACTTCCTTATTTCTTTTCACATCCTTTAATTATGTCGACTTATTCCTTTTCTAATTCTGATGTGGGGACCTCGTTAGAGCATCCGGCGAATTCCACTTCCTCCATAGATTTATCATTGTCTGAGTCACCCCCGGCGGCTCCTCCAGCAGAGGTTCCACCGAATTTCCCTTACCTTCCCGGTGACAATGTCTCCTCGATAGTAAGTAACCAAAATCTTAAGGAGATACGCACTACCTGCAACATTTCCGATGAATTCACCTTTACCAGTCCGGCACCGGACGAGAGGGCTTCATCACCTCCCCCTCACCATCTAACTTTCTACGTGGACCAATTCCACGCCGGCCTGAGTTTACCCGTTCATCCTTTCATTCTAGCCGTTTCCCGGATGTACCAAATTCCGGTGTACCAGTTCTTTCCCAACGCCTTCCGGATTATGGCGGGCTTCCACCTAGCAGCCCAATATTCCGGGATAACTCCCACAGCCCAACTTTTCTACTCCTTATTCCTAGCTAAAAGCGCTTCTGGCTTTTTCTATCTTTCCGCCAGATCAGATGTGCACTTCTTGACAGGTCTTCCTACTTCTCACAAGGCCTGGAGAAAGAAGTTCTTTTATGTTCAGTGTTCCGGAGATTGGGGCTTCTCTACTACTCCGATTAACATGTTACCTCCACAAGCGCCATTAACCTGTGGTGAGAGACCACCACACATAGCCAAGAAAATCAACCTCCTTAACGCTACACCTCTGGACATATCCTCAGTCCTTAAACCTGACCTTTTATCCTTCTTTATCTCTCAAAAACAGAGAGGACCTCTACCTCTTACATCGGTATAATCCAACACTATCAGTTCGCCTCTTTTCGTCAGTTGTCGATATTTATTATTTGTAACTCCATTTCCTTTTCTTCTTTTCAAAAAACATGCTGCAAGCATGCCTGGACGCCAAGGCAAAGAAAGCTGCAAGAGGGGGCCATAAAAGCCTTCTAGGAGAGTCCGCCAGAGCTTCTCCTACTTCAGAGGAGGTTACCCTGGTAGCGCCTTTCCAAGGTCAGCCCCAGGAGCAAGCCAGGGCAGCTCCATCTGAGCCATTTCTTCCAGGGACGGTGAGGAAGAATCCAATTCTTCCTGAGCTGACAACTCCCACACCGATAGTCCTGTGCTTAGAGAGTCCTGAGGAGGAACAACAACTGCAGACGTGGAAAAGGAGGCGGACTGATCCTCAAGTCATTCCTGAAGCGGTTGCCCAAGTCCCTCCTTATCTTAATCAGGCTCTCTTCAATAGATCTGTTATGAACTATCCCAGGGAGGTGGCCAAGCAGTTCATGATGGGACTAGCTTCCACAGCTGACTGCCGTGTTGTGGACAAAATGTCGAATCCGGAAGTAGTGGAGTCTTACTGCAAGGCGGAGGCAGAGGTAAATACCCCATCATTCATTGTATCTCCTATCTTTCCAAATTTGTTGCTCACCCTTTTCTTTCCCCCCTTAGGCGGTGGTATGGAGGGCATCCTTGTTAGCTCGAGCCTGCGGATCTCTGCTACAGGCAGACCTTAAAATGGAAGTCGAGGTCCTGAAGAAGCAGAAAAAGGACTTACGGGCTAAGATGCACGGTCTGGACGGCGAGATGGAGCTACTCAAGGCAGAGCTGATAGGGACTAAAGCTGCACTGCGTGAATCGCAAGAATCTGAGGGCAGGCAGCACGCCCAGGCCATCCTCCTGGAGCAAGAGGTCAAAGAGCTTAAAGATAAAGCCAAGAAATCCAGAGCTGAGGGCGAGGCTGATGGAGAAGTCAAGGGCCGCACTAAAGGCCGGGCGGAAGGAAGGCTGGAGTTTCTTAGCTCTGAGGAAGGACTACGCTTGATCGAGCTAACCTGGGAAACTGCACGTTGAGCCTTCCTAGGCTCCATGGAGTTGTACGATCTCCTAGTCCCTGAGGCCGAGGTCTTCTTTGGTCTAGAAGTAGATGCCCATGCCAAGTGGGTGGCTGAAAACCCCACTTTTCCCTTTGTCCATTCTACTCCCATTACAGGCGCTTCTGAGCCCACCTCCTTTACTTATGTTGCTGAGGACGATCGCATGCACTTGTGGACTCTGCATCCTTTGATGATCACATCCGCTAGATCTTCTGCTCTTCCTCTTCAACTTCCTCTCCTCCAAACGTTGGCAATGGTGGTGGCAAACTCTCCAACCTTTGCCAACCTGGGCGATCTGCAAGAGTCCACTCAATTCACGAAGGATTTTGCTGAGGTTTCCCAGGCCGAATATCAGGCGTGAGGAAGAGCTGGGATCAACTGACCCCAAGGTGTAGCTCAAGATGCCCAGATGGCCTTGTCTGCTTTGTTTTCTTGTTTTTGTTTTTCAAACAGATCTTGTAGTTTTTGGCCTGTGTGGCCGATCTGTTTTATTAAATATCGAGCTCTTTTACTGGATTTATAATGATTACTAATAATAAATACTTTTGTCTCGTAGCAAATCTTGGTATTCTAGGGTTTCCTTAATTCCCGGAAACCTTAGTACTTTTTATTCTCTGGCACGTGCCTTTTCTTGTTTTAAATATATGCATGTACGCTTCATTTTCCTTCAACTTACTACAATGGCCTCTTCTCCTCTTCTTCAAGAACTCGACGTTGTGAAAAGGAAGAACATCTCTCTAGTGGTTGAGAATTTCAAACTCTCCGATAAACTTGACTTGCTTCGAGAAAATATCAATTATTTCCATAGTCTTCTGGAAAGGAAGAGGCAGAAGCAATGCCATTACAAGCGGGAATGGGTTGAGCTCCGTCAGCTGAAATGCCAACTGCAAGAAGAAAAGGCTGATTTGGCGGAATCAGTAAGCCGATTGAACATCGCCGCTGGCGAAGCACATGCTCTGTCTGAGCGCGCTGATAAATATCGTCAGCGCTACCATGAGACGGAGCACGAGCTGTGGCGTGTTTGCCGGGCTCTGGCTATTGATCGGAGATCTTCTCAGGGATGAGCTCCTGTATTTATCTTTCTTTTTTGTTTCCTACATTCTGTTAATCAAAATTGCTGACATTCATAGAAGGTGTGTGCAATCTGCTTTTTTGTATTTCCAAGAACTTAATGAATGAATTATCAGGTTTGAATTTCTGCTTTTCTTAATCAAGAAAAGTTTTTTTACAATGACGGTCAATTTTGGCTTGCTTATCATATGTAGTTTCTTGTTTCCCAGAATATAATGATAAATGTAAGAGCTTTCTAAAAAGAATTTTCAATCGATTCTATTCTGCCCAAATCATGCGAATCATGTTTTCTGTGTACCAGCCATTCCAGGGTCATGGGGCGTACCTTTAAGGCTTCCGCCTTTAGTCAGGTCTTGCTTGTGGCTGATCAACCACGACAATCATTTCATGTATTTGTTCTGACAATCAGGTTAGGCATCAATGCGTGTTTGCATGCCTTAGCCGGTCCTGTCATAACCTGTTTAGAGAAGTGAGAATATTTCATGGGCTGTCGCCCTAAACCAAGCCTGGTGTCTCTGGAATCCAGGTCAGGAAATGTCACGGGCATCCACCCTTAGCCAATCCTGTCTTAAACTGACAATAAGTTCAGGAAATCGGGGCATCTGCCCTTAGCCAATCTTGGCTGAAACTGACAATCAGGTCAGGAAATCGGGGCATCCGCCCTTATCCAATCCTGGCTGAAACTGACAACCAGGTCAGGAAATTGGGGCATCCGACCTTAGCCAATCTTGGCTTAAAGTGACAATCAGGTCAAGAAATCGGGGCATCCGTCCTTAGCCAATCCTGGCTGAAACTGACAATCAGGTCAGGAAATCGGGATGTGAAATATGATACCGCCTGAAAACTGGTATGCCTTCCGACCTGCACACAAATACACATTAGAAAGGACCACCGGTGGTTTTCCGGTATAAACATATCCGATGCTTAAGTCAGTAAGCATTTGAGGTGTTTTCCAGGAAGCAAAGAAGGAATGCACAAAAGAATGACATACCTCCCTCAGCCTTGGGGCTGAGATATTTATAGTTTTTCCCAGTGGGGATCCTTTCGAGGATCTCGGGAACAAGGGCTGCGAATCAGGGGACGTTGAGACAACAATTTCTGACAAGTGGTCCCACTTATCTTCCTCAAAGGGGGTCAGGAGACCAGGTCTTTCCTGGGCCTGCTATTCCCTCAATTCTGTCCACCTCGGGATGATCATGTTTTCTAGGGGGTGCCAGGTCAAACCTTACCCAAGCCTGAACTGTCTTGATCTCCTTTTTTCAACCATCTGGGTCCTGGAAATCTCTACCAGGTCAGGTCAATTCTTTTACCAGCCCTGCCTTCTAAGGAAGCCCGATCAATCCTTTCTTTATGATCACGTTGACCTTACCTCCTTTTTATTATCCCAGGTCAGGTCTACAGTCCTGACTTATCCTGAGTTGATCTTCTAATGACTTTCCCAAGGATCTCTTCTGGATATCAGCTCAGCGTAATCTTTTTCATAGAGGAGATCAGGACTTACTTTGAGAGGAAGATCTGACCGAAAGCACTGGTCACTCTAGTCCAACTGTGCTTATCTAGCGGTTTTCCAAATCAGGTGTACCCACACCAGGCCTGACCTTACTCCTGCCACATCAACACAGTATCCAAAAGTTGATTTTCTGTAATCTATGTCTTAGGCCCAGTCTGAGTCAGAAAAAGCTGTAACATTAAGATGAGATGATTTGCTTAAATATAGACCATGATCAGTCATTCTTGAGAGATATCTTAATAATCTTTTGACAGCTCTCCAATGTGGGATTAGTGGACTCTGCATGAACTAACTCATTTTATTCACAGCAAAGGATATGTCAGGCCTGGTAATGGTTAGGTATTGCAGCCCTCCGATTATCTGTCTGTAGAGCTTGGGATTATGAAAACTACAACTGTTAAATTTTGACAGTGGAGGAGATGATGCCATTGGTGTAGATTTTGAGTTTGAATCTGACATGTTGAACTTGGAGAGTAATCCCTTAACATACTTGGACTGAGTATAAGTAGCATTCCAGACTTGGTGTAGTTTACCTCAATACCTAGGAAGTAGCTTAACTCTCCCAGGTCTTTCATAGAGAAATTTGAGCTCAGCTTGCTGATCAGCTTGGTGATTTCTGAGCTTGAACTTCCTGTGATTACAATATCATCAACATAAACAATTCCATAGATAACATAAGTATGAGAGTGCCTTAGGAAAAGTGATGAATCTGTTTTTGAGCTTTGAAAACCAAGATTGTGAAGAACTGATCTCAATTTTTCAAACCAAGCCTTTGAAGCATGTTTCAACCCATAAATAGCCTTATTCAATTTGCAAACATACTCTGCCCCCATCTTCACTTCAAACCCTTGTGGCTGAGTCATGTAGATGGTAAGGTTGGGATTAAGTTCTCCATGGAGAAAGGCATTATCAATATCCACCTGTCTTATGGTCCACCCCTTTGAGAGAGCAATGGTGAGAATCAATCTGATAGTAGAGGTTTAACCACTGGGCTGAATACATTAGTATAGTCAATTCCAATGACTTGAGTGTAGCCTTTTGAAACAAGCCTAGATTCATGCCTGGAAATGCTCTCATCTGAGTTCCTTTTGATCTTATATACCCATTTATAGTCTATGATGTTTTTGTCTTTTAGAGCTGGAACAATCTCCCAAGTTTGGTTATGAATAAGAGCCTGGTATTCGTTGATCATTTCTTGTTTCCAATTCACATCTCCAAGTGCCTCATCTACACTTTGAGGCTCATTTTCAGAAAGATCAACCTGATAAGCTTTGGGTTTCAGGTTCCCTATTTTAGACCTTGTAATTATTTTATGAGTTCGAATGGGAGCTGTGTGTTCTTCAGGAATCTTAGGAGCTGATGAAGGACTTGACATAGCTTTCTATTGATTGGTGTCTGTCATTTGTGAGTGTGTGGGTGATGCATGATGATTAGGGAAAAGGGAGGAGGGTGGTGATTGGGATGGAATGATGATTTGAGGATGCGTTTGGTGGATGTGATGCATCTTCAGATGTTGGTTGTGTGTGATAAGGTTCAGTGGACGTAGTAAAGGGAGCTAAATGTGTGTTAGAGGGGGTTTGAAGTGAGGTGGTTTGCTGATCAGTATTGTGTGGAGCAGGAGGTCGCTTGAAAGGGAAAACATTTTCTCTGAAGACAGTATGCCTTGAGTAAATTATTTTTCCTGAAGGGTGAAGGGTTTTGTATTATTTGAAAATATTGATGTATCCAAGGAAAGTGCCTGGTTGAGACCTTTGTTCTAGCTTGTCCTTATTATAGTCTCTAATGTAGGGAAAAACCTGGTACCCAAAAACCCTAAGATGGGTGTAAGTAGGAGGTTTATTGTGTAATAGTTGGAAATGTGTTTTTTAATTGATGATTTTGTTTGGAGTTCTATTGATCAGATGCACTGCAATTGCAAAGGAGTCATCCCAATACAATTTGGGAATTTTTGAAAGAGACATCATGCCGAGGGCTGTTTCTATTATGTGTCTATGCTTTCTCTCAATAGTTCTATTTTGCTTAGGAGTATAAGGATAAGAAATTTTATGGGTTATGCCATAGTCATTGAACAACTCGAAAAGTGGTTTGAACTCAGTTCCTCCATCACTTTGAACATCTTTGATGGTCTTATTGAACTGGTTTCGAGTTAGGTTTTTGAAATGTAGAAAGGCATTGTAGGTGTCTGATTTTTCTTAGAGAAAATAGACCCAAACATACTTGGTATAATCATCAATGAAGGTGACATAGTATCTGCTTCCATTTCTGGAAGTGACTGGAGAAGGACCCCACAGGTCGGTATGAATAAGTTGTAATGGTCCTGTGGTCGCATTATTATTGGCCGTGAAGGGTAATCTATGAGATTTTGCTTCAGCACAATTATCACAAAAAGAAAAGACATTCTTATTAATAAAAGGTATATTACAATCAGTTAAGGCTCTTTTGGTAACATCCACAGAAGGATGTCCCAGCCTTTGATGCCATAATTCAAGACTTTGATCAGAATTAGAACTAAAAGAAGTGCATTTACTAGGACTCATCTTCTGTGCAACAGAAGAGATCGTGTCTTTACTTGAAACAGAAAAGCTAGAAGGCTTGACAGCAGGTTCATTTGTGAACTTTGTGAGGCTGAATTGGTATATGCCGTTCCTAAGATTCCCTGTTAGCAGGACCTCCCCTGAAACTTGGTCCTTAATAAGACAAGAGGAAAAATAAAACACAAAGTAAACATTATTATCTTTGGCAAATTGTGATACACTTAGTAAATTTCTGGTTATCCTAGGAACGTGGAGAAGTTTATTGAGTTTGAAAATATTCGATGAATGGGGTTTGTGATATTTGTGTTAAGGTTTGACAAGACACTTACCAACATGAACTATATCAAGCCCTGCACCATTTCCCACTTGCAGCTTGGTTGAACCACCATACTCAGAAGTTGAATTCAAATTGGAAAGATCATTTGTGACATGATGTGTGGCCCAGAGTCAGGAAACCAGCTTGCTTCTGAGCCTTGATCTGCCACACTGAACATTGCAGAGGTTTGGTTGAAGCTACTTGTTGAATGATCAAAGGATCTTTGTCCCTGTCCTTGATGCTTTGGGAAAAACTCCAAATTAAGTCTGTGGTAACACTTGTCTGCAGAATTATTATTATTATAACAAATCTGACACTGCATCCTATTTCTTCTGTTTCTGCCTCCTCTTCCTCTGTAGTTTCCTCTACATCTGAAACTCTGATTTCCTATGCCTCTACTTGATTGGTTATAGCTTGACTGATTTTCTTTTCCTCTTTGATAAGACAGATTGGCATTAAGAACAGATCCATCATTGACTTGTTGAGCACTGTTTTCTATTCGACTTTCATAACTCAGTGGAGAAGGGAAACCACATCTTTCAGAGTAAAAGATTCTCCTTTTGCTGTAATGGTGATGACTACGACATCATATTCACTCCCTAAACCTCCACAAAACATTCAAAATCTTATCCAGCTCCTTCATTCTCTCTCTAGTACTTGCCAAAGAATCAAACAAGCTTTTACCTTATTCAGGTATTCTCTCATGCTAAGATTGTTCTTCTTGAGATTTTGAAGCTGTATTTTATACTGCATCTTTTTGGCAGTTTTGACTGGAAAAATTAGACTCAAGTGTTTTCTAGATTTCAAAAGAGGTATTCAAACCAACCATAGAGATTAAGATGCATTCAGATAAGGAGGAAAGCAGCCATGAAGCCAGCAATTGATCTTGTCTTTTCCAGAGGAGGTATTCAGGGTTTACCCTTACTAGTCCTTCTTCTTCTGCAGCTATCAGCTGTGTTGGAATTGTAGCAGATCCATCTAAGAAACCCTCTAATCCTTGGCCTTTAACAGTAATTTGAACTTGCTATTTCCATATCAGAAAGTTTTCATCAGTGAGCATAACTGTTATCAAATGATTGTGCAATTGCACCGGCTGCATATGTGAGCTAGAGGAGGTGTGATTATTTCTGGTTGTTGAAGACGAAGGAGTATCATCAGCCATGGCGGCTGAACAGCAGCGGATTTAAGTTAAACCCGCCTCTTTGATACCATGATAAGATTTACGTTAAAAAGACTAAAACAGAAAGTAGAGAACATATTTTGATATTCGATTATTTTTGTTTTTCTTGGATAGATTAAGTGTTGTGCTACATACAAATATATATAGCACTTCTAGGAACAATCTAGAACAAGAATAAAATGAAATATACCCTGCAGCTGTCATACTACAAGTGACAGCTACCCCTATTCGTACGACGTGTCACATGCCGTGAATGTGATCACAACACGTCAAAACTACATGAGGACAAAAAGCTGTTCATGACCTTTCTAGGAACCTGGCCTATCGACCTATAGCACTTAGCCCTGGTGGTCTGATCTAATGACCTATGGCGATCTGTCCTGACGACCTATAGCCACCTTGTCTGGCGACCTGTGACAAGGACCAGCGACCTGGTTTGTTTAGCGAGCTATCGAGACCTCCAGCGACCTGGTCTATCTTGTGACTTGTCGCGACCTCTAGCGACCTGGTCGGTCGTGAACCTTGTCTAACACACACTCTCTCTCTCTCTTTCTCTATATATATATATATATATATAACATTGTTTGGAGGAAAAAACAGAATAATGCACTCACTATTAAATAAGTATGTATATATATATATATATATATATATATATATATATATATAAGTATTTTATTATGATTATTTTGATTTTTTGTTTCCTACTCTTTCTCCCTACTTTTTTGGTTCTTACGTGTGATTTAGTATTTAGATTTAGACTGATTTGGTTTAGGCTTAATTTATTTATTTTAAGTCTGGTAAGGAAACATGGTATTTTATCTCCTATTTTTTTCCTACTTGTTTTTATGTGTGAATTTGTGTTTATATTAGGATTATTATTATTATTTTAGTTTTGTTGTTATACACACACACACACAAATATATATATATATATATATATATATATATATATATATATATATATATATATATATATATATATATATATATATATATATATATATATATATATATATATATTATAATTATGATAAGAAAATAAGTATGTAGGAAATTAGTAGATTTGGACTTGGTGCTTCCGAAGCACCATAATTAATTTTTAGCTTTGGAAGCAGACAAGTATGATGAGAAGAAGTTATATTAATATATAGAAAAGATATATTAATTATTAATATAATTATTTTATAAGTATATTAATATTAATTAGAAACCAAAAAATATGTGAGTGGTATTATTAGAATTCTTATATTTTAGTATTTAATATTCTAGTATATTAGAATTAGTATTATGATAAGGAGATATTTTGATTTTTTATTTTCTACTTTTTCAAGAAGCATGGTATCAGAATTAGCATTATGATTAGATTTATATACATATATTATTGGTTAACCCGTGCATTGCACGGAATGATTAAAATGTGTAGTGTAAATTCATTGAATGTAAGTGTAATATATGATTTATTAATGTAATATAACAATCTAAAATACATTAGTCAATGTTGTTGGTCAACATAAGCAAATTTTAAAAAATCAAATGTAAATAACTCCACAATTATATATTATAATTAATATTTTGTAAACTACATTATATGCTAATTATAGTTCAATTTTTCATCATCACATATCAATAGTTTCAAGCTCTCGTGGTTAGTAAGTCGCGAAATAATTATATTATTAACTTTTATTAAATTTTCAATATTTTAGTGTTTGTATTCAAAGACAAAGCGAAGATCTTATAAATTACTTTTTCCATATATTAACATGTAATATAAAGTTGGTAAAATATTCAAATTATATATGTTTATCCTCCTAAAAAAATTAAATGAGCATAACCAAAATTAATTGAATAATTTATGTTTTTATTTTTTTAATAATGTAATTTAGATAAGTAAGAAACAAAACAATCTAATTACATATGTTTTGATTCAAATATACACGCATATTAAAACACTTGTTGAATTATTTAAAACTTTTAAGATTATAGTGTTAATTTAATAATTATCGACAAACAAATTGAGTTGATTCAATTGAAACATATAGTTCCAAATAATTATCATATACATTAAATTACTTTTATTTTATTTAAAATAGTAAAGTATAAAAGTTGAAGATTATTTACTTTAGTCACCAAAGTCATGTTAATATTAAAAAAAATTGATTCATTTAAATAAGCTGTGTTATTCGATTATATTTAAATTCATCAGAAACTCACACTTTCCATATATCAGTGTTTTCGTTCTTGAACCAAACGAACGTATCGATATGAAACTAAACTCAACCCGAGTAACTTCTTCGCAAGGCAAAGGAGCTCGTTAAACTAATCAAATTAGAAAATATCCACTAACCCAATCAGGCTTATTTATGAAAATTTCATGAAAGTGAAACATATGAATCAAAATAAATTTGTAATTCTACTAATTGAATATAAAAAATCACTTGGAAATACTAATCATATAACTTATTAGATTTTACAATATAAGATATTTTTTTTTATTAATTTTGATGGGTGTGAACTAACAAAAAAGGATCAGCAAACTAAATAAAAGTAAATTAGAGTCAAATGTAATGTTTATTTTCTAACAGATATAAGTAAAAATTAATTTTGGTTTAATTAACTAATGTAAAAATGATTGTTCCCAAGTTTAAGATTTAAAATGTTTAATGTACTACGAAAATCTTGATAATGATTGTAAATAGATTTATGGATGTAAACCACAAAGTTGTGGCATCATGAAATAGATAATAACTCAAAAAAAACAAAAAAAAAAAACAAGATTAATAAGACATATCATTATTATATCATTATTGTAAGGGGTAATTACTTCTTACCCTCAAATAATTTTATTTTTTTTTAGAGTTTATCTTATAAGCTATTATTTTTGATAAATCATTATACGAATTATGCGTAATTTCAGTTTACCCCACAACACCAGGATTTTATTGGTTTTATGACAACTCATCTGGTTTAGAAGACATAATATAATTAAATAATTATAAAAGAACGAAATAATATAAGATAAATATGATTTTTCTCTTGTTATATAATTAGTCCAAAAAAATCATAAGAAAATTATAAATAATTATTACAATATTCAAAGATCAAAAAACATAAAACAAACATGATTATTATAAAATGATATGAGATAATGCTGAAAATAACTTACAAAATCACATTAAGATATAAAACCTTATAATTAAATTATTTATTAAATCTAAAGCTTAAAAAATACAATTGAAATATTATTAAAAGAATAAGAACATAAAATTAATAAATTAATATATCATAAGATTATAAAATAAACCCTGGCATGGGGGTAAATATTTTTTCCACAAACTTGAATATTAAAACTTATTTATAAATTCTTATATTTATTTCATATCTTCTTAAGATTTATTTTAAATTTTAGAATTTCTTATAATATTTATGTTTTTTTTAAATATAAAAAATATTAAAGTTTATTATATAAGTTACATTTATTTTATAATTGCTTATATATATGGAAATGACTACGGTAACGTGAAGGTACCATACCTCCTAGCCCCCTGCATTTACATCCCTTGATCTACCATTATTTATAACCAACTTTTGATCTAATGGTTCTAATTAAGTGGGGAATGGTACATTTAAGGCACTATATATGTACCATATATATCTCTATATATATATATATATACTTATATATATATATATATATATATATATATTTCCGAATTATTAAATTAACTTATAGATCTTACATTTATTTTATAACTTTTTATTTTTTATTTAGTAACTTGAATATTAAAACTTATTTATAAATTCTTATATTTATTTCATATCTTCTTAAGATTTATTTTAAATTTTAGAATTTCTTATAATATTTATGTTTTTTTTTTTTTTTTTTGTAACTTTCAGAATTATTAATACTTATTTATAGACCGTACATTTATTTTATAATTGCTTATATATATGGAAATGACTACGGTAACGTGAAGGTACCATACCTCCTAGCCCCCTGCATTTACATCCCTTGATCTACCATTATTTATAACCAACTTTTGAT
>BMAC01000217.1:851174-861462 GCA_014905375.1 Phtheirospermum japonicum
ATTATTTACTTTAGTCACCAAAAGTCATGTTAATATTAAAAAAAATTGATTCATTTAAATAAGCTGTGTTATTCGATTATATTTAAATTCATCAGAAACTCACACTTTCCATATATCAGTGTTTTCGTTCTTGAACCAAACGAAACGTATCGATATGAAACTAAACTCAACCCGAGTAACTTCTTCGCAAGGCAAAGGAGCTCGTTAAACTAATCAAATTAGAAAATATCCACTAACCCAATCAGGCTTATTTATGAAAATTCATGAAAGTGAAACATATGAATCAAAATAAATTTGTAATTCTACTAATTGAATATAAAAAATCACTTGGAAATACTAATCATATAACTTATTAGATTTTACAATATAAGATATTTTTTTTTATTAATTTTGATGGGTGTGAACTAACAAAAAAGGATCAGCAAACTAAATAAAAGTAAATTAGAGTCAAATGTAATGTTTATTTTCTAACAGATATAAGTAAAAATTAATTTTGGTTTAATTAACTAATGTAAAAATGATTGTTTCCCAAGTTTAAGATTTAAAATGTTTAATGTACTACGAAAATCTTGATAATGATTGTAAATAGATTTATGGATGTAAACCACAAAGTTGTGGCATCATGAAATAGATAATAACTCAAAAAAAACAAAAAAAAAAAACAAGATTAATAAGACATATCATTATTATATCATTATTGTAAGGGTAATTACTTCTTACCCTCAAATAATTTTATTTTTTTTTAGAGTTTATCTTATAAGCTATTATTTTTGATAAATCATTATACGAATTATGCGTAATTTCAGTTTACCCCACAAACACCAGGATTTTATTGGTTTTATGACAACTCATCTGTTTAGAAGACATAATATAAATTAAATAATTATAAACAGAACGAAATAATATAAGATAAATATGATTTTTCTCTTGTTATATAATTAGTCCAAAAAAATCATAAGAAAATTATAAATAATTATTACAATATTCAAAGATCAAAAAACATAAAAACAAACATGATTATTATAAAATGATATGAGATAATGCTGAAAATAACTTACAAAATCACATTAAAGATATAAAACCTTATAATTAAATTATTTATTAAATCTAAAGCTTAAAAAATACAATTGAAATATTATTAAAAGAATAAGAACATAAAATTAATAAATTAATATATCATAAGATTATAAAATAAACCCTGGCATGGGGGTAAATATTTTTTCCACAAACTTGAATATTAAAACTTATTTATAAATTCTTATATTTATTTCATATCTTCTTAAGATTTATTTTAAATTTTAGAATTTCTTATAATATTTATGTTTTTTTTTTTTTTTTTTGTAACTTTCAGAATTATTAATACTTATTTATAGACCGTACATTTATTTTATAATTGCTTATATATATGGAAATGACTACGGTAACGTGAAGGTACCATACCTCCTAGCCCCCTGCATTTACATCCCTTGATCTACCATTATTTATAACCAACTTTTGATCTAATGGTTCTAATTAAGTGGGGAATGGTACATTTAAGGCACTATATATATATATATATATATATATATATATATAATATATATATATATATTTCCGAATTATTAAATTAACTTATAGATCTTACATTTATTTTATAACTTTTTATTTTTATTTGTTTTCTTTAAAGCTTTTTATTACTTAAGATTTTTTTATTTATTATTTTTGTATTTTCTAATATTTAGAATTCATAATCCAAAAAAAAAATATTTACATAAATAATTATATAAATAATAAAAATGTATAATTACAAATACTAAGTGAAATGATTGGAAACTTTTGAAAAATATATTTAAACGTGTTAGTCTTTTTATATAGATATAAACACACACACTGACACACACACGCGCGCGGCGCGCACACACACACGTAGTATATATATTATATATATATATTATTAATAATATAAATTCTATTTATATGTTAGGATTATTATATTTTATCAAATATTCAAACTTCCAAAACTCATCAAATAAACTTTCGAAATACAAAAAATTACATTTTATCACGAAATTTTGTACACAAACCACATAAAATAAAAGACCTCTAATGGTTCTAATTAAGTGGGGAATGGTACATTTAAGGCACTATATATATATATATATATATATATATATATATATATATATATATATATATATTTCCGAATTATTAAATTAACTTATAGATCTTACATTTATTTTATAACTTTTTATTTTTTATTTAGTTTTCTTTAAAAGCTTTTTATTACTTAAGATTTTTTTTATTTATTATTTTTGTATTTTCTAATATTTAGAATTCATAATCCAAAAAAAAAATATTTACATAAATAATTATATAAATAATAAAAATGTATAATTACAAATACTAAGTGAAATGATTGGAAACTTTTGAAAAATATATTTAAACGTGTTAGTCTTTTTATATAGATATAAACACACACACTGACACACACACGCGCGCGCGCGCGCACACACACACGTATATATATATATATATATATATATTATTAATAATATAAATTCTATTTATATGTTAGGATTATTATATTTTATCAAATATTCAAACTTCCAAAACTCATCAAATAAACTTTCGAAATACAAAAAATTACATTTTATCACGAAATTTTGTACACAAACACATAAAATAAAAGACCTTTTCATATAAAAGATTTTTTCATTTAGTATATAGATTGGATATGGTAATAATAACCTGTTAATATATTAGAATACTGGATCAAGTAGAATAAAATTATATCCTAAAACTGGTCCCCATATATATGATCCCTCCCTAATTAATATACAACCATTAATACAAATACTATTTATTGATCGATCGTTAAGTTTCAATAATCATTGATTAAACATACCTTGATATATTAGTAATGAAATAATGATTAACCGGTAAAAACAAGATTTTTCTTAAATCGTGATGAACAATGACCATCTGATCACAATTTAACATGCATGCACGAATATACATGGCAACATCAATATCAACTAGCACATTATTTAGGTTTAATTACATAAAGGTCCTCATAGATATGATTAATCTGTTTTTCTTCCCCCTAACAGAATTACATGAACATAAACAACTAAGCCATGTAGCATCAGGAGCAGTCAGACTTTATATAATTTTTGGAGACTGACTGCTTCTGATGTTACATCATTGCCGGGAAATTCAAAAGCCACCACCAAATGCTGCCGGAGCCCAATAATCGGCGCCATTTTCATTTCCGACGTGCTGAGTGCAAGAGATGGGAACCAAGCAAAGCCCCCTATGTCTCAAATCCTTTGGTCCTGATCGGCCTTGTGGATCCTGGCATGTTTTTTAATTTTTAATTTCTCAAATCTTTAGGGAGTTTAGTTTAATTTTAATGTAACATTAGTCATTTCAAATTTTTTAGCTTTAAATTTTCGGGTTTTAAAAAAAGAGTAAATATAAGATTATATAATTTTTGCCTTAGGGAAAAATAACTCCTCAAATATTATTCTTTTACTTTCAATCCAATATTGATTAATAGACACGTGTATATATAATCAGACTAGTAATTTGGAGGCCTTAGGCAGCACCATATATGAAAATTAAACAATAAATTAAAAAAATGATCCATTTACCTGCTTTGAAGCTCCCAGGCCTTCAATGCCAACATCGTTCAAGAACTGCAAAAAGAACCAAGAAAGTAAAGTGAAATTATAGAAGATGAAAAGGAACTTAATGAGTACTTAATTAATTTCACAAAGCTGAGTAAAAACAATTCAAAGCCTCTTTTTAGGAAGTGTGGGATCCAATAAAGCACATTACCTGACCAGGCTCATCGGGGAACAAACAATTCCTTTCTTGAACCTGGCAAAATAATTGTTTTTCTTGATTAGAATGAAATTATTTTATCTTGATTATAATGTGCAATTATTTTTATTTTCTTGTTCTGGGAAAAAATGAGCTTCCCACTTCCCAATACGTGTAATGGTGTATTGTGTGTGTTTGTGTGAAAAGAATCTTGGTCGTGCATGGGAAAATGTGTTTAAAAAAAAAACTGTATGCGCGTATGTAATGGGTACTTATTTACAGAAAGTTGGTGGTGTCTTGTACTTCCTGATGCATTACGCATGTAAGGAGTGCTCAGTGCCTGCAACCATAAACATGTACCTAATATAATATAATACATATTTAAAGGAAAGAGAGAGAGGAAAAGGAATTTTGCTACCCTTTGAGTTTTTATGCTTTATTTATGCCCCTATTTTACTTCCTATTTTAATGATTGAAACAATGTATGTATTATTCATCAAATACACCAATAGAACATATTGTACTCTCTGAATCAAACTAATTAAGCTGCAAGTGTGTGTTTATTTTCTAATTCATGAATGATAAGAAGTTACAATGAAATAGAGGATTATATATATATATATATATATATATATATATATATATATATATATAAACAAAAATGAAGGAATATTAACTGATAATTATTTATATTTTTTTTAGTAGAAGAAAACAATTGGGGACCCTCTTTTATTTATTTATATGTATATATAATATTGGGGTGGGGGGATTAAGATGGAAATTAAAATTACCTCAATTTGACCCTGAAGGAATCTAATATAGCCAATGGCTTCTGACAAGACAGAAGCCAGTGTCAGTCTGCAAAAGAGAAACATACACACACACAACACCCCTCAAAAGTCATTTTTCACATATTCATCTTTAATGTCCAAACAAAAAAAAAAAAAAACTCAGATCCGATGATAAAAAGTAAAGAAAAGGAGAGAGTTTCTTTCCTTTTCCTTTTTTTTTTTTTTTTTCAAATTTCCCACCACTTTTAACAGATATATATATCTTGATTGTAATATAATTTTCATTATGGATTTTATGTTAAAAATAATAGTGAATGGAAATGCTTCATCATAATTCTTTTCCATGCTTTATTAAATTATCAGGAAATAGGAAAAAGTGTATGTGGCAATTTTACATACCTTCCCAAATGGAGAAACAAAGTTGGTGAAGAGCTGTTATTCTATCCCCTAGCTTCTCCTTTCTCACCTGCATCAAGGGGATCAATAATAAATAAAAGTGAAAACAAAATTAATAATTCAATGTAATTTAAATTCTAAGCCCATCCATACATGTCGAATTAGAGTCCCAACTATTGAAAAGATAATATCGGATACATAAATAGATTGAAAAGAAAATCAGAGATTCCTGACCTTCAAAGCTGGTTGGGCTGAAGACTGTGTAACCCTAGCTTTCTTAGATGCCCCACCAGTGCCCGTGCTATTGCACTTTTATATAGCAAAAGGAAAAAAATATATAAATCATTAGTAATAATCATGAAATAATTTCTCAAACAAACTTGGATAAGAAATCTCTCAATTATTATAAGAAATAATAACCCTTTTTCCCTTCACTTTAATTTCCATCTTGTAATCCCGATATTTAATAATATATATAAATATATAATAAATAGTGTAGTAATTACCTCAGATGAATGATCTTGATTGTGGTGTTGGTTTTTCGACTTTTCACCGGAGAAATTCAAGATGTTGTTGCTTAGGGTTGTGATGCAAGAGGTTGGAGAAGAAACTGGGCATGACTTGGTGATGATGAGAAGGCCAAGAATTGGAAAGTTTAATATTGGACTGATGAATTAAATTTATTATCATCTAAGTTTTGGCCATAAAATTGGGATGATGAGCTAGATTGAGAAACCTCCCTGCTTCACATGATCCACCAATAGGATTAACAAGCCTTGTGGTGATATTGGATGATAATATTGGGTTCAAATTCAAGACTTGGTCTTCCCAATTTTCGAGCTTCCTTTTGTTGCTGAAATAGATTTGCGACCAAATGCTTCTTTCTTCATTAATATTAGCCAATCCACCCCTAATGAACAAAAATATTATTAGACTTTATAAAAAAAAAAAAAAAAAAAAAAAAAACCTTGTGCATAGCAATGAGCATGGATGTGAAAACTTATAAACAATTGAATAATAAAAAGCTGCTGAATTGAATTATAATGTAATTTTTTTTAGAGTTTGAATTAGGTTCAATTGATGTTGGTGATGCTATATGATAATAAACAAGGAATACTTGTGTAAACTATAAAATAAATATTGACAAGAAGATTTTACACTTAAACCAAGCACTTCAAATACTAAATAAAAATGATTTAAGGGAAGTAAAAAGAAAAAACCACACACAACACAATCCTTGAGCTATCTTATATATGAGTGAGTAAGTGATAGAGAGAGAGAGAGGGAGAATTACAGAAGTAGTTGGCTCCAAGACCTAACCGGAAAATCCTGACGGTTGGGATGAAAGATGGTGATGATCAGGCGGAGACGAAGAAAGTGGAGGAATTAGAGGGCGTAAACGAAACTGAGAAGAAAGCTGGTGATGAGATTGTGGATTGTGCATGCCATTATTCATGCTCCACCAGTTAGGGTTTCCAGCCATCATTTGTTAACTTAACTCAAAAAGAAAATATCAATAATTCTTTGCCTTCAAATATAGCAACACAAGAAAATCTTCTTTTATAAATTTCTGTATATTCTCCTAAATTTAACAATTTCCTATCTTTCCTTGTTTGTGAACCCAAACAAGCCTTTGGTGAAGCTTTCAAACTTTGTTTGCTTTGTCAGAAGAGGTATATAGAAGAAAACCCCATATTAATTCAAGAGTATTTTATACTTGTTGGGGTCAGTTTAAGTCCTTTGTATTTCCTTCCTCTTCTTTCATCATTGTTTTTTTTTTTTTTTTTTTTTTTTTGTGTGTGTGTATAAGAATAATTATAATTAATTTACTTTTAAATTATTCCTATTATATTCTTGCTTTAGCTTTATTATAAAGTGCATGGGACAGAAAAAGTTGATGGGTGAGTGTTTTGAGGCCAAAAAACAAAATTCTTTTGGAGCTTATAACTTCCTTAAATTGGGGTGGTGGTAATTAGTAATTGTTAGAAAGCTAGGTTATTAGGATTAGGGTTTAGGCTCATGTTAGTAATTTGGGCACTTTGTTTGAATTTTTGTATATCTTCATAATGATGACCAATTTGGCTATTTTGATAACAATCCCAATGAGATTTAACCAAGTAAAAATGACAAATATTTCTATAATTGAAGAAAAGATGATTGCTTTGTGAAAGAATTTATTCTTTTATGGAACGTCACTTCTTCGATAATAACCATGATTTTAATTTTCTCTATTAAAAATGAGTAATGAAAATGAGACGCGTAGAATGGATGCCCGGAAAAAAATCTACTAATGAAGAATTGGAAGACTTTTTAATATGCAATTTTACCTTTAAAGTTCTTCATAGATTAATTCTTGGAATCTTGTTTACTATGTATATATAATTCAATGCTAGGAATCATAGTTATGTTAGAATTAAAAATAATATGATAAAAAATAAAAGTAATAAAAATGACATAAGAAATTGTTTACCCAATTCGTCAAAAAGAGATTTTGATTACGTATAGGGGCGCTGCTAAACCAGGAGTTTGTACTATAATAATTTTGAGATATAATTACAATTATACAACCAGCCTATTTTTAACAAGAAAACCCTAGTTATAATTTTACACAAACTCCCTAAAATACCCCAAAAAACTCGACGAGGGCTTGGATGTACAGTACTTCAGGCTCCACAACCCAACAATCTCTCACCTGAAGACTCATCTCGAATGTAACCATCTCTACATCTTCTTAACGTAACTCATAACTTCAGCAGCGCCAAGCCTTCCTCTCAAGTTCCAAGCCTAGTTGAAACCATGCATAGCTTCAACTTCTCCAAAGTCACAACCTTAGTCAACATATCGGTAGGATTGTCAATTCCACGAATCTTCCCTAACTGCAAGATCTTCTCCTCTAAGAGATAACTATGTAGAGATACTTCAACTCAACGTGCTTTGTTCTTGAATGAAATGCTGGATTCTTAGCCAAAAAATAGCACTCTGACTATCACTATAGAGGATACCCTTTTTCTACTCTTTCCCCATCTCACCTGATACGACATCAAATATCAACTAGATTATATATGGTAAAAACGTGATAAAAGGGATTATGGGAACATGGTAATAATATATGGTAAAAACGTGATAAAAGGGATTATGGGAACATGGTAATAATATACGACATGAAATATTCTAGGTCCCGGCAGGACAACAACATGGTAATAATATATTTTTATGGTTGTTATGGAATTATGGGAACTAAGAATCCTAATATGGGAGTATTTACTTATTATGGGTATTGAGTATAAATACGAGATTTAATCCCAACTTATGAAGGAATCCTATTGCTTGGTGGATAAGTCTCAACAATCTTATAAATAGGAGGTTTAGGCTCTTATTTCACAAGTTTATGATCTCTCATGATCTTTCAACTACGGATTTTATGGCGAGCTCTTCTCTAGGATACCTCCTTAGGAGAAGCGAGTTCTTATACAGGTGACAAGAACCCTAGATTGGGAACACGTCTCTGAACATGCTCTGAATACGAGCTCTTATACAATCGATCTCTTGTCTCTTGTTTATACAAAAGAGGACACAAGTCTCGCCTTTTACTCTACATTGATTTTATCATATATTTTAAACTCTTGCGCGCTATCGAGCTCTCACTTTAGAGGTTCTCACCTCTCTCTTAAGCTCTATCTAACTTAGTCATCGGAAGGCCTGTGTCGGGGCCACTCGGCTTGGGTTCTGTTTTGCAGGTTATATAGGTCGCCAGGAGCCTTTGGAGTTCTATCAGGTCATCAGAAGATTTCTAGAGGTCTGTCAGGTCGCTGACTTCATATTTAAGGTCAGTCTTATCCCTGAGGCACCAATCTTTTTGGTCGCATCAAGTGGCGTCGTCTGTGGAAAAAATGGACATCGAGTCCTTGAGCAAAAGACATGAGAATACACAATTTTGTAGGTCTAAAATTTAACTACGCTATAAATTTGAAAAATTAGTTTCTTACGTTTCAACCGTTAGATCGCAGTACAATTTTTACAAGACCTTAAGAACCTGTTGAATGAAGTTTTGAACGGTGGAGATTAGATTTTGAGATAATAGAAAATATATATAAATTTTGAACAAAGCAGATTTTATTTTCGGAAAATTATGTGCAGCGTTTTTCAAAATATGATTGCGCACAATAAAACCATTGGATCAAAGCAAAATTTTGATAAATTATTCCCACTACAAAAAAATCCGGCGATTCTGACGGCCATATTCGTCAGGATTCCGTCAGTATATGAAATACTGACGGCCTCCTGACGGATAATGGCCGCCAGTATTTTTGCGGTCAGGATTCTTGTATCCTGGCGAGTAAATATATCTGCCAGGAATGCCGATGGATTCCTTGACGGCTTTTCTCGCCAACAAGAAACCACAAGTATTGCTGTCGGGTGTTCCCGCTAGGAATATCTGATGCTTTACTGGCGGGTGCGCCGTCAGTATTCCTAGCGGAAGAACCCGCCAGGAAATCCTGGCGGGTTGGCCGTCAGTATTACTGGTGGTTGTGCCCGCTAGTATTCCTGGCGGAGAAGCCGTCAGAATTACTGGCGTTATAACCCGCCAGGATGTCCTGGCGGGTCCTCCGTCAGCATTCGTGGCAATTTTTTGCATTCGACATTAGACTAGTTTTCTGGCAACAATTTGCTATAATTCTGATATATTAATTAATATTTAAATTAAAAATAATAAAAAATAAAATTTTAGATAATACAAAATAAATTATCCACTAATAAAAAAAATCAAAACAAATCATTCAAAAACTAAAAATCAATTCATCAATCGAATGTATAAAAAAAATCCTGAACTATCCATCCACATCTAATTATGACCACCATCCAGATCAGGGGGAGGCTGACGAGCCATGGGCCCGAGCAACAGGTTTTTCAATCTGCTGACGGAGCGTCAACTGGGTACGCTCCTGCTCCTCACGGATCCGCTAAATCTCTAGCGCCTGCTCCTCGCGGATCCGCTGAAGCTGCTCAAGCTGCTCCTGCTGGGACTGCACCTGCGTCTGGAGCTGACGAACATCGGCGGTGGAGGTGGAAGAAGTACTGCAGGCCTTCTGAGTCTTCCCAAAGCATCCAAGGTCATAGCGTTGACCCTTCCTATTCCCGACAACCTGTAGGTAGACCTCGTTCGGGTCTACCTGAGGGCTGCTATCATCAGACGACGCAACACACCTCTCCTCCAAAGCCCTCTCATAGTCCTCCTGATATCAAAATATTCACTTATTAATACTAAACAACTTTTATCAGATTTTATAATAAATCAT
>BMAC01000217.1:862717-872718 GCA_014905375.1 Phtheirospermum japonicum
AAAAAATCTTCAAACCTCAGTCTTAACTTTCAGACTCATCTTCGTAGCTTTCTTCGTTTTCTTAAGTTAAATCTAGTTCATCCCTTTCTGACATCATCATTGACCGACTCGTCGTGTTCGTGATTGAGAGGGTCGTTTAATTGGAAGTCAACATCCTCTAATTGTATTGCAGGAAATGTTTCTACAACATCTTCTTGGAATGACTGTTGTTCAGGTATGCACTGCTCGATATAATCCACCACTGATCGAGCTTTGATTTGACAAGTTGCCCACCAATCTAGTTTGTCTCGCTTCAAACTCGGATACGAACTGTAGTGCACTTGAGTCGCTTGGGATGCGAGTACAAATGGCTCGTATCGATTGAATCTACGTTTATGATTGATGTCAACGAGCTTATATTGAGGGTGAATTTTCGTGCCGGCTGGAGTTGGATCAAACCACTCACATTTGAACAAGAGCGTCCTTCCGGTTGTTTGAAGCCCGTGATAGTCCAATTGAACAACTTCTAAAAGACGACCGTAATAATCCATGTAATCTGGCCTATAATTTGTTCCTCGTATACAAACTCCTGTGCTCGACGTTGATCGTTCAGAGCCATACGAGAGCATGTGAAATCTATATCCATTTATCTTGCAACCGTTGAATGTGTTCACGACACGTGATGGACCATACGCAATTGACCTCATATAATCATCATATACATTGTTCAAAGGATCTCGTGCCTACAATAATTTTATGTTTTCAAATTTTATAATATATTTTAATTGCCACGTAATTTTAAAGATAATCAAGACTCACGCAGCTCTCAAACCAAGAAGAAAATTCAGCGTCCACTTTTCTATCAAGGGCCTCATTTGTAATCTTCGGTTGGTGCCATTTAATACCATCTTCGAACAAACTACACATTTAGATTAAATTGAAGAATTGTTATAATATTTAATCAATGGATTTCGATAATTAGGGGTGCAACGAATTTGAATTGGCAACCTGATAAATTGTTGGAGTTTAGCACAATTTAGTAACACATATCTTTGGGCCTCGACCAATTCTTCATCCGTCAAGAATCTTTTCCCTGCTTCTGAGAAAGCTTCACCAGTATTTTTGAAAATAGATAGAACGGTTGGATTGTCATCTTCATCATTTTAAACTTCTTCATTACGATTTAAGTTTGTCCTTTTTGTGGAGACATTATCGTCGAAGTAGTACGAAATAAAATTCGACGCCTCTTCAACTAGATATGCGTTTGCTATCGAGCTTTCACCACACGCTTTATTCCTTACATTGTTTTTCAACTTGCGAAGATACCTTTCGAAAGGATACATCCACCTGTATTGCACGGGACCAGCAATTYTCGCTTCGTATGGTAAGTGGACGGGCAAATGTTCCATTGAATCGAAGAAACTTGGTGGAAATATCATCTCAATTTGACGGAGTATTAGGGGAATGTCACTCTCTAAACGACTCATATCAGCAGTTCCAATGACTCTTGCACTCAGATCTCTGAAAAACAAACTTAACTCTGTTAAGGCCTTCCACACGGGATGAGGAAGCAGTTCTCGAAATGCAATTGGGATCAACCGCTGTATAAACACGTGACAGTCATGGGTTTTCATCCCGTACAATCTCAACCCTTTCATATCAACACAACGACCTAGATTTGATGCGTACCCATCAGGAAATTTGAGAGCCTTTATCCATTCACACAATGCAACTTTCGACGGCTTATCGAGCGTGTACGACGCTTTGGGATACTTTCCTGATGCGTCTGCATGAAGTTCGGGATGGTGACAGTATTCTGCTAACTGATCACTTGATTTCGAAGTGTCTTCTGTCTTCCCTTTGACATTCATCACCGTGTTAAACACGTTATCAAAAATATTTTTCTCAATGTGCATAACATCTAGATTATGACGAATCAAGTTAGTGCTCCAGTAAGGCAAATCCCAAAAAATACTTCTTGTTCTCCAATCACTATTCTTCGCTATTAGTCCATTCACATGTTTGTGGTTTTCATCATTTACCTTCAAAAGTCCTAGTCGTTCAGTTTCGGCCAAAACCTCTGTTCCAGAACGCACGTGCGGCGGTAGAGCTTAAACCTTTCTATTTTTTCTAAATTTTTTTTATCTTTACGAAGTCGATGATCACATTCTATAAATTTACGATGGTTATCAAACCATGATTGTTTCATGCTCTTTTGCAGGGTAAAAGCGTCTGAACGCTCCATGCAGTACGGACAAGCCATTCGACCGTCCGTACTCCAACCGGACAACATCGAGTATGCAGGAAAGTCGCTAATGGTCCATGATTAGCACTTATTTGTCCTTATTTTTAGTAGGTTTATAACTTGTTTTTCTTATTATTTTCGGTATAAGTTGGGTAGTCTAAGCTCTATTTCGTATATTTGTACTCTCAGCTTATTTTACCGTATTTTGATCTATATTGATGCAAATAAGTGATTATTTTTGGTTTTTCACTTTACAGCTAAGTAACCGGACGAGTTCGGCGTGTAATCGGATATTCACGAAATGAAGAACAGGCTTTCCGTGAACGAATAGCAAGCAGATAGGAAAAGACGGAGGGAGGCGCGCAGCCGCGTTGACTGACGCAACCATCGACGCTCCGTCGATGCGAGTCATGACCTGCGTCGGTCGACGCTATGTCGACGCAACGTCGACGTTACCCGCTGAAGCGTCGATGTCGACGGACCTATGTCGACGCAACGTCGACGTTACTTGCTGAAGCGTCGATGTCGACGCTACTTGCTGAAGCGTCGATGTCGACACACACCGTCGACGCACCTTCCCAGCTGACGCGCGCGCCAGGCAGCACCGACGCCGAGTACCGGCACGCGTCGGTCGACGCACCGTCGACGCTCCATCGACGCGATGGCCCAGAATCGGGAATTTTAGGGTTTCTTATGCTCCAAGACAAGGGACTTCTATTTAAACCCTTCCAATTCCGTCCCAAAAGGGACACCCCAACATATACACACTGAGTTCATGATTGTGAGATTGGAGAACAACACCTTTCACATCCAGTCAACAACAAGTAATCAAGATTGAAGATTCGTGGATCGTCAAGCCTCAACTGTCCGTTCGTGATCCGTTCTTCGATCAAGATCATTCACCCCTCCGGAGTAGCTGGAGATTTTACTATGCTTTTTAGTTTAATAAGTACTCTAAACCTTTTATTCGCTTTCTTAGTTTAATTTATGCAATTAAGTAGTAATTCTAATATTTGTTCTTGAGTTATTTGCTGTTTCAACTCTTAGCTACTTTTGGTRATAAACTCGTAATCCTAGTTTAATTAATTKCTTAGTTATTATTCATGMTTGGATTGGTTACTTCGATTACTTTTCGTCTAGATAATTGCTGCTCTATTGTTGGTTGATTTTGTTTAAAGTTCTTGGAATAATTACTCTAGGTTATTTATTGCTGAATGAGATTACTTAGTTTTAATTAGTGTTCATGCTTTTTAAATTCTTAGTTAATAAAAACAATCAAATACCCCCCCCCCCCCCCCCCCATTGTATGTGAATTTAAGTTGAACAAACTGTTTGAGAATTCCGATTGAGTTCATGCAAGGTCGTAGGTCGCTTAGGCTCGAACTTGCACCATTCATCGACAACGTTCATCGTCCGAATCAAGTGAGACCACCTCACTCAACCACAAGTGAATCATCTGCCACGACTGATTTTATTTGTGATCCTGTTCCGGACACAATGTTGCGGCTAGAAAACCAATCACACAACAGTAGAGATAACCAGTCACCAAGGCATCCACCCGTGCAGCAAAGAAATGGGAACGGGAGTGAGCTAAATCATCCCGACGGACCAGTACAGCCTCAAGCACACGAGGAGAATATTCAACGTAACGTGATGAACCAGAATGAAGGCCAAAGACGAGGGGACAATCGCTACCACCACGTCCCGGACGACTATTCTGAGAGATCATATCACGGCGACGAGTGGGTCAACGAGTAGCTGGCATATGATGAGTACCATGAGAGAGAGGAATACGCGAGGCGAAATAACCAAGCAAGATACCAACGGGAGGTGCGCGAACCGAGACAAAGAGAGTTCACGACCCCTCAAGTGGGTCCCTATAGCTCAACAATTGTATTGGGTAGAACTGCGAGAGATTTCGAGTTGAAACCTCATATCATCAACAACCTCCCGACATATCATGGCCTCGCCAACGAAGACCCACTGACGTTCCTTAAGGAGTTCTATGCCGAAGTTAGTAGGATCCCATCCCCGGGACTTCATCACGAAGACCTTCAAATGGTTTGTTTCCCGAGTTTCATGAAGGATAAAGCCAAGTCTCTGCTACTATCACTGGAACCGAGATCTCTGGTCGACTGGCCCATGGTGAACGACAAATTCATTAATCAATACTACTCAGCTCAGACGACGGGCCACATAAGGAGACAAATAGCCAACTTTGTCCAACAAGACGGGGAGCTATTACACGAGGCATGGGAACGTTTCAAATCACTGTTGCAAGCTTGCCCCCATCACCACAACTCTCCAGGAATGGTGAATCAACTCTTTTACGAGGGACTTATAGATTCTTTCAAGAATAATATAGAGGTGGCTGCTGGAGGAGATTTTGGGGAGTTAACAGCAACTGAGGCCAAACGACTGTTTGAAAAGATGAGCGAGAAGTCGAGGCAAACGAGCTCTCGACCACGGAAGATACGAGTAAACGAAGCGACTGAGATGCCAAGCAACGAGATCTTCGAAAAATGTAATCATTGTGGGGAGCAAGGGCATGCAGAGGATTCTTGTACAATGTGGTATCACGAGGATACCAACGCTGAAGCTCACGCCATCAAAAACCAACTCCACTATCAAGACGTCCCAACTTACGAGCACCGCCAATCTACTAAGTTCGATGCACAAATAAATTCTCCGTATCTTAAATGGGGCCCTGAAAACCCACATTTCGCCCTAGCACAAAATAATCCAACGCACGCTCCACCAAGCAAATCACCACCAGCGGGGCTAACACCTGTTCCTATACAGCCAAATGATCAACTGGTAATTTGGCAACAGAACCAAGTCACCGAGACATTAAGAAACAGAGATGGATTGACCAGTCTGACCACTCAAGTAAATAAGCAAGGAAAAGTCTTAGATGATCTTTCTAAGAGCGTGAAGAACTTGGAGAAGATGATGGGGCAAATGGCGACATTCATGGCCAAGCATGATAACGAAAAGGGGAAACTTCCAAGCCAACCCGAACAGGCTTCCGCTGTTCATATTCTACGAAGTGGGAAGGCGATAGATAATGGAGTCGAAGAAGAAAACGAAGAGGAAACTGATGTTGCAGATAAAGGCCTGCCCATGAAGAACGACCCTAAACCGGTTGACCAAATGCATAAGTCACCGAATCCATACATTTCTGGGTCATTAAAAGGGAAGCCCCCGAGTCAAGTACCCTCTCCAGTGACGAATGACGATTCCACCGAGCCTCCGAGAGCTTCGCCAATAACTATTCAAGACAAGGTTCCTTTTCCAAGTCGCCTATGCCCAGCAAAAGAGAATAACAAGTTCATGGAACTTTACAATCTGCTCAAAAACGTCAACATTAATCTTCCTCTGTTAGACGTAATCAAGACGATGCCCGCGTACGTGAAATTCTTTAAGGAGTTAGTAGCAAGAGAGCGGCGTCTCGAGCCACTTCAGCAAGTTAAGCTAACAAAGGAGGTGAGCGCCATATGCAAAGGACCTCTACCCAAAAAGGAGAAAGATCCCGGAAGCTTCTGCATAACCATCACCTTGGGAAACGGGCAAACAACACGAGGCATGCTTGGCCTTCGGGCAGGAATAAATTTGATGCCTTATTCCCTTTATAAGGAATTCGATTTGGGGACGATGACACCAACGACGATGCGTCTACAATTGGCGGACTGATCAATTAGACAACCGCTTGGTGATTTGCATCTTTTTGTACATATTTTCATTWTCGTTTTTGTTTCACGTTGCGTGTTTTTCGCTTGCTTTTTTGTTGCTTTAAGAGTCGGGTTGGCCGTTTTTCGTATTTCTAGATTTTTTTAGATTTTGTACGTTTTGTTATTAATTTTCGTAGTTTTTCACGTTTCCATTTTCTTGGTCGTAGGACGTCCAAGCGGGTCCCACGCTCGTTTGGGATCGTTGATACTCGACTCGGGAATGGACGGACAAAGCAAGGAAGCGCAACGGACGAGGTTCGACAAACCGGCGGACGCGAAAAGAACGAGAAATCGAGCCGGAAGCTGGAATCCAGTCGACCGACTGGATGTTCAGTCGATCGACTGCATATCTGGTCGATCGACTGACCCCCCCCCCCCCCCCCAAAATCGACTGAATTCCAGCGACATTTTGGCGTTTTGGACATTGCAGTCGATCGACTGCCTACTTGGCCGATCGACTGCTGCCGATCGACTGGGTCCTCTCAAGATCGACGGAATTACAGGGCTTCAGGCCATTTTGGACATCGCAGTCGATCGACTGCGACGAGAAGGGCCGATCGACTGCTTTTTCTCAGTCGATCGACTGAAAAGCAGATTTTTGAAGATATTAGCAATCATACGTCATTTCAAGAGGACAACTTGTCCTGATAGCTTTCTTCCCCAAGGAAGCTGCCAAACCAGCTTTTTCTCCAGTTTTTCATATTTTGCTCATTTTAATTCCTAAAAATTCTAGTAATTAGTTATAGATTAGTTAAGTTTAGATCTTAGCTAGTTAATGTTCAAGCTTCGTTTCGAGCTATCTTTTGTGAAGAATCATCCAGCTTTCAAGCTTCCTCCTTCAAGCTTTTGTAATAACTTACATTTGGTAATATCCTTCTATAATCTAGTCTTGTTTTCATGTTATTCCTTTTTAATATTGTGTTGTATTATGGATCATTAGTTTAGTGTTTCTTTTGATCGTCAAACTTTCAATTTTATTTTATAGCTTTCTAGCTTATGAACTTATGCTTTTAAGTTATTAAGTTGAAATCAATTTTCTAAGTTGTAAAAGTTGTTAAGATCTTCCTTTTTAAACCTTTAATTTAATGCTAAGTATTTATGTTGACTTATTCAAATAAGTTGACTTTAATTTTCCCTCCATTTTACTAATTTCAAATAATTAAGTTTTTAATAAGTTAATTAGTTTAAATTGATCGTTTTTAATATAAGCTTTAATTTCCTTTAAATGTTTTAATGTTTTTAAATCTTAATTTTCAATTTCAATCTTAGTTATAGAAACCGAAAAATGATTATCGCTTTCTAGGGTTAAATTAGTTTAAGTAAAACCGACGATAAGAACGATAAAGAAAACCGAAAGCCGATCACATCCATCCTCGAGAGACACGACTCGGGACAACTCACCGCACCTACAGTCGACTCCGTACTATTGCGGAGACGATTTCTAGAGCGTCGAGAAATCTTCGATCAAATTTTGGCGCCGTTGCCGGGGATGGATTAAGGCCAATGGCATTCTTAATTATTCTTATTGTCGTCGTAAATAGTAGTTAGTTAATTATTTTACATTCGATACGCGTAATCTTTTTGTCGCTTGTTGTGTGTGCAGGGTGGTCCCACATCCCGTTCTCTCCGCTAGTATCACCAATAATCGAGAAGCGAACGATGGAAACCCTGCTCGAAAGCCCGATTCTGCCCGCCCACACTCTGAACGATCGAAAGACGCCTCCGCCGCTTGATTGATTCGGCCGAGGATGGCAAACTACCGAGCTAGTTTGCCATACGACAACCCTTACATCCAAATTCCCGAATATCCAAATCCATATACAACTCCCAAATATGACGATCCGTATGCTTCGATCGGTAAAGAGTGGATTTACTCTTCCGATCATTATGACTCATACCCCCACAACCAGAGCATAGATCCTTATGCACCGACTCGTGCTCTTTTTGACCCGAGTTTGGACGATCTATATGTTCCCCTCGCCCTTCCATCTTCTTACCCCCATTTTGAATCGTATGCTCCATCGATTTATAATTCCGATTCTTCGAGCTACGATCCTTACAACCTACCCTCGAGCTACGATTCTTTCAATCTATCCGCCTCGAGCTCGTATAAACCGAGCGATGACCCTTATACCTCACTCTTTCAAGATTCGTCTACGTCCCCACTCCCGGATGTGGAGTCTCTCTTAGCCGAGCTCGTTGGAAGCCTCGATCGCATGGAGACCCACGCTAAGCAAATGGCCAATGACTTGGGTTAGCTAAACAAACCAAACCTCGACGAGATACCCTTCTTAGATGAGGCGGTGCCCACGGTCATTGATGGAAATTCGAGATTTGACGATCTTTCGGAAAGTGAGTGCTATGAGGTAGATATAGAGAACGAGGAGAATGGTTCGGAGGACAACGTCACCCCTCTCGGGTATTGTGAAGAGGTTGTAGTGGAAAGTGAGGATTTGTTATCTTCGGGGCCTCCGACGGCACTTGGATTGTCGAGCTTACCTGCTTTAGGCGAGGAAGGTGTAGTTGTGCCGGCCTTGGAGGATGTGGAGTTGATCGAGCCTCTTTTGCCACCACCCGAAACTTTATTACTACTTAAACAAGAGGAGGTGGAAGAGGATGAGGAAGATGTGTTGGGTCCTACTCTCTCGTGCCCAACTACGACTATTTCTAAAGTCGAGAGAAAGGAGACGACGGTTGGGGAGACGAAGAAGCACGCCGACCCATTTTGGGATGATCACGTGTGGATGGTCGACTACTCGCTCTTACGACCACCGAAGCAAGCCCATGTTCTCGATTTCTCGATCTCACGGCTTGCCCGACGCGCCTGCCTTGGTGATTCTGATCACCCGGTGTGTCTACTCGAGAACACCAAGGCGTGGCATGATCGTCACCTATTTTTGGATCTTGAATAACATTTTCGTATAATCGTCGAGCGAACAACGTAAACCAAACGCGCTACGTGGGAGGCAACCCACGACTTTCTAACTCTCTTCTCTTCTTGTTTTTATTTTAATTTAATGTATATTCCATCTCTGAATAGTATTAATGGAAATTTTGGGGTTTATGTAGGTCCAGTCCTGAAGTTTTGGGAGAAAACAGGAGAAAAATCGGAGTGGACTGCTGGAATTCAGTCGATCGACTGGAATGCCTGTCGATCGACAGCACAATCGACTGACGTGATCAAATCGACTGGATTCCAGGGGTTTTGAGCTTTTTGACGAGAGCAGTCGATCGACTGTCGGCAACCGATCGACTGCAGTCGATCGACCGGGTGGAGCAGTCGATCGACTGCCACAACCAGTGGGCCTATAAATAGCAGTCGACCGGGCTGCAGTTTTTCCTCCCCTCACACCCAAATCGACGAAAATCAGCAAAAAAAAATAAATAAATAAAATAAAATAAAAATCCTTTTTAATTGCTTTTGTTTTTGTATATAGTTTCTTAATTATATATATATGAATAAAATAAAATATTAAATAAACCCAAAACAAATTGAAAAATTSAAAAATCAAAAATATTTGCGTTTTTGTACATAGTTCGTTTTTGTGCACGTTTTTCCACCTTGCTTAACCTTGTAGATATTTTGATGCTTACCTCGATTCCCGACAACGAACTTGGCACGGCAACGACGWCACGAGMCCGGAAATAGGGGCGTTTTCTTTACCCTACTTCTTTTTACCGCTTTTATTAGCTTAATTACGCAATGAGGACATTGCTAGGTTTTAAGTGTGGRGTGGTTAGAATCGTCCTAGGTTTTTCATTTCGTCGTGTGCTTGYTTGTTTTAGTTTGAGRAACGTGTRTRWTATTGTWKYTTGGACCCTTGGCGAAGTGACGCGGTTTTTATGATTTGTTAAGATGTTTAGATTGTCGATCGAATTTAGTGGATTTAGGTGGTTTAACTTGTTGGGATCCCCGATYGGTTTTAGCTTCGTGCTATCCTTGTGCTCGTTTGGAACTAGTGCCTCGACTAGCCCTCGTCATTRAACACTCTCTATAGGTTTTTGTTGTAAGTTGGAGTCATCAATTGCTCCACGTGCTCGATCGA
>BMAC01000217.1:888802-899561 GCA_014905375.1 Phtheirospermum japonicum
AACCTGCCGATCACCAGCGCCCAGGCTCGGCCATGGCCGAGCCACATCGAGCCATGGTCGAGTCATCTCGAGGAACCATATCGAGCCAAAACGTGCCAAGAAGCCAGTCATTGTCAAGGAAGGTGCCTCCGGGTCAAAATTGGTCAAACCCAGGAATTTCAAGCTTTTTGGCTAAATTGGCCCATTTAAACCCAATTAAATTAGTATAAATAGACTACAACTCTTATTTTTGTAAAACACCTCTCATTTTCTCCCAACCCAAGCATGGGTTTGGGATTAAAAATCATCTCTCTAATTTTTAAGATCTAATTTCTCTCTCTTAGGTTTTAGATTCAATTTCATGTTTTGATGTAATTTCTTTTCTAGATTTAGATTTACTTTCATGCTCGGCCTTGGGTTTGTAAGCCTAAGAAGAATCCAAGTACTCCTTTGGATTGTTTATTTTGATGCAATTTAATTCAAGCTTGCTACACTTTCCTTTAATTCAAGTATGTTTCCTTTCAATTTCATGTTTTATGCTTTAATTCCATGCTTGGTTCTTCATTTCCATGCTTGTTCTTCATGTTATGCTTTTAGCCTTAGCACCTTGAATTCATGATGAAACATATGAATTGGCTATGGAATCTAGATAAGTGACACATCTAGGTCATAGATCAGCTCTTGGATCGTCTTGATTTTGAGTTTTTCACATGCTTTATTTTCAATTTAATTTTCATGCTTTGTTTCATGATTAATCCTAGATCTAGGCTTCGTTGCTTGTTATTTTCCTTAAAGTTTCAAACTTTCTTGCTAATTTTCATTGCTTTATACATCCATGCTTTCAATTTTTACTAATTTGCATTATTTAGGATTTTAGGCATAGTTGTACCTTGTGCATGCATGCTTGTACTTGGTGAAACAATGCATTTTCTTGCTTATTTCTTTTATTTCTTTGCATTTTCTATTTGAGTCATACGACGAGGCATCCGACCAACTTGCACTTTCATTTTCTAGTTTAGTTTAGTTATTTTATTTGCTTTATTTTCATTTTCTCTTTATTTTTCCAAGCTTGAAACACATTGAAACCTTCAATCAAATCGAATCCCGATAATACCAAGTCATGAACCCGTTGATTCATTTCAACACCACAAAAACTATGAAAACACTTCCGCATAGATGCTTTCATCTGAGGGTATATCCACAAATTGATACACCTGCACTAGGTTTTGGAAATAGACAGCTTCTTCAAACTCTTGAGTTGTCTCGGACTGTCTAACTCCTCTTCTTTGATTCTCAAGGCAGTCTGTAGAAATATGCCCTTTGACTCCGCACGTCCAGCAGTTGTAATTTTTAAAACTTTCATTAGCCCTGGTATGAGCTCGTCTGAAAGTTCTCTTTGTCGGCGCCCTACTGGTGCTTCCTTGGCTTGTGTACGAGCCTCAGCTTCGACTTGGCCCTGCCCTTTGTCCTGATTTATAGTTTCTGGCCTTTTGTTTTGACCAGAACCTTCTTGGTTTCCAAGGAAACTTTTTCTTGTTACTTCGAGCATAAGGGAGATTTTTTTCTTTCTTTCGCTTATGTCACTGCCGTTGACCTCCCACTATTGTTGGGATGTCGTTCTTGGCACAACATAGGGGAACTGATTTATTAATTCCCCTTTGTTTCTTGTAATTTTTATGGAGTGCTGCCTGGAGGCACCATTTCGCTAATTTTGCTTTTAGGAACGACATCCTTCTAGCGACTGTATTCATGTCGGTTGCTGGCTTGTACTCTTGGATCAACATTTCTCTCCACGGACTTGGTATTTTCGCAAAGAAAAGTTGAGCCACATCTCCATCATTCACCTTATATTTCCACCAGTATTCGGTGAATAGTTGGATAAATTCGTCCACATGACAAATATCTCGTAACTCAAGGCAATAGAGGGTTTGTCGATTTTTTCTGTTTTTCTTCTTCCATTCCCTCAAAATACCCTGTGCCGATAAAATGGATTTTGAATAGTTTGGCCATATTATCGATGATTCCTTTTAGTGATTCCCCAGATATAACTTCTAGTTTTATATCCGCTCTTGTTAAGTCCCACGCGATCTTTAAAGATCCTTCAAGGCTCATTTCAAGAAGTAAAATGAACCCTTCCTTCTCTAAACTGAGAGTTCCGGTTGCAATTCGCATTGCCTATGACCAATCATCTATCAGTATTTCTCGGTTCTTGAAGTCCGGAACATCTAAATTTAACATTAGCCCATATGGATGTATGGGATCCAGTTGAGAATTTCCGTATGGTGTGTTGAGAATATTGGGCCTCCGGGAACGTTGCCTGGTGCTTACTATATCTGTAGGATCTCCTTTTACGATGAAATCCCCGACATGTTGCATTGGTGCTGCAGGCGCTGGTTCATGTGAAGCAGAACTTTCGCCTTGATGAAAACTCGTTTGCGTTGGTGCAGTAGTACTTCTTGGTATTAAGGCCGAAAAATCTCCTGAGTTCATTTTTAGATCTGCAATACCTAATCCCATGAAGGATTCGATAAGGTCATGTAGATCCTCCATGTTGATTTTTTCCATTACTTCTTGGGTTTTAATGGAACTCCCTTGATTATTGCCATCATCCTCTCTTCTTCCGTCGGTTGTCGTGTAACCTCAGTCGGTTTCCCCTTTTGATGTAGAAGGGGTTCCGTTCCGAAAGTTATACGTCTTCTTCCTTCGGATGCGCTTGGCTTGGCCTCAAGGCTTTGACTCGCCTTTGAACATCAATTAGAATTTCTCGCGTTTCCTTTTGATGTTCAACCATTTCTTTCATCTGCACTTGGATATGGTGGTCGATGTCTTGTATCGTCCTTTGGATTTCTTTAAGATTCTTAGAGGAATGGCTACCTCGCTGCAATTGGATCTATTGATGGGATTCATGAGTTGTATCCCTATGGTACTTGAGATCCGTCTTCAATATCTGATTTACCCAAAGGTAACTCAGATGATACGTCTTTTGTTTCTCGCATTATAGCAAGGATTCCCTATCGGCTCCTGCGAGTCTTCGTGCAACATATTGGTTATCCCAATATGCTACTTTCTCTTTGTGGTGTAACTCGTATTTCCATTATTTGGAAATATCGCCTGAAATGTATACATCTCGAACACTCCTTCGCATCCATTTTTAGAGATAAATCTACTCACCAAAAGTTAATTACACAATTATAATAAATTTTCTTAAGTGCTTAATAAACTTAGGCTCTGATAACATTTTGTGTGGATAACGCAACTTCTGGGAAATTTTGTAAAATTAAAATTAATTATTAGTTTTAAAATATATGACTTCATTCGTGGCATTGTTAAACCTACTTAGACCCTGTACTCTATTCAGAGGACTTATCATATTACGATAGGTCATGTCAGGTTTCCAGCCGATAAACTTGGACATATCTTAAAATTAGTGTATTTTAAAATATAATTTTGGGGTGAAACGTAATTTTGTAAAAGTTTCTGGGGTCCTAGTAGCATTTTTGAATTTCTGGGGTGTCCAGAATAATTGTTCCATATAATTTTGGGGTAAAGTGTGAATTTGTAAAAGTTTCTGGGGTCTTGGTAGTGTTTTCGAATTTTTGGGGCCTTTAAAGCATTTTTTCTTCTTATTTTATAAGTAAGGGTATTTTAGCCTTTTTCTCCTCAATAATGGGTATAAAATATCTTGTATTCATCTATGGGTATAAAAAAGTTTTGCTTTTCAAATTTGGTTATTTTTTATGAATTGGCCATTAAACGATGTCAATTACCTCAAATCTTCAATACAAAAAGAACATGAGTAACCAACAAAAGTTTACAAGAGCACTAACCTCCAAGTTTACTGTTGGACCCTTGCGGACTTGGGGAATGCGAGATAGAGCAAAGAGAGGTTCGATAGTGTGGGGAATAGATAACAAGGGAAAATGCACCACGAGTAGCTGCACGCTAGAGCAATGACAATGAATCGGGCTCCAGATTTTCTAGAGTTGTCCTTTTCAAGAAGGGCCCTACAAAAAGCACGAGTAATATGCAATTGTGGCGTTAGTAGGATTCTACAGATTCAAAAGGGGAAACAGACTTTGAATTTCAGTATTAAATAAATAGTTGATGAATATTATATTTATGATAAAAATATTTGTTTTCCTGTTTATTTAGTTTATTTTTGCATAATTTTATGTTACTATAAGTTCATAAAATAACTGCAATTGGTTGTAGGTTTAATTAAATAAATATTATAAATTTAAAGTATAATTAAATAAATAAGGTAGTTTCAAAAACATTTAAAAAAAATCTGGCGGGACGCGGTTGCCAAAAGCGTCCCGGACCCAAATTTCCTCCTCCAAAGTTTTTGGGGCCAAAATGAAAAAAAAAAATTACACGGGGGGTCGGGACGCTTTTGGCAATATCGTCCCGATACATTTTGTAAAAAAAAAAGTGACGGGGTCGGGACGCCTTTGGGAATGGCGTCCCGGGGCAATTTTGCAAAAAAGAAAAAAAGGGCCATATAACCCAAACCCTAACCCTAACACACATATTATTTATTTATATTATATAGTTTTAAGGTTATTTTATATTTATAATTTATTTAAACATTTTCTTAATTAAAATAAATAAATATATTATAATAATGTCTTAAAATTACAAAAAATTTATTTGAAAATAAAAAAATACAATAAAATAATATAAATAACCAAATGACAAGAAATTTTAATTTCAAATTAAAAATACAATAAAATTAAGATACAACAACAATAAAGATTAAAATAAAAATTACAGTAATTTGATATTACACGGATGCGATCACATTCGCAATGGCGGATTTCCAATGAGGTTGTGGTATTGACAAATGCAATTCAAGTAATTTTTATTGAATACCCGATCCATCAAACTGAATAAAGGTTCTCCATGTTTTAGATATGCAGCAGTAAACTCAGCATCGCCTGCGACGTCGTTCCAAAATCGTACTAGCCAATCTGGCGCTTGCACTTTTTTGGTCTCATGATCCCAAGTGCAATGTTCATTTTCCAACATCATATGAAAATGCCTGTATCGTTTTTTCAGAAGTTGAACTCGAATGGTTATGTCGTCCTTTGTGAAGTCTTTTCCTAACGCACCATTGACTTTGTCCAACAAGATCCACGTGATATTGTTGCGTAATCCTCTTCTGGGATCGTAGACACCATTGAGCTTACTCTCACCTAGGTCGTCAACAAGCTTAGTATCCATATGGATGCTCCATTCGGTTGAATTCGTATCGTAGAAAAACAAGTCATCTTCGGATTCAAAATATGGTACATTATTAGGCTGATTTGAACTAATTTTTTCTTTTTGTTATGAGAATGCTTAGATGATGGCGAAAACCAAAGGTGTGAGGGTGTGAATTGGTTGTAAAGAATGTAGTCCAATGTTCCAAATTTATAGATGAGTTACAATCTCACAAGACAGTTGTATTGTTGTCGTTGTTACAGCTAAAGATGAAAACATAATGCTTATGGTGTAGTCTTGTCACAAAGAAAGTTGAAAAATGTTTGGAATAATGTCAGTTCTTGTCACATGAAAAGTTGAAAAACCTATTGATACATGTGTAGTATTGTCATCGGCAATTTTAGATATACATTAAAGAAATAATTTTATCAAATAAGAAAAAACAAAAGATTACACATTTGATTAAATAAGAAAATAGATGACGTGACAAATTCAAACATTACAAAGTAAACATAGTGCATAGTTGCATACTCGAACTAAGATCATTTCTGATCCCATTTTATTACACATTTGAGTCCTAATACATTGAGTACGCATCAATTGAAAGCCGCTTCCATCGTCTTCATTAATGGTGGGATGTCATACAAATAATACCTTCGTGATGCATCATCATCGTATTCCTTGATGAACCAAAAAAAGTTAGTAATTGAAATAAAACCAACACAAACCAAATAATTAGATGTAGACAACTGTGTGGACTTTACATAGGCTGGAGAGACATTGTTATTGATAGTGGTATCAATACAGATCAATCCACGTTCTTCATCCAGAAAAACACTATCCTCAGAAAGTCTTGCCTTCCACCAACCGTACCTTATCTCCATTTCTTCAATCCGGTCGTAAATTTCTGGAATAGTAGGTGAAAACATGAAACGACGCTCGAGCATAATTTTTACCTGCGGGACGCTCAAGATAACATGTGCTTTTTTTGCACCTCTTCGAACACCTTCATTCTGAGCGCCCAAAAATTCCAAAATGACTCGTTCCATCTCCATGGTCCATGGGGTGAGTGCAGGATTTTAGTAATCATTGTCTATTTTTAGAACATCTGGATGGTTTTCGTCAAAATTAGCCATTATTTGCTAGTATAGTTTATGTTTCTTGATAAGTTTGTTTGTGTGTACATATATATAGATGCAGCTTTGCCAGCTATAATTGTTGTGCCATTGTGATGTCTTGTCAACAGGTACATTATGGCACAGAACAAGGTAAGTTCATATAATATAAAAGAAATACAAAAACAAACCCGAATATTAGTTAGGCTCCGAATTCATACACCAACAATTATAAATGTTCAAAGCAATGCGAGTTACAACTTCTAAAAGTTCTAGCGAATGACAACAAATGACTAATGGGAAGATCATCGCCATATCTAATATCAATGCCTGGAACAAGAACGTCCACCGCCTTGTGAGGAACTAGCCACATCTTGTGCACGGTATCGCTATCTTGCGCGTACTTGGGCTTTGTCCATTTCATTGGGGATTCTTCTACCCCTGAGTCGCCCAACTGTTCGCTGCCTCCTCGTGTGTGGATCGTGAACCAATTCAAAACTTGCCTCATTCCAGTCCTCCGCTCGGGCAACGGTTCAAATGCCCTAGTAGAGTATGTGCGTAGGTACGCAACAGTGCTGTAGTAATCCTGGATGTAAACACGAGGATCCGCTCTAAATTCGGTACACGCCTTTATTGCATGAGAGCACGGAATACCGCTGCTCACCCATCTACCACATGAGCATTCTTCTCTTGACAAGGAAACTCGAAAGATTCGACTACGAGCTCCTCTGCCGACCTTCACACATACTTCGGCCGTTTGTGCCGCCCAATTAAAGCCCCTAACATCGTAAGATGACCCTAATTGCTGTCTTTCTCTGAATAGGTTATATATCTTATCAGGCCAAAATTGGTGCATGTTATGGACTCTCGTCTCATCTTTCAAACGATCATAGAAATTTTGAACACTTCGAAGAAATGTGATTCGGACGATGGTAGTTATTGGGAGCTGTCTAGCACGCTTCATCACTCCATTAATGCACTCGGACATGTTGGTCGTGAGGATACCACACCGTATGCCGCCGTCGTGGGACAATGTCCACTTGCTCTTATCAATGCCATCCAAGTTCGCAAATGCATTCGGATCAAGCGCCTTAATCTGCTCCATTATTATGTGAAATACTGCAACCCTGGGTTCTGCTCCAGCTTTGAAACACATATCCTTCAATTTCAAAGATTTGGCATGCGTGTTGAAATTAGAAGAGACATGTCGCAAATAAAAAATGTTAGAAGCGAATGCCTGAACTTGTTCTAGTGCACTAAGTAGTCTGGCATTCCGGTCAGATATAAGACAAACCCCTTCTATAGCGCGAATAATATATTTTGCAACCATGTGAAGGAACCAATGCCACGAGCTGTAACTCTCTGAATCAACAACTGCGTACGCTAGAGATACAACTTGTTGGTTGGCGTCAACTGTAACTGCCATCAGCAACGTGTGCTTGTACTTTCCAACCAAAAAGGTTCCATCAACACTGTTCACCTTACGACAATGTTTAAAAGCCTCGATACATGGTCGAAATGCCCAAAATACAAATTTTAACATGTGCACATCGGGTATGCCAGAAGGTTTGTGTCGCCACTCGACCACGGTCCCCAGGTTGTACATCTGTAAGGCCTCCATGTATTTCGGTAAATATTGGACCGACTGCTCCCACGTCTCGTACACATTTTCACGAGCCCGCTTCAAACCTTGTCACGCCTTGTGATACGGCACAAGGTAATCATATTCTTGTTTGACAACCTGCTGGACATGTAAGGCGCTATATAACGGATCCTGCTCGACGTGGTTGGTAATGAGCATAGCAATCATATTTTTACACAAATTGGGGTGATCTTTACGTGTAAACGATGCGAGACATCTGTGATCAGAACCCAATCTTGTGATTACCCAAGCACCCTTCTGTTTCCGAAAACTAGCGCGAATCCACCATCTGCATTCGGATGATTCGTTCATATCTACATGATTCTCACCAAGTGAACTCGACATGCAAAAAATTTTCCACATCACAGGATTGCTTTCCACCACTCTATACGAACACTTGGCGACGCGCACGGAGTAATCTTTGACAGCCACATCAAATGTCTTTTATCTCTAAATATCATGCCTATTCTCAACACTCCTTCGTCTTTATTGTAGTACAAGTCCGATTGAGGGACACCAATAGAATCAATAGGAACGTCATCGTATACGGTATCGAAAAATGGTATGTTCTTATACAGTGCCGAGCCTCTATCCGCTCGTTTATGGGTTGTAGGGACAAGTTCATTCAAGGTAGGTTCAAAAGGATCTTCATCTGGTACGCTACCCCCCAACTGAAAGAATTCCTCGTCAGTATCATGACCATCATCATCTAGTTCGTCTAAACCATTTTCGGAATCGCTTCCTTCATCAGGTCCGAAGCAATCGGCGGGGTAGTCCGGGATCACCGGTGGGGGATGATGCTCGGTGGATTCTACATTTTCATATCCACTCTCGTCTCGTAGAATCGATGCATACATGTCATATTCATTGCCAGAAGACATTCGCCATATGTGCGCTTACTTCTAAAAATATAAATAAGTTCATATATTCAATTTATAAATAATTTCTTATAAATTCAAATATTCACATAATTAGTCATTTCTCACAAAAATAAATCATATCATATATTCACATAATTCATAATTACATCACAAACAAATAAATTCAATTTTTCACATAATTAAATAATTTCTCACAAAATTAATAAAATCACATATTCCCGTAATTCATAGTTTTTTCACAAACAATTAAATAGAAGGTAACAATTGAAGGTCAATATTTTCCATAATCAATTTACAAGAACAATTCACAAAAATTGAATTTTTACAATATTTGATCAAGTATCACAAAATATATTAAAAGTATCAAAAAAGATATTAAAAGTATCACAAAACACACTTATTTTTGTATCGCATAAATAGTATGAGTTTTTACAATATTTGATCAAGTATCACAAAATATATTAAAAGTATCAGAAAATATATTAAAAGTATCACAAAATACACTTATTTGTGTATCAGTATGATTTTTTACAATATCTGGTCAAGTATCACAAAATATATTAAAAGTATTAGAAAAGATATTAAAAGTATCACAAAATACACTTATTACAAAATGTAGTACAATGTACAAGTATTAGAAAATATGCGATACTTTTAATATATTTTGTGATATGCGATCAATTTTTTTAATAATTTTAATTATTTAAATGTAATAGGCACATATGTAAGTAAAATAAATGAAATTATAGAATATGTAATATTTTAATTATATTTCGTAAATAATATTTATGATACTTTGATTTTTGTAAAAAAAAAAGATGTAAAAATATAAAATATAACATGTGTCGATTTTGTGATACTTTTACTTGATTAGTGATACTTTTAACTACTTTTGTAATACTTAAAACTGGGCAGAATTTTTTTTTCGGCGACGTTTTTTTTTTGATTGAATTTGCAGTTTTGTAGAGTGGATCGAGACAATTACTCGATTATGTGATACGTTTGGTTTAATCGAAATTTCGTCCGGTGAATCGCTGTTAATTGGAGGTTAAAATTGATAAATTTGTGACTTTGACCTCAGATCTACGGTGATTGGAGCATTAAATTATAAATCCAATTGCGAATTTTTGAATTTTTACAATATTTGATCAAGTATCACAAAATATATTAAAAGTATCAAAAAAGATATTAAAAGTATCACAAAACACACTTATTTTTGTATCGCATAAATAGTATGAGTTTTTACAATATTTGATCAAGTATCACAAAATATATTAAAAGTATCAGAAAATATATTAAAAGTATCACAAAATACACTTATTTGTGTATCAGTATGATTTTTTACAATATCTGGTCAAGTATCACAAAATATATTAAAAGTATTAGAAAAGATATTAAAAGTATCACAAAATACACTTATTACAAAATGTAGTACAATGTACAAGTATTAGAAAATATGCGATACTTTTAATATATTTTGTGATATGCGATCAATTTTTTTAATAATTTTAATTATTTAAATGTAATAGGCACATATGTAAGTAAAATAAATGAAATTATAGAATATGTAATATTTTAATTATATTTCGTAAATAATATTTATGATACTTTGATTTTTGTAAAAAAAAAAGATGTAAAAATATAAAATATAACATGTGTCGATTTTGTGATACTTTTACTTGATTAGTGATACTTTTAACTACTTTTGTAATACTTAAAACTGGGCAGAATTTTTTTTTCGGCGACGTTTTTTTTTTGATTGAATTTGCAGTTTTGTAGAGTGGATCGAGACAATTACTCGATTATGTGATACGTTTGGTTTAATCGAAATTTCGTCCGGTGAATCGCTGTTAATTGGAGGTTAAAATTGATAAATTTGTGACTTTGACCTCAGATCTACGGTGATTGGAGCATTAAATTATAAATCCAATTGCGAATTT
>BMAC01000217.1:899586-915185 GCA_014905375.1 Phtheirospermum japonicum
AAATTCGCAATTGGATTTATAATTTAATGCTCCAATCACCGTAGATCTGAGGTCAAAGTCACAAATTTATCAATTTTAACCTCCAATTAACAGCGATTCACCGGACGAAATTTCGATTAAACCAAACGTATCACATAATCGAGTAATTGTCTCGATCCACTCTACAAAACTGCAAATTCAATCAAAAAAAAAACGTCGCCGAAAAAAAAATTCTGCCCAGTTTTAAGTATTACAAAAGTAGTTAAAAGTATCACTAATCAAGTAAAAGTATCACAAAATCGACACATGTTATATTTTATATTTTTACATCTTTTTTTTTTACAAAAATCAAAGTATCATAAATATTATTTACGAAATATAATTAAAATATTACATATTCTATAATTTCATTTATTTTACTTACATATGTGCCTATTACATTTAAATAATTAAAATTATTAAAAAAATTGATCGCATATCACAAAATATATTAAAAGTATCGCATATTTTCTAATACTTGTACATTGTACTACATTTTGTAATAAGTGTATTTTGTGATACTTTTAATATCTTTTCTAATACTTTTAATATATTTTGTGATACTTGACCAGATATTGTAAAAAATCATACTGATACACAAATAAGTGTATTTTGTGATACTTTTAATATATTTTCTGATACTTTTAATATATTTTGTGATACTTGATCAAATATTGTAAAAACTCATACTATTTATGCGATACAAAAATAAGTGTGTTTTGTGATACTTTTAATATCTTTTTTGATACTTTTAATATATTTTGTGATACTTGATCAAATATTGTAAAAATTCAAACTACCTTTGTGATACAAAAATAAGTGTGTTCTGTGATACGTTTAATATCTTTTCTGATACTTTAAATATATTTTGTGATACTTGATCAAATATTATAAAATTCATACTACTTTTGTGATTAAAAAAAAAGTGTGTTTTGTTATACATTTAATACCTTTTCTAATACTTTTAATTACATTTGTAATACTCTAAATTATTTATTTTAAAAAAAATATACGTAATTATTGAAATCAAATATCAAGAATTATGTGATACTTCAACTATTTTTTGTGATACTTGAACAACTTTTTTTGATACTCCAGTACATCACCATCCAAAATCTGCATATAACTTATGCATATTGATAAAATCATTTTCAAAAACCACATTAATACAAAATAGATTTAATACACATCTCAACACCTGCACACACCACATTTCGGCGACACACATGCGCCCAAAATCACAATTGTTGAGAGAGAGAGAGAGTGAGAAATCGAGACAAAAAAAAAGAAGAAAAGAAAAAAAGAGATAAAAAAAGTCTACCTTCGTCGGTGCTCACCGATTTGAAAATATAAATAGATAAAACCGTAGATTGCAATGTGAGGAGTTGAACGGTGATTTTCGATCTGAAATTAGCCCGATATATCGTCGTAGATCTGAGGTCAAAGTTAACAATTCATAAAGTTTGACCTCAAATCTACAAAGATCGGGACATCAAATCGTAAATTTGATTTCAGATTTAGAATGAGAGCATCAAGACGATTCAAATGGTATAATTTTTATTTTTTTTGGTCGCCGGAGGATAGAGACCGCCCGGACGACGGTGGTCGGCGGTGAGAGAGAAACGGTGAAAGATGGGAGGGGGGCAGCTGGGAATGACACCAGGTTTTCCTTTTTTTCTTTTATATTTAGGTTAGGGGATGGGTGGTTGGACGAGCGGGTTGGGCAGCGGGCGGTTGGACAAATGGGCATGGTAAAAAGTGGTCTCATACTATGAGACCGGTTTCACCCAAGTATTTGCCATATATGTATTTATTATCATAGACAAATAAGTAAAAAAAATCATAATTTTAACAATATATAACAAGTTGTAGAAAAGACAAAAGGTAAAACTGAAAAAGGAAAAAAATAAATAAATAATAAATCAGTCGACAATGACGATAGATGTTCGCCGCTGCAGGCAAGTTAACACTCACCGGAGGAGAAAATTAAAGAGGCTAACGTGAGGAAAAAAGGTGGTAGTAGTACTTTTCTTCATGTTTTGTTTGAAAATTGTATAATTAAGGGATTTTTTTTCCCGCCTACAAGACTTGCCATATTCAGCTAGCATAATTAAAACATCCAATTAAGCACCCTATATAGATTTTAATATTTTTTTTTATTATAGGTTTCAAGATCTTAACTATATCAACGATCCACTTATTCAAAGCATAATCAGTTTTTATTTTATTTTAAATTTTTTTGGGTGAGGTTATAATATATAAAATTTTGGATTTATTTATTTTTAATTGCCCCAAACCTCATGGGTAGATTTTTGTAATTAGCCCTTACAAAATATGTATGTCCTTTGGTTTTAAACACACAAATTTTCAGAAACTAGCAATGGACATAGTTTGTACGTAAGTTTGAATTTTCAAAATACACTTATTTTTTAAAAGTTGGACTACTTTTCAGAATTAAAGCACACTACCTTACATTCAAATCAAGCACAATCTCTCCAAAAAGTGCTTGATGTCCAACAAATACAAAAGACCAACATTACTAACCTTTTTCTGAAGCTCTGAAATGGATTCAATTGAGTTGATTCTACAAGTAAGAGACAATTTAGCGCTGACCACTCATATTTAAAGGCTATAATATTTTTTTAGTTGACCTTAACAAAAAGAAGAATCATTCTCTAAGTTGCCCTCATTTCTAATCTTTAATGATATAATAAAACTAAGGGTCATTTAAAAATAATTCCTTCGACGTTTGGGGGATTAAAGTAAACCCCCGAAATTTCAAATTTACAAAAATTACCTTGTGGTTTGACTACACTAATATTTTTTCTCATCAATATGAAAAAAAAAAAAAGCTTCAAAAATACCCTTTTGCATTTATATATTTATTATAGTTACCATTTCATATCTTAGTTTATTTGTGTCCTTCACACCCCCACCCCCACCCCCACCCCCTTTGGTTAATATTAAGGATTCTCGAGGTTTTATTCAAATACTCTAAACTTTACGAGTACTTTGGCAATTAACCTTGAAGCTAATGATTTGGATATAGTCTTTTATCAATGATGTTATAATATGTATGATTAATCATTTCGTCAATAAATTCATTTACGACAATAATAACAACAACAACAAAAATACTCTTGAGACCACACATTTTTATAATTTAATAATCAGAATTCAAATAACACCTTGCGTATCCGAATGTGTTTAAGAGAAACATGAAGTTGATTCTCCAAGGTTTGCAGCTCCTTCTTGCTTAGAGTATCCAATTCATCTCCCATATAATGCCTAACTCAAGATGACAAATAAGTTTCAAATTAAAATAATAATACATTTAGTAAGGATGAACAGATAAGAGAAAACAATCTCCGACCTTTGGTTTTTGTGCAAAACCTCCATTCTAGCCTTAAGTTTTGCATGTTCTAAGGTCCAGCTCACTTGTCAATAAATTATATAGTCAATATTTGCTCCTTTTCTCACAAAATATTATGAACAACGCTCACAAGTCGGAGTTCTTTAGGGGAGCTCTAGCACAATGAGGTTCGATACATTAATCCGAGAAAGGGAGATATAACACTAAGACAAACAACACATTTTCTCCCTGCAGGTGTTATGCAAAAGTTTATCACCATAACAACATATACTGCTTTCATCACCCCTATAAGCATCTAAACTTGCATATCCTTTGACAAATAGAACACAATCATAGTTCGAGCCATTGCCAGCCTAAATGAAAAATTATTCTCATCCATAAACCATATCAAGTTCTACACACCCAACACCATTCAGACTCTAACATTCCAATATTTGGAATATAATCAGAGTAAATAACAATCCAAAGAAAATGAATCCATCACCAACTTAGTAGTTGATCCAAGAATTTTTAGCCCAAACCAGATACATTAATCAAGATTCATCTCTGGACTAGTACTATATTAGTTCACGCATATAATTGATAATTCTTCAAAAATAGCTTCTGAAACCCGAGTATGATCGTAAATTGTAGATACTTATAATGTAGAGTAACTAGAAGTAGCCAAAGAACAAGATTGTTCTCCTTTACTTCACCTATGTTAAAAGAAATATCATTTACAATGATTATTTAAAATATAGAAATTTGATTATTAAGAAAAAAATAGAATGAGAAACTAAACTATGCACCGGTTGGTCTTTTATGGATCTTGGAAGGGCTTTCACCAATTTGAGGATGCGCAACAAAAGTCTCAAGCCATTGATTCACATCAACCTACAGATTTAAAAAAATATAAATAAAAATAAAAAGTGGTCATGAAATCTGTAAATATAGGAATATATAATCTGAAAAGAGATTTTTTGTAAAGAGACTTTGTTGAACCAAATGTCTTTTGCGGTTAAGGGCTTCTTGATAATTCTAAAATGGTCCATCATATACCATTTCTTAGTCGTATTTCAAGCTCCATAGCATGTCATCCAATCTTTCTCACCCAATAATTCTGTTCACAATGGAACTAAAAATTGAACAAGAATTAACAAAACCAGTTTACAGTCTCATAATTCTTTTTCTATTTATCGATGTTTAATTTCTATTGACAGAATCTCGAATTGTTACAAAAATATGAATACCCACCAATAATTAGTGGTGTTAACATAAAATCCATGTTTATGATTGTAATTACCTGTAATTCGCCACTCGCGACTGCCCGAGTGTTTTATTGGGAATTGAAATTGACCTCAACGCTCTTGAGAACTCCTGCAAAGAAGTCTGAAACCAAGTTCTGCCAGAAATCTCAAACACCAAACCTAAAAGCCCTAGAAAAAAAATGTGTTTTACCGCTTAAAATTTCACCCAATTCTAATATGCTGCCACTACCTATTTTTCCCTCTCTGATCACTTGTATTAATTAATATTATATTGATCTCTTATAGTAGTAATAATAGTAACATGTTTTTAAATAATCGAAGAGAACAAATATGATTAAAATAATGGTTAGTTGATGATTGTATAAATAATAATATAATTAATCATTAAATAATAATGGTATTAATGTCAAAATATTGAAAAAAATCATTATCACGGATCATTAAACCATCATAATAATGATCAGAAGATAAAAACACTACTACTCCTGCGTGTGGGTTAATTACAAATAAGAAATAGAAATATTTTAACTATGTTAAAATAGAGTTACAACTGTAATATTTTTAAAAATGTAAGGGGGTGTCTTAGGTATTCAAGACAATGATTTTAACTACTAGATGAATGCAAATTGGAAGAAAAAAAACTTAATGTAGAGTTTCTTTGCTACCCACCATTTACAAGTATGTTAGATTTCTCTTAGTTTCTTTTCAACCTATTAGAACGACATATAGATGTCGTGCCAATATATATATATATATATATATATATATATATATATATATATATATATTATGTTTTATTTTATTTTTATTTCAAGCTTTTCCTTGGGTTTGTAAGCTCAAGAAGAAATCAAGTCATCACTTGAATTTTATTTTGATTGTAGTTTCATTCAAACTTTTGGATTCTCTTTCTTAATTCAAGTAAAACTTTCATTATTTTCTTCCTTGTTCTTCGATTTCATGCTTCTTCTTCAATTTATGCATTTTACCTTAGCTCTTATATTTATTGTTGGATTTGTGATTTGGTTTCTAAAATGTAGATGAGTGACACACTGTTTTGCATGTAATTGTGGTATTTTTCTCGTGTTTTTAGTTAGAGTTTAGTGTTGTTTTTAGTAGTTTTGAGTCGTGTTGCATTAGGGTTTTAGGTTATTTTCTTGTTTGAATGCTTAGAGCTTTATTGATCCAATGTTAGTGATGTTTGTACGATTCTTGGGTTTTTGTGCTAAAAATTCTTATGATTGTAGGTGGCTCAAGGAATTGGATTTGCTTCAAGAAGTGCCGGCATACGCCTAGGTTTGAGTCAAGGCATTAAGGCCCAAAATCCGTACCGAAATGAGAAAATCAAGCCGAAAGCAGCCTAGATCGACTGAAAAGCCACTAATCGACTGCCCGATCGACTGCTAGTCGATCGAATGACCACGGATCAACTGATAGCTCGTAAATCGACTGCTCGGCAGTAACCAAACCACTTGAAAGCAGAACAGTCGATCGACTGCTTGACTGAGGATCGACTACAGTCGATCGACTGACTACAGATCGACCGAAAGCTTCGTAATCGACTGCTCGACAGTAGCTGGCTTGGATTAAGCATATCAGTCGATCTACTGACCACCGGTCGATCGACAGCCGACCGATCGACGGATCCACTATCGATTGATGGCACATTCGGGAATTATGGTGTTTTAACAAATTTTCCCCAAAAAATAACAATATAAGCCCACATCTTTCATGAACAAAGGCATCCACACTCCTCCCAACTCTTCCATGTGTTTGGGACCTATTTTCTCTCTCTCTTAGGTTTGTAGATTTAATTTCTAATCTTTAAATTCTAGATTCAATTTCAAGCTTTGTCTCTGATTTGTAAGCCTAAGAAGATTCAAGTACTCCCTTGGATTTTTATCTTGCCTTGTAATTTCATTCAAGTATTTGAATTCTCTTTTCAATTCAAGTAAGTTTTTCTTTATTTTCTTCCTTGTTCTTCAATTTCATGCATGTTTTTTATTTTATGAATTTTGCCTTAGCTCTTAGATTTCTTGTTAGATATTGTGATTTATCCATGGAATATAGATGAGTGACACATCTAGATAATAGAACGAGTTTCGGATCATTTTTATTTTGAGTATTTCATATGCTTTATTTTGGATTTTATTTTCATGCATAGTTCTAAGTTGAATCCTAGATCTACTTTTCGTTTCTTGTTATTTCTCGTAAATTTTTAAACTTTCACGTCAAAATTTATTTCTCTTTCTATTGGCGCTTTAAATTTTTCCTAATTTGCATTTTAAAAGTTTTATGATCATACATGCATGGTTGTACTTTAGGTTGCTTTAGTTGTACTTGGTGAAACATTGCTTTTACTTGCATATTTTCATTCTTGCTTGCTATTTCAATTTTGGCATACGCACGAGGCATCCTAAAGAACTGCATTTCCTTTCATAGGTATTTTATTTTCATAGTTTTTCGTTTTCATTTATATTCTAAAAGCTAAAAACACATTGATTCTTACATAGCAGTCGAATTCCAATAATACCGAGCCATGAACCCACTTCTCTTATTTCAACACCACTAAAAACTACAAAACACACACCTTGATCATAGACCGGGTCCTTGATTGTTTTTATTTTGAGTATTTCATATGCTGTATTTGGTTTTTATTTTCATGCATAGTTTTATGTTGAATCCTAGATCTCTTCGTTTCTAGTTATTTCTCGTAATGTTTTTAACTTTCGCGTCAACTTTTATTGCTCTTTCTATTGGTGCTTTCAATTTTTGTTAATTTTTATTTTTGAAATTTCATGATCATGCATGCATAGTAGTACTTTAGGCTTTCATGCTTGTACCTTGTTGTTTCCTTGCTTTTATTTGCTTATTTTCTTTATTGCTTGCAATTTCCATTGGGCATACGCACGAGGCATCCGAAATACTTGCATTTACATTCATAGTTCATCCAAAGTTAATCATTTATTTTCGTTATTTTCATTTATTTTTGTTTTTCCTTCAATCTCTCAAGCTAAAAACTCCTTGATTCACACAAATCCATCGAATTTCGATAATACCAAGCCACACGAACCTTACCTATACTACTAACACCAAAAAATTTCTCTAAAAAATGGCGTTGTTGCGACTCGGCTTGGTTAGGATTTTTGATTTGCTTGTAGTTTCTTTGTGTTTCTATCTTTCTTTTGTATTTGACCTTTTTCTTGAGTTTATGCAAGTCAATTCACCACATGAGCCTACCCCACGGCAAATGGGGATTACATTCCTAACATGGGAGTGCATGGTGCGCAACCATGTTAGGAATGGGATGAATAGTTTCATTTTTGGCAACGTGGGGAGGGCATGGTGCAAACCATGTTGCCAATGGTGTTCAAGGCAATGGTCAACCTAACATGAGAGTGCATGGTGCAAACCATATTGGGTATAGTGGTTTCATGGGCATGAATGGTCCATATGGTGGGTTATGATGCTCCCAATCAATTCTCCGAATATGTATAATGGAGGCTTTTTTAAGTCCGAATGGGAATGTTAGTGGCAATTTCTGAATCTCCGGCCCGTATGGAAGTCCTCATACTTACTATTTCAATCATGCCCCGATAGGTGCCAACAATAGTGCTCAAAATCCCGATCCGTATGAGTTGTTTGGAGGTGTGAGCTCCAAGCCCAAAATACCCCCCCCCCCCCCCCCCCCCCACTTTCACTATGAGAGATGTTAACAAACCCTTTGTGGGGGGCGATGATTCCATCTTGCGTATCCCTCCTTCCTGAGCGAAAGTCTTCTCGAGCAATATATTCTAATGCTAATGAAGTAAGTGGAGTTTCTTCCTCTAGGGAGATTGAGTTGAAAAGAAAAGAGCAGCTATGGAGGCTCGACTTTCTAAGTTATCTAGACCAAACCCGGATCCTCTGTGTGCATCGTGTGGAATGTTTGGTCACGATACCATGTCTTGTTCCTCAAAACCCTTGTTCAATATGCCGATACCTCATTAGAAGGAAGTGTATGGGGTTCAAGGGTATCAAGCGGGACCCAATTCTGCTAGACCATCTTTTACTCCACGGCCGACTCATAATCCTCTTTCTCATCTTAGCAACCGCATTCAACAAGATTTTAGTTATTCCGGTGTTACTCCTCACGTGGGCCCATCTTGTCCGCCTATTCTGGTGATTGTTCCTACCCCATCTTTCGATCCGAATCTCTTGGTCATTATGCGACAAATGCAATCTTCCCCCATTACACCGGCCTCGTTCGATGCTAGGTTCAATGTTCTTGAGACTATGACCGATGGGATAAACACTAACATGGAGCAACTCACAAGCGATGTTAATATGCTAAATCAAGCTAATGAGGAAGAAAAATTGCCAAGACAACTTTCGTATAGTCATGTGGTTACGGTCCTTAGAAGTGGTGGGGTGGTTGATAATACGATTATCCCACCGTCCGACACCGTCTCTACCCAAGACCCCAACATCACGAGGAAGTGATTTCTATTCCGAGTGTTTTTGCTCCTCCTTATTCCACCCCCGTGGGCCGCCTACACAAGTCTTCGACCGCATATAAGGCACCAACCTCTAAAGCCCCTATGCCTTCTCCACCACACATTTCTTATGAGGATTGCTTACATATGGACGTGATCTAAGAGTTGGTCAAACAAGCTTACGTGGAGGAAAAGAGCAATGAGGAAGAGTTAGACCCGGGGGGTTTTGTTAAAGATTGTAGTGAGGGAAATGAGACCCTTGTTCATCACGAAGATTCAGTTGTGTTTCAATGTGCCCAAGATTTGAGTAAGAAAGATTGTGCATTTGTCGTTGAGGGCAATGACAAAATCTTGGGAGGGGGGGGGAGGGGGAGGGGGAGGGGGGGGGGGGGGGGGGGTGGAGATTGTTGATGATAGGTTGGGAGTCGAACCCATCGATAAGCTTGAAGATTATCTTGAGGGGATTGGTGAATTATTTGAGTTAGTTCCCAACGAGGTCGAGAGGAAGCACAAGCCTGAGCTTAAGCCTCTCTCATCTCACCTCAGGTATGTCTATTGGGAGGAAGAGGAGACCAAACCGATTACTTTCATTGCCAATTCTAATCGAGAAGAAGAGGAGAGGTCGATTGAAGTGCTAAAAGTTCATAAGGGTGTTATTGGTTGGAGTCTTGGGGATATTACAGGAATTAGCCCTTCAACTTGCATGCATAAGATCAATTTGGAGGATGACGCCAAACCTTTCTCGAGAATTCCAAAGGCGTTTGAATCAAAATCTTAAGGAGATAGTGAAGTACGAGATATTGAAGTGGTTGGAGGAAGGCTTGGTTTTCAAAATTGTCAATAGTGAGTGGGTGAGTCCCGTTCACATGGTACCGAAAGAGAGTGGCATAACCGTCGTTGAGAGCAAAAATGGAGAGTTGTTGGCTACGAGGGCTACAACAAGATGGAGGATGAATATACATTTTAGAAAGTTAAATGTGGCCACCAAGAAGATCATTTCCCTCTCCCATTTATCAACCAAATGTTGGACAAGCTAGCCGGCCATTATTCCTATCGTTTCTTAGATGAGTTGTCGGGTCACTTTAAAACCACAATTCCACTCGAAGATCAAGCCAAGATGACTTTTACTCGCCCGTTTGGATCATTTTCTTTTCATCAAAGGCCATTGCCATTATGCGACGCCCCGAGAATGCTTCAAAGATTGGACCCTCCCGACAAGGAGGTTATTGCTTTGGTGGATCCTCCCGTCTTGACTTCACCATGACCAAGAAGAGAGTTAGTCAAGATAATGACGTAAAAGAAGCACTTCTTGGGAGGCAACCCATTTTCTTTTCTTCATTTCTTTTATTTTTACATTTCTTTATTTCTTGCTTTCTTATTATATAAAAATCCTAAAACATTCGAAAAATTGAAAAATTAAAAGAAAATTGTTGTTTTTTGGTTATTTCTAGCCCTTGGTTTTGTTTTGTTTTAATTCATGTTCATATTTTCTCGGATTTTTTATTTTGTGTGATTCTCTTTTATAGTGTTTTGTTTACCGACTTCAACTTTGGCCGAATTGATAAGATTGGTAACGTTAATGGAGCCACGAGAAACAAGCCATTCTTTGTTTTTAATTGGATTGCTTGGATGCTTAAGTGGACCCCACCGAGTTCGACCCAAACTCGCTCGGTTAAGGAAGCTTCTATCTCACCCTCCTTTTACTTGATTTTCATTAAAATGAAATGAGAGCATTGCACGGTTTAAGTGTGGGTGAGTAGGTGGTTAGGTCCAAGTGTCGCAAAGTATGATTTGTCTTTCTTAACTCGAGCCTTGGCGAAGTGACGCTTACTAATTACACATTTATATGGTTGAGTCGTTTTTGTATCTTGTGTGTGTTTATTACATTGTTGAGCAATCACCATATGCTTGGAAGTTTGAATAGTTTACTTGTCGGGTATTTACATGGTTATGCCCACTTGTGTAAGGAGTTGAATTTTTGTGCTTCGTCCAAAACCCGCCTATATATATATATATATAATATATATATATATATATATATTATATATATATATATATATATATATATATATATATACTATATATATCAATATATATATATATATATATATATATCAATATTTACTCGTGAAAAGATTGAAAAGCTCTAAAAGCTCTTTTGATTTTGTTTTCCAAACCCCGTGCAAACTAGTGAGTAGCCCTGTGTGAATTATTGGTTTTGCTTGTATTTTTTTTGGAAATTGCATTGAGGAGGCTTGATTTTTCTCGTACATGATTGAATTTGAAAATGACCTCGAGGCACATATATAACACCCTTATTCTAGCCTATATCTAAATATATAAGCTACTTAAATATCCCAAATGAGTCCCCTTGAGCCTATGCACTGTTTCGTATTAGCCGAGCTCAATTTTAGCTCTTATATCTTTATATTGTGAGATGGGAGTGTGTGTTGTTAGTTGTCTAGGAATGTGTAGGAAATCAATTGTGGGTTTTTAATTTTGAGTTTCTTATTAAAATGGGGGGGGGGGGGGGGGAATAAACTCCAACATAAATCACGAAAGTGTGAGTTCAAGCAAAAAGGCTAAGTTTAGTAAAGAGAAGCGAATTCAAAGAGATTCTAAGTGTTGTGAAATAAAAGTTGGGAAAGTGTGTGAGTGTACAAAAGGGTTTTGAATGAAATTTTGATAATTTGGGAAGGGTGAAGCGATCATAAGCTTCGGGTTCTAGAAGTTAGGGTTTCGTGTGCTATTGATAACGTTTGATCGTGTGTTAGACACTATATCCAAATACTTTATACCTTACCAAAGATCCAACATTTCAAACCGAAATAAATACCTCTTTAGATTCTTATTTAGTCATGTACAATGGGTGATTTTGAGTTTCTGATTTGTGAAATTTTGACATGGTGCATGCATTGTCCGATTTGAGCGTATACACGTCCCATATAAAACAAACACTTGAGCGAATTGAGAGAACACCCTCAAAATTCCATTTGAGAGGAAGTCATCAATTTGGTTTTCATTTGAGAGAGATTAATACGAGCAATGCTTGGCGATAACGATTTTATGTTGATACTTTTATCATCTCAAGTAGGATAAGCACAAAGATTTTTCTTTATAATGTTCCTTGCATGTACATTCTTGATTCTTTTCGTTGTTCGAGGATGAACAAACTAATAAGTGTGAGGTGGCTATTTTGCATGTAATTGTGGTGCTTTTATTGTGTTTTTAATTAGAGTTTAATGTTTTTTATAGTAATTTTGAGTCGAGTTTCATTAGGTTGATAGGTTGTTTTCTTGTTTTAATGTTTTGAGCCTTATATATACAATATTGGTAAAAATTTTGGGATTCTTGAGTTTTTATGTTTAAAATTCTTATTTGGTAGGTGGCTTAACGAATGAGTTTCGCGTCAAGATGCACCGGCTCAAAATATAGGTTCGAGCCAAGGAACTGAGGCCCAAAATCCGTACCAAAATGAGAAAATCAAGCCGGAAGCAGCCCGAATCGACTGTGTGACTAGTCGATCGACTGAAAGCCGCCCAAATTGACTGCTCAACAGAGGCTGGAATGTTGAAGCAACAGTGTAGTCGATCGAATGCCCTATCAGTCGATCGACTACCTATCTATCGATCGACTGAGGAGGGCCAAAACGACTGATCAATAGAGAGCAAATCGACTGAACAACAGAGACTGACCTGCCGAGCCGAAGGTAGTCGATCGACTGCCAACCTGTCAATCGACAAGCAATCGATCGACTGCATCGCCAGGATTTTTGGCATTTTTATGATTTTTCCCCTACAAACAACTATATAAACCCCACATCTTTCACCAACAAGCATCCACTCTCCTCCCAACTCTTCATGGGTAAGGGACTTATTTTCTCTCTTTATTTTTTTTAGATTTAATTTCTCTCTAAATCTTATATTTGATTTCAAGCTTTTCCTTGGGTTTGTAAGCTCAAGAAGAATTCAAGTCATCACTTGGATTTTATTTTGATTGTAATTCCATTCAAGGTTTTGGATTCTCTTTCTTAATTCAAGTAAATTTTTCATTATTTTCTTCCTTGTTCTTCAATTTCATGCTTGTTCTTCAATTTATGCATTTTTCCTTAGCTCTTTGATTTATTGTTGGATTTGTGATTTGGTTTATGGAATCTAAGTGAATGACACACCTTGATTATAGATCGGGTCCTTGATCATTTTTATTTTATGTATTTTGTATGCTTTATTTTGGTTTTTATTTTCATGCATAGTTTTATATTGAATCCTAGATCTACTCTTCGTTTCTAGTTATTTCTCGTAAAGTTTTTAACTTTCCAGTCAACTTTTATTTCTCTCTCTATTGGTGCTTTCAATTTTTGTTAATTTTAATTTTTGAAATTTTATAATCATGCATGCATAGTAGTACTTTAGGCTTTCATGCTTGTACCTTGTTGTTTCCTTGCTTTTATTTGCTTATTTTCTTTATTGCTTGCAATTTCCATTGGGCATACGCAGGAGGCATCCGAAATACTTGCATTTACATTCATAGTTCATCCAAGTTAATCATTTATTTTCATTTTTCCTTCAATCTCTCAAGCTAAAAACTCATTGATTCGCACAAATCAATCGAATTCCGATAATACCAAGCCACACGAACCTTACCTATACTACTAACCACCAAAACTTCTCTCTCTCTCTCTCTCTCTCTCTCTCTCTCTCTCTCTCTCTCTCTCTCTCTCTCTTTATATATATATATTATATATATATAATAGTCATATTAGTAACATATTATTAAATAACATAAGCGGACTAAATCTACCATGATTAGAATAATTGTGGGTGAAGGGAGTCAAAAAATAACATTCATAATAATAAGTTAATAACATGTTTTTAAATAATTAAAGATAACAAACCTACCATGATTAGAATAATAATTGATTGGGTATTGCATAAATAACACACGTAAATGTAGTGGCCGAGACCCAAACTCGCAAGCAACTTCTTAGCCTCATTATATGAGTGTATAAGTTTCATCGATGGGACTGTGATAATTACAAAACTTAAGAAACTTGTCAAATGAGCTATTTGTCTACTATTATTCACCTTGATATTCATCTACTTAACTAGAAAATTCATGAAATAAAATGATGGAATCTATTAATAAAATTTAGTGTTCATAGCCTCGTACTCGTTATGATATTGCTCATCATGGCCCTCTGACCCGTACTCATCATCTAGTTCGAACTCTGTCGTCACTATCTATTCTACTGTTATTTACAAAAGCTATCCCTGGTTTGAGGGATAATTATAAAAAAAAAAAAAAAAAAAAGATGTTTGAATATTATAAAACACACCCCCAGGTTTAATTATTTTAAATAATAAGTTATTTCAAATAAGATAGGAGTAATTGATATGTATTTGTTGATGAGTTATCCATTATTTGTTCCACTACGTATTTATAGCAAGAAGAGACTATCAGATAAGTTATTAACCAATTAAGAATACATATTCCCAATCACGACTCTTGAAAAGACCAAACATTTTGACTGAGCTTTCTAGGGTCCCAGAGTCATAGCTCATCGGAAAGACCAAACAATGTTAATTTTTAATAATTTGCTCGATTTTGTAATATTTCTCATGTAATATAATGGAATTATTTATTTGCATTGTCCAATTGGGTTATGGTCCATCAGTCATGTGAAACCTACCAAAAAACTAAGTAATTGATATGGACTTGTGCCTGACTTCTTGGATGTATTTCAATTCATATTTATAGCGAGAAGAGATTATCTGGTAAAACCTACCAGCGATAAGACAACACAATGGCACAACTTTATATATTTACTATTTCAATTCAATTCATATTCAACGAATTTATAGACAACCTATAAAGCCAGATAGCATACAAAACTTCAACTAACAAGTCCCATCACTTTCTCCTTACTTTGTATAATTTCGATGTAGTCAATATTAGTTGGCATAGATGCGTTTCATTGATATTGGGATGGACAATAATTGTTAGTGTTCAGTGACATTGATTGAGATGACAAGACAACACACTGCATCAAATTACGAGTTATACAATTATTCAAGTGAATAGACAGGCCAGGACACTGTTTCTCACTTTAACTCGTGCATCTCTCTCTCTCTCTCTCCCTCTCTTTTCTCTCTCTCTCTCTCTCTCTCTCTCTCTCTCTCTCTCTCTCTCTCTATCTATCTATTTATCTCTCTCTCTCTCTATCTATCTATCTATCTATCTATCTATCTATCTATCTATCTATATATATATATATATATATATATATGTGTGTGGTGTGTGTGTGTGTGTGTGTGTGGTGTGTGTGTGTGTGTGCATTTACAATAACAACCAAGCAAACTTAAGTAAATAGAATTTTCAATTGTCTTTTTTTTTTGTGCAAAATATAAAATACTAATGGCTAACTTTGATGAAAACCATCCCGATGTAAGAATGTTTTGAGACACTTACTATAATCCTTAAAGAACCCCA